>LPNX011126711.1:279203-443117 GCA_001517045.1 Pseudotsuga menziesii | reverse complement strand
TAAATGAAAAAATGGATACATGCAATATATAGGGAAAATAGGGGTTTTTTAAAATCGACAAGGCATATTGGGAGGGGGTTAAAAAAAATGATTTTGGGAGGTGTTTTCCAATATTTTTTGAAAATAGGGGTATTGTTTCATATGCCACGAACGAACGTGCTATGGAATGGTTTCACTAAGTGAAGACCCAGTGACATTATTAAAAGTAAAATGGTACTATTAACCACAAAAATTCATGATTTTATATGATGCAACCTTTGGGTCGATTTTTGCTAAATGGGTTTAAGATTAAGCTAACTAACATATGAAATTTAATAACTGACAATCATAAATTACTTATTAAACAGAGAGAAGGGATTAACTTACATGTTGAAATACCAACCTGAACCCAACACCATTATTCTAGATGTAATGGACAACAACATATTTAGACTACAACAACATTTGGGGAGATAGCTCTCCACTCGACCTAATTCCCCAACAAGTGTTGAGGCCACCAATCTTTCAATAGTTAATTCTATGCCAAAATATCTCTATTTCAACCAACACCACTCCTTAAACACATCCTCCCACAACTAACACACCTTCGATTAAACCATCCCATCCCCAAATAGACCAACAAATCATAGCTAAACCAACAATACAATATACCCTTAATGAAAATTCCCTTCTCTTCAAAGAAAATAACACTCTCAACCAATCATACCATAAGCAACAACTAGAACCAGTTGAGAAACTCTCAAACTCCTCAAACTAGCTAAAGATCACATACTTGGTCTTTCTCCCCCTTTTCTATTTTATTTTCCCATTTTTATCCATTTACTAATTTTGCATGAGTGACACCACTTGTCACCCATGCACCTAATGACAATTTATGCTACTTAAAATTATTTACCACTTAATCCCAAATTCCTTCTTAATCCACTTTTTCCTATAATTAAATAAAAATTAATAGAAATTTATTAGACTCATATGATGATAATATTTATGTTAATGTTATTAACATAATTAATATTGGAGTGTTACTTACTCCCCTTGCCTTCAAGAAACTTCATCCTGAAGTTATAATCCCCACAAAAAAAGTCTTTCCCAATCAGTTCAATAGATAACTAACTTACTATTGTGAATATAAAAAAATTGTGTGTGTGAACATCACACAAAAGCTTTCCACCTAAAATAATACAACCATAATGCCCTAGTTATGACATGCTCTTGATTAGGCTCCTAGGGTCTAGTATGCAATCATTCATGCAATAAATGCATCAATCTCATTACACACTCACACACCAATTGAGTGATAGAAGCAATAAAATAAAGTAAAATATAATAAAACCAACATAAAATTGCAATACTTCATAAGCTCTCTCATTCCTTACTCACCCTTTCCTTGAGAATCATACCATTTGAGAAACATCCATTACCCTTCACACAACACTATGTATGGTACCACTCGCCATTGTTAGAATTTTAATGGTTATACAAGAACTTTAAACATTTAGCATCATTTCATAATAACCGTATTATTAAGATCACTGGAAGAAAGACAAACACAACAATACAAAAGAACACATAGATTTATCTTGGGAAACCACGAGGGAGAAAACCCAACAACTTCTTTAGTATATATTTTGTACCAAAACCCCAAAATTTCCGAAAAAATTTAAATTTTTTAAAATGTATAATTAACATAAATGCAGTTAACTAATAATTAATTAGTTATATGTTACTGAATTCATTATCCGATTTATCTACTTGGTTATGCTTATTTTTAAAGAACAACTCTTTTTCGTTTACTGACTTGATTTTCTCTTTGCGACCACAAGGTGGGGCTGTCGTGGAAATCTGGGCTTACTCAGCTTTCGAGCTAATGCAGAAATTTTTCTTGTTCTTACAGATTACAGGTAAGAAGCTTTGGGCGATGCTTGACGTAAATTTCTAAAGCATTTGATATAAGATCGTCGCATAAAAATGACTCAGTAAAGAAATAGATACTAACAAGTTCCAAGGTGATCAAGGTATAATCATTACATTGTCTCCCTTTTTAAGACTCTTAAGGGATGTGATTTAGTGTATCAGTATTGGTTGCAACCATTTTCTTTCTAGTAAAAGTAATATTATAGTTCTTTAAAGATTACAGAACTAATTCACGTCTACCATGGTTATCAATTGTAAAAAAAAATGCTTTAAATATTTCCTTACAGGAAGAATTATAAGGTCAAGGTCTAAATTATGCCATGTTTGAAAATAATACTGTACAGTGATAAAGAGCTTGTGTACCAGACTCCCACTTTCATTACTTGTAAGTTTAAGGGGTTATAACCTTATTGCATACTGCAATCAATTAATTTATACTAGTGTTGGAGGGTTAAATTCCTCTGTATTATAATTGTTTGGAAAATAATATCCAGTTGTGGTTAGTAATATCATTAATAATTTCAAGGTAAACCCTTAAAATTTTAGAGACTTAACATGCTTTCAAGCAAACCCTGCTAGTTCCATACTAAATCATTCAAAGGTAAGAGACTACCATTAGTATGGATACATTTATCATGGTATTATTATGTAAAATTTCTTTTCATAACTTAACAATAGTCTAGCTTTTTATTAAATTAGAATTGGCATAGTGAATAAAGGCCAAGTTTATAAAACAACAGAGTCAAAGGATAGATCTTACACTTAACAAGTCTAAGGTTTATCTTTGAATCTAAATTCTATCCTCTTTTACCATTTTGTCTTCTTATCTCCTTTGCATGCATAAAATACTTGGTTAAGTAGTAATTCTACTTATGTTTAATTTACAATTGCTTGAATAATAGAGTATTTACTTATGAGTAAGGTTCTCACTAAGAGAATAACATTGTTACTCTCCTCTTATGACATACTTTACAAGACTCTTGTCATTTTTTTGTAATTTTAAACGTTTGATGGAAACGTTGCATCAAGGAAAAAGGGTAAGCAAAGGGCTAAGTCAAGATGTAACAAAGGATAAACTTGTTTTATAAACCATAATTATATTTATAAGGGTCGTATGATCCTCCACAACCTCGATGATTATTAACAAAGTTTTGGTGATAATTATTAGGTTTCCATACAACGTGCATGGTGGATTGATAATGCAAAACTAACTAAAGAGGAACTTTGGATAAGTCAAATGATTGGAAATCATTTTCTGGAAAACTCGATTGCTAGGACTATACAAAATTTACCCACAACATGTAAATTTTTACGTGGTAACGTGGCATCTCTGTAACCATGCATTCTACTGTTAAAAGGGCAGCAATCAAACCCTAACTCGTCATTCTTCTGTTGCCTTCGGGCTCCTGTCACTCTGCTGCGATAATTCCCAAATGCACTCTCGTTGCCTTATCTTGTTGACAGTCTCCCTATTGCTATTCCTTCTTGAATGTTCGCCCGACTACCTGAAGAGAGATGCTGTTGTGAAAATGTTTGGCGCTTTGTGTAGGTTATTGATAATTTCCCAGGGTTTCTCCATCACCGCACCCTTATCTAGAACCCTCGTCTGTAAAACAACTTTTCTCCTCTGTGAGTGCTAAAGTCTTGTTCTTCGGAACTGCGTTTGGGTGTTTGTTGTACTGTTAATCCTATTTTCCCATTCTGTAGAAGGGTTTCCTTCTTGCGCTGGTGGTCGTTTTACAGTCCGATGGTGGTCGCGCCTCAACACAAAATAGGTAAGAGGACTGTGAGTCCCTCTTCTATTTGCTATCTTGTTTGGAATAAATAATAAATGTTCATTTTGTAACAGGTTTTTAATGATGAAACTCTTCTTTTTACAGGTCGATTCTTCTCCCTGCTTAATGGTGCGAGGTTGCAACGGCAGTACTGGATTTCACGGGTAAGCCTGGTTTGACCATGGCCATCCCCCCTTGTTTGGTCCCATTTGGGATAAATGTGGGTACACTGTCGGGCTCTGCAACCCTTGGGGTTTCAGTTACTTATTACTTAGTTTGTTCTTAAATTTTATGGTTGTTGAGACCCTTATGCTGCGCGAGGGTGCTCCGGCTCCGGCCGTGACTGTATGTGTAAATTTTTCTATGTTTAAAAACTTGAAGAGACGTGGCTTTGGGAAGTTTCAGAATTATTGTTTATCTTTACGTACAAGTGATGAGGCCGAGAGATACCTTGGAAACAAGGCTTAAAATCCTCGATTTCATACTTCTGTTAGCATTTTGGTATTTACAGGGTTTTCACCCTAACTTCATAATATAAGTTGTTAATTCAGTCTTTTTAAATTATCTTGTGTTTACAGTACAGTATTGAAATTTGTTTATTTTACTTGTGTTATAAATATATTATTTAAGCTCGACCATAAGAGAATACTTACAGCAATTTGTAATTACCTTTGATTTATAGAAAAATATCTCTGTAAAATATGAGGTTATTAACTAGGTTGTGTAATATTTAACTAAGCTCAAAAGGTCAAGCATTCTATCACTCTGTGGGATAATTTTTGTATGTTATTGTACTTGATTTTTATCCGTAATATTTTTAAATTTGATTGTTAGGGTTTCTGTACATTACTGTTGTATTAATTTATTCTATTTTAAGGAAGAATAAATATTGTTATATATTTGTTATCCTTTGATATGAATGACTTGTATTTTACTGAAGTTCTTCTGTATCTGATAGATACAGCCCTTGAGTACGAAAATTATACCTTGTAACTGTTTACTATAATATAATAAGAACATTACTTGGTACTTAATAATACTATTCTGATAATTATATATAATTATCAACTTGTTCCTTGTTTACTTAACCCTAGAATAAAATAGTATTCTACTATTATACCCTTATACTTATTGTACTGAATAAATTGTATAGGAATAATATAGATAGGTATACTATGTATCCTATATTATTTGTTTAGAAATACAAATGAAAGAATAAGAACTATGTTCAATATTTAAGGACATCTTAAAAGATTATAAGTTGGTAATACAGTTTCCTGTTTATGCTTAGATAGATAGAACCAACAATGAATGAATATACTTATATCACTTATAAACAAATTCTGAAATCAAATAAGTTATTTGTAGAAACAAATCAACATTCTAGCTAATCTTTCATTTAATTTTGTTAAATCAAACAATGAGATTACGGAAAGTAACTACTATAAATAAAATAAAACTATTTTATCTACTCATTCATGCTACTGTCAGAAGATTATATAACTATTTTTTCTGATTCTAAAAGACTGAAAACTTCGGTATAGGTTATTACTACTCCTGAAACAAAATATTTCCTCTGATAATAACACAAAGAAAATACTCTATAATTCCATTAACATCTTATTCTGGATTTCCATTATACTATCTTACTTATAATTTTACCCTTGTGCTGGAGTACGGTCTGGTCACTCCAGATGAGGAAAAACACAGGAGGGGTTTGTTTTCATCAAAAGATTCTAATACTTAAACAGACTAAAAACAACTATATTACTAAACTATCTAAATCTTTACCCAACATAACATTCAATCATACACAGTTATTAAAACAAAGACTGTTAGATAACAGAACTTGATCTTGAGCTTGGACAACAACAGCAATGGGAGGCCGTTCCTCCCTACCAATTCCTGGAGAGCGCTCAAACAGTGATTCCTCAGGACCCCCAAGCTTGCTCTGGTCTCCCTGGCTGGAACTAGGTGCAGCAATAATCAAGTACCAGTCTTTAGACTTAATACAACCCTGAACTTATCAGTAAGTTCTCCTAGCTTAACAAGCTGTAACAGACCAAGTTACTGTAGATTTTCTCTCAGAACACCTTTCTTACTGTTTCCCTTTTTCCCTAATGAATTCCCTGAATAACATTCCTCCTGAATGATTCTTCTCTGGAAAATATCTGAGCAACCTCAGCTCTATTCATTAGGTACTTTTAAAAGATTGCCTAGGTCTTTTTGGGTTAATTGTCATTTATTGAGCCACCTGCTCTGATCCCACTTTCTTGGGGGATCATGACCCCAAATATAGGGAAGTTGCCACCTACAACCTAGGAAGTGTTTGAGGATGCTGCCACTTGTCTTTTTCCCTCCACCTAGTTCCTTCCACCAGTTTGACGAGTAACCTCTTATTAACATCTCTCCCATGTTGTTGTCTCCACATTTTATTTATTAATAATAAAATATTCAGAATTACATTCCACTTCTTTTGACTCTGCTGAGTCATCAGTTCCTACTTAACATTAAATTTAACATAATGTCTTAGGAAATCAAATTAAAATAATTAACATTATTTTACAAAATTGGGGTATGTGACATACACACCCCCTTAAAATGTAACATTGTCCTCAATGTTACTTATTCTTCATCCTCTGCAGTCTCCTAGAATAGATTTAGGTATGCCTCCCGCATCTTACTTTCCAGTTCCCAGGTAGCCTCTTCAGGACTAAGGTGCTTCCATTGCACCTTCACCTATCCAATGGTGCGGTTCCGCAGAGTAATTTCCCTCCTCCAGAGGATACAGTCCGGTTCCACCAGAACTTCTCCTTCTGGTTCCACCTGTACAACATTCCAATCAACCACATGAGTAGCATCATGAACATACTTTTTCAAGATAGAGATATGAAAAACATTATGTACTTTCAAGTTAGGTGGTAATGCTAGCTGGTATGAAACTTGACCAATTCTAGATAAAATTTCAAACGGACCACAGTAACGTGGTGCTAGCTTTGCACAACTCCCCAATCTTAGAGAGCTTTTCTTTGGCCTTACCTTTATAAATACATGCTCACCTACCTGGAACTCCTTGGGAGTTCTTTTCAAATCCGCTTGGCTCTTTTGCCAATCATGTGCCACCTTCAAATTTTCCTATACTTGCTTCACAATCTCTTCCATTTCTTTCAATAATTCTGGTCCTAAAACCAATCTATCTACTGGATTATTCCAGGAGATAGGAGTGTTGCATTTATGTCCATACAAAATTTCAAATGGACTAAACTTAGTTGATGACTGATAGTTATTATTATATGCAAACTCTACTAGACGCAAGTAGTCTTCCCACTTACCTGGCTGATCTTTAACATACATCCTTAACAAATCCTCCAGTACCTGATTCACTCTTTCAGTCTGTCCATCTGTTTGAGGATGGAAGGAGGTGCTGAAATTCAGTGTTGTATTTAATCCTTTAAAGAAGGACTTCCAAAAATTTCATGTGAATTTAGGATCCCTGTCCGAAATTATAACTTTCGGTACTCCATGTAACCGAAAAATTTGCTTTAAGAATATATCAGCTATATTGGCAGCCTTGTAAGTAGTTTTGACAGGAATGAAATGTGCTTCCTTGCTCAACTTGTCAATTACCACCATAATAGAGTCATTTTGATTCTGATTTCTGGGCAATCCAGTAATAAAATCTAAGCTAATCCCTTCCCATTTCCAACTAGGAATAGGTAAAGGTTACAGCAAACTAGCTGGATGTTGGTGTTCAGTTTTCACTTGTTGACAGTCCAAACATCTAGCTATGTATTCGGCTACCTCAGATTTCATATTAGGCCAAAAATATTCTTTCCTTAGCATGGTTATAGTATTTTGGTAACCTGGATGTCCTGAGTAAGGTGTTTTACGGACTTCATCCAGAATTAACAACTTAACCTTAGGCGCATTAGGCACGTACAATTTATCCTTAAATAATAAAAATCCATCGTCATTTAGACTATAACCTTTTATTAAACTTTCTGTAGGTTCTTTTTTAGCTGTAACTTGTAATTTCTGATAAATTTCATCATGTTTTACCCCTTCTTTAAGCTGTTCATTTAAATCAGAAGCTTAAGTGTTGATTGCTACTGTAAAGTTCAGCTTTGCGTTCCTGCTTAAAGCATCAGCCACCTTATTTTCCTTACCCTTTATGTGTTGAATTTCAAAATCATATTCACTCAAGAAGGCTAACCACCTTGCTTGCCTTGCATTTAAGTTAGGCTGATCTAAAAGATATTTCAGTCCTTTATTATCATTCATTAAAATAAATTTTTTGCCTATTAAATGATGTCGCCACATTTTTAAGGCATGTATAATAGCCGCAAGTTCTAAATCATAAGTTGCGTAATTCCTTTCGTGAATTTTTAACTTCCTGGACTCATAGGCAATGAAATGCCCGTCTTGAGTTAGAACACCGCCTAAGCCATCATTACAGGCATCCATGCATACCACGAAATCCCTATTAGGATCTTCTATTCTTAGAATAGGTGCACTTGTCAATAAGGTTTTTAATTTCTTAAAACTTTCTTCACACTTTGAGTTCCAATCAAATTTTTTGCCTTTCTTTTGCAAGGAAGTGATTGGATTTGCTATTTTTGAGAAGCCTTCAATGAATCTCTGGTAATAACCTGTAATTCCCATGAACGATCTCACATCCGTTACATCTTTAGGAACCGGCCAATCTTCAATTGCCCAAATCTTTTCAGGATCGACTGAAATCCCTTCCTTAGTCACTACGTGACCTAAGTACCGGATTTCATCCTTAAAGAAGTCACACTTGCTAAATTTCGCGAAGAGTTGTTGTTCCCGCAACTCTTGTAAAACTATCTTTAGGTGTTATTTGTGTTCTTCTTCCGTTTTAGAGTAAATTAAGATGTCGTCGATAAACACGACAACAAATTTATCTAAGTATTTATGCATTATATTATTCATTAAGCACATAAAGACAGTTGGGGCGTTGGTAAGCCCAAATGGCATTACGACAAATTCATAATGTCCATGCCTTGTTCTAAAGGCTGTCTTGAAGATATCTTCATCCTTTATTCTTACTTGATGATATCCTGACCTCAAGTCTATCTTTGAGAACACCATGGCTCCATGTAGCTGATCAAACAGATCATCTATGCGGGGCAATGGATATCTGTTTTTAATGGTTATCTTGTTTAGTTGACGGTATTCTATGCATAGTCGCATAGGTCCGTCCTTCTTTTTGACAAAGATGATCGGTGCTCCCCAAGGAGACACACTAGGTCGAATGTATTTATTATCTATTAACTCTTTCAGTTGTGACTTTAATTCATTAAGTTCTAAAATATTCATTCGATACGGAGCTTTTGAGCTAGGTACCGCACCTGGTACCAGCTCAATAGTGAAATCCAATTCCCTCCTTGGAGGTAATCCTGGAATTTCTTCTGGAAATACGTCAGTAAATTCTTTTAAAACATGAATATCTTCTATTTTTAACTTATCTGTTTCAGATTTGCTTGCCTTGTCTGTAATAGTTACGGCGTAGGCTTTACATCCTTTTCTGACAGCTCTTTTAAGTTGTAAAGCAGAAATCTATCTAATTACAGTTTTTCTAGGAATACCCTTAACCTTTACTGGTTGTTCATTACTATTTACGCACATAAAAGTTTTATAGTAACAGTCTAAAACTACCTTATGCTACTCTAACCAATCCATGCCAATCAGTAAATCATATGAGCCAAGTGGAAAAACATTAAGCTTAACTGTAGTTTTAAATTCATCCATAATTAAAGCACATTCATTCACAAAACAGGTTATTTTTCTTTTTGCCCCTGTGGCTAATTGAACTATCCAGGAATTAGCAAACTTATCGACAGACAACTTACATTTTTCCACTATCTGAGGTGCAATGTAACTAAGACTAGCTCCTGGATCAATTAAAATGGTTACAAGGGTTTGGTTAATGATACCTTCCACTTCCACCATGGAAGTCTGATAGTCAGCTTGGCGGTTCTCCAATGCTGCATTTATTCTGGGCATAGTCCTCGCAAATTCTCCGATGATCATTTCCTCCTGCACGGTATGAATATTTCTAATAGACTTTTTCCAATTTGGGCAAATCAAGGCATAGTGCAGGCCATTACATTCCCAGCACTTAACAGGATCCTTACGTTCAAAATTATTGGTAAAATTCCCATGGTTATTTGCAGCTTCCTTGCCCTTAAAGTTATTTCAATTATTGGAAGTACCATTTCTATTTCCCTGGAAATTCTTATTGTTGGAATAATTCCTGTTCTTATTATTCTTGAAATTCTTCTGGGGTACAAATTCCTTCTTCTTAAACTTAGGCTGATTGTTGTTTTTCTTAGCCTTCCAGTTGGCTAAGCCTTCTTTCTTCTTCTTCTGCTCAAAACAGAAATTAGCCTTCTGCATGGCTTCCTGCAGGGTCTTCGAGTTATCATACTCAATTCTGTCCTTAATGTGATATGGTAGACAGCTAAGAAAGCACTGCACTTTAGGTTTCTCGTCCACTAGGTAAGGTACATACCTCAATAAGCTTAAGAATTTATTGTTCAAATCCTTCATAGTCATTGAACCTAACTTTAATTCGTAAAATTCTTTAGCTCTTTCTTCGTAATATTGTTAAGACAAAAATTTCTTTTTGAGGTACCTTTTAAAGGTACTCCAATTAACTTCTTTTTCCCTAATACCCTTGACTCTCTTCAGATCTTGCCACCATATGTCTGCTTTTCCGGAGAGATTATAGATTGCCATTCTTGCCTTCAGCTGATTTGAATAATTGTATATATGAAAATACTTCCTCATCCCGGATAACCAGGACTCTGCTTCTTCCCCTTTTTCAGTCTCTCCATTAAAAGTTGGGGGCTTCATCTTTTTAAACTCCCCTGAAATCTCCTCATATGGTCTGTATTTTCTTTTTCTATCATACAACTCAGCCTCACTACTGTCACTAGTAGTGTAGTAGCTTTGTCGTTCACCGAACTCTTCAGATGATGAACTGCTTTCAGTTTTTCCCAACTTCATCTTTTTAGATCTTCTTTGATGACTAACCTCCTCAGATTCTGATCTTCTGCTCCTTCCTTCAGTGTGGAACTTTTCCATTAAAATTTGGTTCAACTCTTCCTGAGTCTTCAAAATCCTCTCATTCTCCTTCTTGACTGATTCCATCTCAGTCTTCAAATCCTTTACAGTTTGCAACAGCTCTGAGGAATGGGCAGTCACTTTTTCTAACATAGGTTCTCTGGGCATTTGTCTTGTCTCTGTATCTGGAGACTCCTCCTGAGCATATTCTCCCAGCTTTTCCATACTTGCCTGTTAAATTTCAGAAAAAGAAATTTTCTATTCTTTACATAAAACAGAATATATGTTAGTATATTATTTTACTTTATTGTTCTTTGGAAGCTAGTTGGGCTGCATCAAGGCCTAATGTTTGAACCTTGTGCTCTGATACCACATGTCAAAACCCCAAAATTTCCGAAAAAATTTAAAATTTTTAAAATGTATAATTAACATAAATGCAGTTAACTAATCATTAATTAGTTATATGTTACTGAATTCATTATCCGATTTATCTACTTAGTTATGTTTATTTTTAAAGAACAGTTCTTTTCCATTTACTGACTTGATTTTCTCTTTGCGACCACAAGGCGGGACTGCCGTGGAAATTTGGGCTTACTTAGCTTTTGAGATAATGCAGAAAGTTTTCTCGTTCTTACAAACTATAGGTAAGAAGCTTTGGGCGCTGCTTGACGTAAATTTCTAAAGCATTTGATATAAGATCATCGCATAAAAATGACTCAGGAAATTAATAGATACTAACAAGTTCCAAGGTGATTAAGGTATAATCATTACATTGTCTCCGTTTTTAAGACTCTTAAGGGATGTGATTTAGTGTATCAGTATTGGTTGCAACCATTTTCTTTCTAGTAAAAGTAATATTATAGTTCTTTAAAGCTTACAGAACTAATTCACGTCTACCATGTTATCAATTGTAAAAAAAAATGCTTTAAATATTTTCTTACAGGCAGAATTATAAGGTCAAGGTCTAAATTATGCCATGTTTGAAAAGAATACTGTACAGTGATAAATATTTTGTGTACCAGACTCCCACTTTCATTACTTCTAGGTTTAAGGGGTTATAACCTTATTGCATACTGCAATCAATTAATTTATACTAGTGTTGGAGGGTTAAATTCCTCTGTATTATAATTGTTTGGAAAATAATATCTAGTTGTGGTTAGTAATATCATTAATAATTTCAAGGTAAACCCTTAAACTTTTAGAGACTTAACATGCTTTCAAGCAAACCCTGCTAGTTCCATACTAAATCATTCAAAGGTAAGAGACTACCATTAGTATGGATACATTTATCATGGTATTATTATGTAAAATTTATTTTCATAACTTAACAATAGTCTAGCTTTTTATTAAATTAGAATTGGCTTAGTGAATAAAGGCCAAGTTTATAAAACAACAAAGTCAAAGGATAGATCTTACACTTAACAAGTCTAAGGTTTATCTTTGAATCTAAATTCTATCCTTTTTTACCATTTTGTTTTCTTATCTCCTTTGCATGCATAAAATACTTGGTTAAGTAGTAATTCTACTTTTGTTTAATTTACAATTGCTTGAATAATAGAGTATTTACTTATGAGTAAGGTTCTCACTAAGAGAATAACATTATTACTCTCCTCTTATGACATACTTTACAAGACTCTTGTCATTTGTTTGTAATTTTAAACGTTTGATGGAAACGTTGCAACAAGGAAAAAGGGTAAGCAAAGGGCTAAGTCAAGATGTAATGAAGGATAAACTTGTTTTATAAACCATAATTATATTTATAAGGGTCGTATGATCCTCCATGACCTCGATGATTATTAACAAAGTTTTGGTGATAATTATTAGGTTTCCATACTACGTGCATGGTGGATTGATAATGCAAAACTAACTAAAGAGGAACTTTGGATAAGTCAAATGATTGGAAATCATTTTCTAGAAAACTCGACTGCTAGGACTATACAAAATTTACCCACAGCATGTAAATTTTTATGTGGTAATGTGGCATCTCTGTAACCATGCATTCTATTGTTAAAAGGGCAGCAGTCAAACCCTAACTCGCCATTCTTCCGTTGCCTTCGGGCTCCTGTCACTCTGCTGCGATAATTCCCGAATGCACTGTCGTTGCCTTATCTTGTTGATATACTCCCTATTGCTATTCCTTCTTGAATGTTCACGTGACTACCTGAAGAGGGATTTTGTTGTGAAAATGTTTGGTGCTTTGTGTAGGTTATTGATAATTTCCCAGGGTTTCTCCATCGCCGCACCCTTATCTAGAACCCTCGTCTGTAAAACAACTTTTCTCCTCTGTGAGTGCTGAAGTCTTGTTCTTCAGAACTACGTTTGGGTGTTTGTTGTACTGTTAATCCTATTTTCCCATTCTGCAGAAGGGTTTCCTTCTTGCGCTAGTGGTCATTTTACAGTCCGATGGTGGTCGTGCCTCAATACAAAATAGGTAAGAGGACTGTGAGTCCTTCTTCTATTTTCAATCTTGTTTGGAATAAATAATAAATGTTCATTTTGTAATAGGTTTTTAATGATGAAACTCTTCTTGTTACAGGTCGGTTCTTCTCCCTGCTTAATGGTGTGAGGTTGCAACTACAGTACTAGATTTCACAGGTAAGCCTGGTTTGACCATGGCCGTTCCCCCTTGTTTGGTCCCATTTGGGATAAATGTGGGTACACCGTCGAGTTCTGCAACCCTTGGGGTTTCGGTTACCTGTTACTTAGTTTGTTCTTAAATTTTATGGTTGTTGAGACCCTTACACTGCGTGGGGGTGCTATGGCTCCGGCCGTGACTGTATGTGTAAATTTTTCTTTGTTTAAAGACTTGAAGAGTCATGGCTTTGGGAAGTTTCAGAATTATTGTTTATCTTTACGTACAAGTGATGAGGCCGAGAGATACCTTGGAAACAAGGCTTAAAACCCTCGACTTCATACTTCTGTTAGCATTTTGGTATTTACAGGGTTTTCACCCTAACTTCATAATATAAGTTGTTAATTCAGTCTTTTTAAATTATCTTGTGTTTACAGTACAGTATTGAAATTTTTTTATTTTACTTGTGTTATAAATATATTATTGAAGCTCGGTCGTAAGAGAATACTTACAGCAATTTGTAATTACCTTTGATTTATAGAAAATTACCTCTGTAAAATATGAGATCATTAACTAGGTTGTGTAATATTTAACTAAGCTCAAAAGGTCGAGCATTCTGTCACTCCGTGGGATAGTTTATGTATGTTATTGTACTTGATTTTTATCCGTAATAATTTTAAATTTGATTGTTAGGGTTTCTGTACATTACTGTTGTATTAATTTATTCTATTTTAACTAAGAATAAATATTGGTATATATTTGTTATCCTTTGATATGAATGACTTGTATTTTACTGAAGTTCTTCTGTATCTAATATATACAGCCCTTGAGTACGAAAATTATACCTTGTAACTGTTTACTATAATATAATAAGAACATTACTTGGTACTTAATAATACTATTCTGATAATTATATATAATTATTAACTTGTTCCTTGTTTACTTAACCCTAGAATAAAATAGTATTCTACTATTATACCCTTATACTTACTGTACTGAATAAATTGTATAGGAATAATCTAGATAGGTATACTATGTATCCTATATTATCTGTTTAGAAATACAAATGAAAGAATAAGAACTATGTTCAATATTTAAGGACATCTCAAAAGATTATAAGTTGGTAATACAGTTTCCTGTTTATGCTTAGATGGATAGAACCAACAATGAATGAATATACTTATATCACTTATAAACAAATTCTGAAATGAAATAAGTTATCTGTAGAAACAAATCAACATTCTAGCTAATCTTTCGTTTAATTTTGTTAAATCAAACAATGAGATTACGGAAAGTAACTATTGTAAATAAAATAAAACTGTTTTATCTACTCATTCATTCTACTGTCAAAATATTATATAACTATTTTCTCTGATTCTAAAAGACTGACAGCTTCGGTATAGGTTATTACTACTCCTGAAACAATATATTTCCTTTGATAATAACACAAAGAAAATACTCTATAATTCCATTAACATCTTATTCTGCATTTCCATTATACTATCTTACTTATAATTTTACCCCTGTGCTGGAGTACGGTCTAGTCACTCTAGATGAGGATAAACACAGGAGGCATTTGTTTTCATCAAAAGATTCTAATACTTAAACAAACTAAAAACAACTATATTACTAAACTATCTAAATCTTTACCCAACATAACATTCAATCATACACAGTTATTAAAACAAAGACTGTTAGATAACAGAACCTGATCTTGAGCTTGGAAAACAACAGCAATGGGAGGCTGTTCCTCCCTACCAATTCCTGGAGAGCGCTCAAACAACGACTCCTCAGGACCCCCGAGCTTGCTCTGGTCTTTCTAGCTGGAACTAGGTGCAACAATAATCAAGTACCAGTCTTCAGACTTAATACAACCCTGAGCTTATCACTAAGTTCTCCCAACTTAACAAGCTGTAATAGACCAAGTTACTGCAGATTTTCTCTCAGAACACCTTCCTTACTGTTTCCCTTTTTCTCGAATGAATTCCCTGAATAACATTCCTCCTGAATGATTCTTCTCTGTAAAATATCTGAGCAACCTCAGCTCTATTCATTGGGTACTTTTAAAAGATTTCCTAGGTCTTTTTGGGTTAATTGTCATTTATTGAGCCACCTGCTCTGATCCCACTTTCTTGGGGGATCATGACCCCAAATATAGGGAAGTTGCCACCTGCAACCTAGGAAGTGATTGAGGATGCTGCCACTTGTCTTTTGCCCTCCACCTAGTTCCTTCCACCAGTTTGACCAGTAACTTCTTATTAACAGCTCTCCCATGCTGTTGTCTCCACATTTTATTTATTAATAATAAAATATTCAGAATTACATTCCACTTCTTTTGACTCTGCTGAGTCATCAGTTCCTACTTAGCATTAAATTTAACATAATGTCTTAGGAAATCAAATTAAAATAATTAACATTATTTTACAAAATTGGGGTATGTGACATTTTGTCACCAAGTACAAAGCTAACCAAGATACTAAGAACCCCGAAGAAAATATCAATTATCTCTCCTCTCCAGCGAGCCTCTTCTTTCTCTCTCATGCACACTTACTTGAGCGAGTAGTGTGTCAGAGAGCAGTGGATCCTCTATTTATACTCATCAAGTGAGTGACCAAATAACCTAACTAGGTCGACCTATTTCTCAAAATAGGGTCGACTTACCTAAAGAGACTAAAAATAACATTTATATAATATTATTGTGGGTACTATTGACCAAACTTGCAATGTAAGGGTTACATTGATTCTTTCAAGTACATTTACATGACCAAGTACATCAATAACATCTCCTGAAGAACGTACAACAATAATACAATAAAAGCACAGTAATAATATCTTCCAAGGTTACATTCTTCAACACTCCCTCTTAACAAGGAAGGTATTCTTTCGTCGTGGTCGTCAACTTTGGACATCATCATTGGTTCTTGTCTTTTGATACTGGACATCATCACTGGATCTTGTCACTGGACATCTTCGCTAGATATCATCACTATTGCTGCATCTTGGTTCTCATGCCCTTGACTTGTGACATCTCTCAAATCTATACATCATCAGTAGTTCTATAGAGCCAACCCTTTTTCATGTTGGATGTAGGCCTAGACCCACTCTAGGACTTCCACTTCTTGGTAAGTGACCAGGTGCCTCTTGGTAATTGGCCAAGTACCTCCATTCTTGAAGAATGACTATCATCCTTAGGTTGACCTTGTTGGGATATTCAATCCTAGACTAAATCCACTTTTTGGTAACTGACCAAGAACCTCCATTCTTCCAGAGAATGGCCATTGAACCTTGGTTGATCTTGTTGCAATCTTCCTTATGTGATACAACCAGTCATACTGATATCCAACCTCGAATATACAAACAACCTTACCGGGATATTCCTTTTGGTGATACCACAAACTATATTGGGATCTACCCTTGGTGATATGACCAATCATATTGGGATCCACCCTCAATGATTCCACCAACCATGTTGGGATCTAGACCACTTATCCCCACAAATCCAACCCTTTTTCATGCTAGATGTGAGGACCACATGGACTCATCACTCACTCTTGCGATGGAAACCTATCTACATGTTGGAGCAGGGTCCCGCAGCTACAGAAGAAGCTGCTAGTTTTGGCGGAAAGATACTAGTTTTGGCAGAACGATATAAGTATTGGCAGATAAAGGACAAGGTAGAGCTACGACGCCATAGCACGTTTCCAGCTGGAGAGCAGAGCCAGAAACCACGACTTTTGGGATAGAAAAGTCAAGAAGGCAACGGTACCTGAGCGGCCGAGAGAAGAAAGCTCAACCACTGCATTAAAGGCAGCGGCGAAAGACAGGAGGGCTCAGCGACCCTCATAAAGAAGAAGGAGCAACGAGGCTCAAGCATTAAAGGCGAAGGACAGAAAGCTGAGAAGCGGTGCATAGTACCCATGGTCAGTGCCGGGAAGCATGGAAGACTGCATAGAGCTGTGGTGTGACGGGAAGCGGCTACCTCAAGGACAGAGAAGACCGACTGTCACTAATTAGGGTATGGGTTTACTGTTGGGAAAGGCCCACAGTGTTGTAATGGCGAGACCTTCGGGCTGCCTATAAAAGCTTGCATTTTTGTATTGTAAAGGGTTAGCTAATCAGTCAGTTAGCCAGTGGTTGGCTTGTAGGATGAGTCGTTAGTTGGTCAGTAGAGTATTTTTTAGTAGACTCAGGAGTCAGTCAAACAGACTGTGTTGTAACGATCCAGACACCTAGCTTGTCTGTGAGTCATTTGAGTCTGTATGTAACCATCCACAGAGAGGAAAGAGAGGGAAGGATCTATTGAAAGAAAGGCAATATAGAGATAGAAGTAGACCAGATATCTAGAAGAGATCTCGCGCTGCATATGCAGTGAAACAGACTATGCTAACTTCCCTCAAGATATATAATAGAAGCACAGTTTGGTGGACGTAACTCCCATCCTGGGGGTGAACCACGTTAAATCTGCGTGGTATGTGTTGTATGAATGTGATTGTATTTGCTTATTGTTACTAGTTATTATGCATAATGATGTTAGTTGTAGTAAGTGAATGTATGTATTGCTCAGCTCATGATAATGCAAGAAGACAGAGATAAGTGGGAGTATTTTAGTAAGCTGTTTAAAGACTCCTTTACGTCTGTTTCTATTGACCGTTTACTCGCAATATAACTTCTGAGAAGTAGAATTTTGCACCGTGACATAGTCAATGCTAAGAGTGCGAAGTCGTAGTGGTAGGATATCGCAGAGAGGCGATATCGCACCGGCAGAGGAGCTGCGGTGCGCGAAACTGCGAGCTAAGGGCTTAGCGCTGAGGAGAGGTTGAGTGTCCTGTGGTGCACGAAGATGCGATACGGTTGGAGATATTGCGAGTAAGTGGAAGTTGCGCAACGTGGGTAAGAATCGCACGGCGAAAAGGGCTGCGAGTAGAAGGGGATGTACGATGCGCAGCCATAGCTGACCTTGTGACTCATAAGCATTAAAGAAGAAAAGTAGGATGTGCAGAACCTGGTCCAAGACACTTGAGTCTTGGCCAACCCATTAGATTCACTTCGGGTGAGAATTCAGATCGCTTCGCGGTTTGTCGCCGAAAGGGCTAGTGAGTTAGGGGTGTTGTTGATTATTTATAATAAACCCGGGTCTGCCCATGCAATCAACAAATGGTTCCGTTGCCGGTTTAAACGACTGGGAGTCAATGTTCTGTTGGCATCCTACTAGAGAAGAGGTCCACCAGTGGCTGGATTCATACTTAAGGGAGTTCGCCAAGAAAGAGAATAGGAGTCCGAGACTAAGCACAGAAGCCTGGCTAGAAAAGCATAGCGCTTCAGACATACACGCTATATTTTTTGCAACCTATGGAAATGAGCTTTTCGACTGGTTATCCAAGTTGACAGATAGGAACACATTCAAGAAGAAAAGGAACATTGTCTGGACACCGGAGCTGATTCAGACCGTGCAAAACCTCGACAATCCGATTACGAGAGCAGTGGACTTCTGGCTGACAAGTGTGCTAGAAGGCTTTGTTACAGAATTTGCAGTTGACCAGAGAAAGAGCTTCAACGTAGCTGAACGATACTTCTTCAGAGGATACCATGGTAAGTACCTAAGATCTCTAAACCTATCCCTTAAGATGTTGTTATATGAAAAAGGAACAATGGATCTAGTCTCAGATAGTAATGTCACAAGAGTCTGAAAGTGATTTTGATGACATTGGACGAACACGTAGTGGAAAGAAGTATAAAGTAGATTTTAGTTCTCCCATATTTGAAGATAGATCAGACAGTATTAGACAACAGAGCCCTAGCACCACAGAAGAACCACAGGGGGGTATCCCTTACCATCCTTATACTCCACAGAAGCAGACAGGGACTCAGAATAACCCTGTCGGTACTCCATCTAGTAGCTCGCAGTCAGTACCTACTCTCGCTACAGCACCTTCACCTACACCGCTGAGTAGTAGTACCCCAGTCAGTCAGAACCCACCACAGAGAAACAGAATGGGAGACGACATGAAGCTACCTATTTTTAAAGGTACAGGAGCAGAGGACCCGGAACAGCACTGGTTCCTATGCGAAGCTATGTGGACCATTAAAACAATCAACGATGATAATCTTAAACTTGTACAGTTGGTCACCACACTCAGAGACAGAGCCTTGACATGGTACATAAAGCATACTACATTACCCAAGACGCTTTCCCAGGTCAAGAATGCCATGATTAAAGAATTCAAGAAACCTAAGTCTGAGTCTCAGTGCATTACAGAGCTTAAGGATATTAAGCAGCTACCATCAGAGTCAGTATGGGAATTTGACCAGAAATTCAAAGCTCTTATCGACCAAGTAAGTTTTGATTTTGCACCACAGTAGCACAAGGAATGGTTTATTGCAGCACTGCTCCCTCATATCAGAATGCCACTAATGCAGCAGAAACTTACTACTCAAGATGAAGTGCTGGAGATGGCAATGAAACTAGAGGCTTCACCTTTAGCAGAAACCAGTACAGGCATGACAACTCTACAGACCCATTTGGCCAACCTCACGTTACAAATACACGAACTTAAAAAAGGGAAAGAGGTTATGCAGGACATATGGTGCATAAAGTGTAGAGCACAGGGCCATACTAAAGATAACTGTCCAGTCTTTGTAGAATATTTAGCGTCGGGGGCTCCTAACCCCTTACCACGAACACAAGGGCCATGGTGTGAAATATGTAAAACACAAGGACATCCACCTCAGCAATGCCCTTTGCTTCAGAAGTATGTACAGACACCTAAAAACCTATACTGTATCTTTTGTAAATTCGTCGGGCACGATCAACAAGACTGCCGAGCTAATGATCTCATGTCAGAAAGAACACAGGATGTGTACAGAGTCCAAGCAGACACACAAGGTCCAGCAACAGGACCACAGCCGGATCAGACGTATGGAGGCTGTGGAGGAGGATTCAGAGGACGAGGCCGTGGAGGAGGCTTCACACGAGAAGAAGGCTTTGGCCGAGGAGGAGGTTTTGGCCAAGGTCGCAGACCAGTCACTTGTTATAATTGTGGAATCATAGTACACTATGCTAGGGACTGTCAGAATGCCACTACTACTTATAACTACTGCAAATCTTATGATCATACCATAGAAGAGTGTCCTACCTTGATAGCTAAGATCAGAGACCCGAAGCCCGCAGCACACCAGAACATCCAGCTTATTGCTGCTGAACCTAAGGAACCAGAACCAGCAGTTAACATTGTGACTCGGAGCGGTGCTTCCACCAGTGGCACATCGCAGGAGACCGGAAAGAACACAAGTCAGGGGTGGGTGCGCAGAGCTCCTACTAAAGTAACAACACTCGACCTACAGAAGAATAAAGAGACCTTTCATGAAGCCAAGGATTCCTTTGATGAACTTACACCATCAGGACCACAGGTACCGCCATCTAGGAGCGTACCGCAGCAAGTACCCTATAGCGATAGCCCTGAGCAGGCACCGCAGGCTACCACATCCGGAAGATGCGACGACGATGAATCGATAGGAAGTGTACAAGCCTTCCTGCAAAGCTGCTTGAAACTCCTGAGAAATGATAAAGCTGTCGGTGAGCTACAGCACATGATAGATCAGTGTCAGCAACCCTCTCTCTCGGGTAGTGCACACCGCGCTGTCCATAATATTACGAGACATGCAAGGACAGGAAGAGAGATGAAATTCACAGCGCAGATTGGTGAATTTGAAATGGATGAAGTTGTCTTAGATCTAGGATCAGAAGTGAATGTTCTAACTAAGCAGACATGGGAACAGATGGGTAGCCCTCAGTTAGCCCTATCACATATCCACCTGAGATTAGCTAATCAGCAGCGAGTATCACCATTGGGTTGACTACCGCAGGTGCCAGTTGATATTGACGGAGTTCGTACTTTTGTGGACTTCAAAGTTATAGAAATCATTGGTGACAGTCGACCATATCCAGCACTATTAAGTATTGATTGGGAAATTGGCAGCAAAGCTGTCATTGACCTAAAGAAACGACAAATGACCTTTGAGGATGCGCAGATCCGGGTCATCGCACCGCTGGACCCTTACCAAGGTCCTAGATATATTGAACCCATCCGAGCAGAGGAAGAGGCACATAAGATCGATAGTCTATACCAGATGACTGCAAACCAGAACGACTATATAAATCCAACTGCAGAAGGGCATATTAGTTGGCGATGCGACAGCTCATGCGCATCGGATTCGGATGTTGGTCTCGAAAACTGGCAGAACAGACTTTACGAAGTCTCATCGCGCAGATGTGCGTTTATAAGTAAGTCACTGTGATGGATTGGCACCGAGATCGTGGAGAATCCATCATATCATGGTCTGACGGATATTCAGGATTTTTTTGAACAATTTGAGCAACAAATTCCTCATGAGCAGAGGATCGCAGCTATGGACCTTGCAGTTCGAGCTACACCTGGAAGATGGTGGTATGCGCATAAAGAGAATATCGCATCATGGGATAATATGAAAAGACTGATGGCGATCCGATTTTCTGATAGCAAAGAGTATGCTCAGCAGAAATACACAGGAGAAACTGACCCCAGGATACACATTCAGACATGTGAACAGAACTGGTCGGACATTCCAGAGGATGAATGGGTTCACAGATTCATTCACACATTGGGCACAATTCCAAGAAATTGGTATACAGAGACCGAGCTACGTAAAGGAACAACCACATGGTCACTTATGACAGACAGCTTGTTACTCACCTTTGCGTTTGAGTCAGAACATCCAAGTGTTTCCCAGGCCCTAGACATAATCAACACAAATATTTTCAAGGATCGCACCAGCTCAGTACCAATCCAACCTGAGTGGACTATCCAGCTAGAAGAGGCGTTGGAATGTTATAATTTTACATCAGAATCAGAAGAGGCGGATGAGGATCCTCGCAATACCAACATTCCCGAATCAGAAGGCAATCGCGATGTGGAGGGACCACAGTTAGAGATTCCAGCGATCATTGAGCCTATCAAGATTAAAAAGATCAATATTGGCACAAACGCAGAACCTAAGTTTTCCTCTATTGGAGACTACTGGAATGATGAAACAGTCAGCCACATTGCAGATCTGTTACACGACTATCAGGACCTATTTCCCACCAAGTTCACAGAGATGAAGGGAATAGTTGGAGACCTGGGAGTCATGAGGATACCATTAAAGGAAGATGCTAGACCAGTTAAGCAGCGCCCATACAGATTAAATCTGTGCTACAAAGAAAAAGTAAAGGACGAAATTGATAAAATGCTAGTAGCAGGCATCATTGAGCCGGTTGAGGAAAGTGAATGGGTTAGCCCTATGGTAGTGCAAGAGAAGAAAACAAAAGGGGACATTAGGATCTGTGTTGATCTGCGAAAACTCAACGATGCATCACTTCATGATCCATTTCCAACACCGTTCACTGATGAAGTATTAGACAACGTGGGAGGACAGGAGGTTTATTCCTTCACCGATGGGTTTTCAGGCTACCATCAGATCAGAATACATCCAAAAGATCGATCTAAGACCACCTTTGCAACAGAATGGGGCTCGTTCCAGTATACGGTAATGCCCTTTGGTCTTAAGAATGCACCAGCTATATTTTCTAGAGTAGTAGTTGCTGTATTTAACGAATAAATTCATAAGTTCTTAGAAGTATATTTTGATGATTGGACTGTATTTGGGCTAATTGATAAGCACGTAGGCGATCTCAGACTGATGTTAGAGAAATGTAGGCAGTACCAGATTTCTCTAAACTTAAAAAAATGTATATTCTGTGCACCATTTGGTATCTTGTTGGGTCACATTGTTTGTAGACAAGGCTTGATGGTAGACCCTGCCAAGATCGCTATCATTGTAAACCTTCCAGCACCCAACTCAGTCAAGCAACTGAGGACAGTACTTGGTCATACCAGGTACTACAGAAAGTTCATCAAGGGCTACGCAAAGATTACAGTGCCGATGGAGAAATTGCTCAAGAAGGATGTCAAATTCCTATGGAACGAGGAATGCCAATAGAGTCTAGACATACTTAAGGAGAAGATGGTTACAGCACCCATCCTAGTATTCCCAGACTGGACTAAGCCTTTCCATGTACATGTGGATGCATCCGGCATTGCATTAGGAGTCGTCTTGACCCAGCCAGGAGAAGGAGATCTTGACCATCCTATCGCTTACTCCAGTAGAAAGCTATCCACAGCAGAAAAGAACTACACCACAACAGAAAGGGAGGGCTTAGCTATGGTATATGAGCTGCAGAAGTTCAGGCACTATCTATTGGGGGCTTCGTTTAAGATGTTTACCGATCACTCCGCATTGAAGTACCTAGTCAATAAACCAGTGTTAGGGGGGAGAATTTGCAGATGGTTACTCCTCTTCCAGGAGTATGATTTTGAAATCATTGTGAAACCAGGGAGACTAAATGCAGGACCGGATCATCTGTCGTGGCTAGACTCAGGAGAAGAGCCCAGTAACCTAGAAGACAATCTGCCAGACGCGTCGTTGTTTTCCATACAGATTGCAGATGAGTACTATACTGACATTATCCAATTCCTCACCACAGGAGTAGCACCTGATGACCTTACTAAGCAGCAAAAGAAACAGTTGGTTGTAAAGGCAGCAGATTTCACCCTCATTGCAGGATGCCTATACAAGTTAGGCCCGGATGAAATTCTACCCAGATGTGTAATGCCGCATGAAAAAGACGTTATTATCAAAGAGGCTCATTCAGGAACCGCAGGAGGTCACTTCGCTGGAAAACCGACTGCGCAGAAAATCTTAGAAGCGGGATTGTGGTGGCCTACATTGCATAAAGACACTAAGGACTTTTGCAGATGTTGCAATATCTGCCAAAGGGTAGGAAAACCCTCGCGACGCGATGAAATGCCGCTGCGACCGCAGGTCATGTTGCGCGCATTCGACAAATGGGCTATAGATTTTGTGGGTCCTATCAACCCACCAGGGAAGCGCACGGGTGCGAGATATATTATCACTGGAACAGAATACCTCACCAGATGGGCGGAGGCCAAAGCAGTACGAAATTGTGATGCCGCTACAGCTGCACAATTCATCTTCGAAAACATCATCAGCAGGTTTGGATGCCCAGTAATTTTGATGAGCGACCAAGGTACACATTTCTTAAACAATACTATTGAGGCATTAACAGAAGAATTCCAGATCCAGCACCATAAGAGCACTCCCTACCACCCGCAGGCTAATGGTACAGTAGAGGCCTTTAATAAGATTTTAGAAAATGCTCTTACCAAGATCTGTAACAACCAGAGAAATGATTGGGACCTCAGAGTTAACGCTGTCTTATGGGCATACAGAACCACGTGCAAGAAAATTACGGGACACACACCTTTCAACTTGGTATATGGACAAGAGGCTGTTATGCCGATGGAGTATATTCTTCCCAGCTTAAGAATCACTCAGATTACCGAAATGACTGATATCGACACAGTCGAAGCAAGGCTCACACAGCTGCTGGCCCTAGAAGAAGACAGGTTCATCGCTGGATTCCATCAGAAAGTGCAGAAGGCCCGAGAAAAAGCTTGGCATGACAGACACATTAAGAATAAGACTTTCCAGACCGGAGACCTGGTGCTCCTCTATGACAGCAAATTCATCAAGTTCCCAGGGAAGTTCAAGACACATTGGCTAGGGCCATATCAGATACAACAAGTCACAGAAGGAGGTGCCGTTCAGCTCAGCCAGCTAAACGGGGAGCTTTTTCCCACATGGATTAACGGCAGTAGGCTTAAGATCTATAGTGACAGCCTCCCCACTCCTCAGCCCTAGCACGAACAGTTCAGGATGGCGCAGATGTCCAGTGTAGTTGAAAGGAGGCATCGCGCCGGGAATAAGTCTAAAAAAAAAATAAAAAAAAAATGTGTTAGTTTTGACACTGTTTGTTTGCGCAGGTGATGCGGAGTTGCATCGCAGCAGTTAGATGTTTCCCCCTGCCACGTATTCAGTTTGCAACCGATAGTAGGCTAGTCAAGTCACTATCTGACAGGTAGTTAATGAAGAAATGACCGGTATCCCCTACTGTAGATTTGGCAGCAGTATATTAAATGTTTCCATATTTGGTAAATCCCCGATGACACCAATGCCTGGATATGCACGTTTTGAGGGACACGTGATCAGATCTCAGTAATTATGACAGATCAGAATGACGGGAAGGGTCTCGTCCAAGTAATTATGATGCCCAATGGGGTTGACCTAGCAGGACCGTTGCGTCCGGTAGTATGCCTTTGGCATAAAAGCAGACATCCTTCAAGTAGGAAGGGTACAGTTGCTAAAATATCGAGAGCCATGCAAAGCAGTGATAAGTGCCCCCTGTGCAGAGCCAATTAAGTTGCAGAGTACAGTGACTTCCATATTTCAAAGCCACTGCACGCCCCGAGTATTGAGCCGAGCGAACTCTGACTGAGGCCGAACCTATAGAAGTGAAGCTTAGAAAGAATGTACTGGCCGTGTGTTCGCCATGATGACGCCACCCAAGGTTGTGAAAATCGAGACAGCACAAGTTAGACAGTCGCTAAGGATGAAGAGTCAAGCACCAGAAGTAGAAGTTGTCGCTAGAGTCTCTGCTAAGGAGAAGAAGAACGCCGAGCCGATCACTGAAGATAAGAAAGCAGAGCTCAGGAATGATGAGAAGAAATATCCCACTAGGAGAAAGGTAAAAATGAGAAAAAGAAAGCAACGGGAGAAAATCGCTGACCTATCTGATCAGCTAAGGGAAGCACGAAAGAAAGCGGAGGTACTGAAGCAGAAACCTGAGGGTCAGAGCCAGCGTGCAGATCTAGCCCACATCGAAGAGCAGAGAAGTGGAAGAAGACTGCAAACCCAATGGAGGGGAGACTTCCAGAACGAGGACAGAGGCTTGTTCTCGGAGCGGAGTCCATGGGTTGCTTCTTCTCCATCCACGAGGCTCTAGATGAAAGGAAATGTTTGAGAAGGCTGGAAGATACAGATTTTCCTTGTGATAAAAGTTCTAACCCAGATAAAAAGGAAAGGATATCTGTGGAACACTTCTCAAACACTAGAGCGCTCATAAAGAAGAAAGAGCAAAGAGAACGAAACCGTGACTATGGGCAGAAAGGACAAGAGAGCCCAGCGAACTAAGTTACCGAAACTCCAGAAAGAGCGTGCTGAGGAGATGAAGAATGAAGTCGCAGGACTTCAAGGCAGGTTACAGCGCACTTCGCAGGAGGCGAAGGATAAGTTGCAGCAGGAGAAGCCTGTTCCAGGTGTCTCGAGGGTGAGCCACAAGTAAGTGTTAGGGGACTGTTGGAGCAGGGTCCCACAGCTACAGAAGAAGCTGCTAGTTTTGGCGGAAAGATACTAGTTTTGGCGGAATGATATAAGTATTGGCGGAGAAAGGACAAGGCAGAGCTACGACGCCGTAGCACGTTTCCAGCTGGAGAGCAGAGCCTGAAACCACGACTTTTGGGATAGAAAAGTCAAGAAGGCAACGGTACCTGAGCGGCCGAGAGAAGAAAGCTCAACCACTGCATTAAAGGCAGTGGCGGAAAACAGGAGGGCTCAGTGACCCTCATAAAGAAGAAGGAGCAACGAGGCTCAAGCATTGAAGGCGAAGGACAGAAAGCTGAGAAGCGGTGCATAGTACCCATGGTCAGTGCCGGGAAGCATGGAAGACTGCAGAGAGCTGTGGTGTGACGGGAAGCGGCTACCTCAAGGACAAAGAGGACCGACTGTCACTAATTAGGGTATGGGTTTACTGTTGGGACAGGCCCACAGTGTTGTAATGGCGAGACCTTCATGCCGCCTATAAAAGCTTGCATTTTTGTATTGTAAAGGTCAGTTAGCCAGTGGTTGGCTCGTAGTATGAGTCGTTAGTTGGTCAGTAGAGTATTTTTGAGTAGACTCAGGAGTGAGTCAAACAGACTGTGTTGTAACGATCCAGACACCTAGCTTGTCTGTGAGTCATTTGAGTCTGTATGTAACCATCCACAGAGAGGAAAGAGAGGGAAGGATCTATTGAAAGAAAGGCAATATAGAGATAGAAGTAGACCAGAGATCTAGAAGAGATCTTGCGCTGCATATGCAGTGCAACAGACTGTGCTAACTTCCCTCAAGATATATAATAGAAGCACAGTTTGGTGGACGTAACTCCCATCCTGGGGGTGAACCACGTTAAATCTGCATGTTATGTGTTGTATGAATGTGATTGTATTTGCTTATTGTTACTGGTTATTATGCATAATGATGTTAGTTGTAGTAAGTGAATGTATGTATTGCTCAGCTCATGATAATGCAAGAAGATAGAGATAAGTGGGAGTATTTTAGTAAGCTGTTTAAAGACTCCTTTACGTCTGTTTCTAATGACCGTTTACTCGCAATATAACTTCTGAGAAGTAGAATTTCGCACCGTGACATATTCAATGCTAAGAGTGCGAAGTCGTAGTGGTAGGATATCGCAGAGAGGCGATATCGCACCGGCAGAGGAGCTGCGGTGCGCGAAACTGTGAGCTGAGGGCTTAGCGCTGAGGAGAGGTTGAGTGTCCTGCGGTGCACGGAGATGCGATACGGTTGGAGATATTGCGAGTAAGTGGAAGTTGCGCAACGTGGGTAAGAATCACACGGCGAAAAGGGCTGCGAGTAGAAGGGGATGTACGATGCGCAGCCATAGCTGACCTTGTGACTCATAAGCATTAAAGAAGAAAAGTAGGATGTGCAGAACCTGGTCCAAGACACTTGAGTCTTGGCCAACCCATTAGATTCACTTCGGGTGAGACTTCAGATCGCTTCGCGGTCTGTCGCCGAAAGGGCCAGTGAGTTAGGGGTGTTGTTGATTATTTATAGTAAACCCGGGTCTGCCCATGCAATCAACACTACACAACTCCAATCTTGTCCCTGGAGTACTCAAACTTCATTCTCATTAGAGGCTTGGTCATGAAATCGGCTATCTGCTCATCCGTCGTAACATATTGGATATTCACTACTCCTCTCTGCACCATATCCCATATATAGTGATGTCATATCTCGATATGCTTCGACTTGTCATGGAATACTGGGTTCTTGGACAACTTCACATAACTCTCGTTGTCGCAGTACACACAAGTTGTCTCTAACTCCACATCGAACAATCCCACAAGTATCTTTTGAAGCCACACTACCTCATAACTTGTTGAACAATATTCTATATACTTTTCCTCAGTTGTAGTCAATGCTACATCATCTGCTTCTTACTGAACCAAGAAATCATGCCAGATTCCAAGTTGAAGCAACACCCTGAAGTTCTCTTCCTATCTGTAGCACTACCATCCCAATCAGAGTCCACATATCCATGCAAGTAGATCCTCTAATCTCTCGCATATCTGACTCCATACTTTATTGTAACCTCAAGATACCACAACATGTGTTTTGCCACAACCATGTGACCATGTCTCGGCTCCACCATGTACTAGCTCAAAGTGTTCACCACAAAACATATATCCGTCCTTGTGTTCATCAAGTACATCAACGAACTGATCATCTACTTATATACTATGTAATCAACTATTTCTAAATTAGGATCACACAACAACTTCAAGTTTGATGCCATTGGTGTGGAAATATCCTTGCAATCCATCATATTGAATCTCTTTAGGATCTCCACTACACATTTTCCTTGGCTCAGGAAAATCTCCTTTGGATTCTGCCACACCTCAAGACCTAATAAATAGTGCATCATACCTAAGTCCTTCATCTCAAACTCTGTGACAACACTCTTTTTTTTTTATTCTATGAGCTCCTCATCACATGTCAGAAATATATCATATGCATACAATAGTAGTATAACACGTGTCCCATCCTCAACCTTGTGGTAAAGGTTGGAATCCACTTACTCTTGGTAAATCCCAATCTCGTAAAAGATTCATCTATCTTGTTGTACCATGTCCTACATGCATGTTTCAAACCATATAAGGACTTATTTAATTTACACACATGTGTCTCTCTGTCATGTGTCTCAAATCCTAGTGGATGCTCCGCATACACTTCCTATTCTACTATGTCATTTAGGAAGGAAGGATTTACATCCATATGATGTACCTTCCACTTCATTATTGCACCTATTGCAAGGATATTTGTAATAAAAGTGTATTTGGCTATAGGATAAAGGTCTCCTCATAATCTATGCCTTCTTTAGGGGAGAATCCACAAGCCATGATTCTTTCCTTGTGTTTCTTATTGTTTCCATTGGTTGCATGCTTGATCTTGTAGATCCACTTGGAAGACACTGCAAACTTCCCTTCAGGTATCAAAACCACATCCTATACATCATTGTTCATGATTAACTGGTACTCTTCGATGATGGCATCCTTCCACTTTTTCTTATTACCTGCTTTTTGATAGTTGGAAGGTTCTGCATCAATGATGTTGCATAACAGTGATCCATAACTAGAGTGTGTATGAGTCCTCTTTATTTCTTTGGAAGTCTTGTTTGGAGAACCATACTTCTCTACATATTGGATGATCTCTCATTCCCAAGATGGTCTTCTCTTGTACATGTTCATTTCTCAAGGTGGATCTACCGATATTTGTGGCTTGTTCATATCACGATCCTCATGTTCTTCTGAAGGTATTTCTTCCTTCATGGTGTCTCTGACCCTAGGAGATTCAGGTTCCTCTCCATGTACTTCATCGGAGTGAATCTACCTTGATATGCTGAAGACTGCATCCTCATCAAAGGTAACATCTCGATTAGTCTCTATTTTCTTGAATCTTGGTATGTAGAGTCTGTAATCCTTCGATGTGTCAATATATACAACAAATATTCCCTTCTTACCTGAAGGATCCAAATTCGATCTTTTCTCTTTTGGAACATGTATGTAAAATTGGTAGACAAATATTCTGAGATGGATGACTTCTGGTTCCTCTCCTGAGAACAATTCTTCTGGAGTTTTGTTCTCTAGCACATAGTGTGATGTTTTGTTCTAGACATAAACTATTTTTCTGGTTTCTTTGATCCATAAGTGCATCGATGAATCTTCATCATGGATCGTGGCTTTCACAACTTCCATTATCATCCAATTATTCCATTCTGCAACACCATTCTGTTGTGGATTGTAGGGAGTGCTCAACTCCCTCTTAATCCCTGATTCTTTTCATAAGGATTCGAAATTATCTGAATTAAATTCTCCATTGTTTTTTTATCTCAATGCCTTTATCTTCATTTTAGTATGATTCTCTACAAAGGATTTGAATTCCTTGAACTTGTTGAGCACTTCATCTTTTGTCTTCAGAAAGTAAAACCAAGTTTTGTGGGCATAATCATCTATGAAAGAAAGATAATGCGCATACCCACTCAAATAATTGGATGACATAGGTCCACTTACATATGAATGTACAATATCCTTTCTTTTTCTTTCACTGCTTTGGAATGGATTATTCACATTCTTTCCTTACGCACATCCTTTGCATACGCCTTCATGCTTCGTATCAAGTTCTGGTAGATATGCCACCACTTTGCTTATGATGGGTAATTTCTTGTAGTGTATATGTGCAAGTCTTCGATGGAATAGCTCATTTGGTTCTATTTCTTCATAAACTAATGCTTGTTCAGGATGTCCCTTCAATTTGTACAAGCCTCCTTCTTTTTCTCCAATTACCACTAGTCATCAAAAGTCTGACCTTTGGGCCACACGAGAACTTCGCCATTAACAAATGTAACTCTAAATCCTCGTGCATCAAGACTTGATATGGATAGGAGATTCTTCTTCAATCCAGGTACATAGAGAGCATCTTTCATCTTGATGGAATTTCCTGAGTCTAGCTTGCAAGATGCTTCTCTTACCCCTTTTATGGGATATTGAAAGTCATCTCCAAGTTTTACCTTGTAAGGTTAGTCTTCTTCTGTTATATGGGTGAGGTGATTATTGACCTCGGTCAAGTGATTGGAAGCACTGCTACCTACAATCCAAACATCGCTACCATGACTAACCATACTGGTGAGTAGTGATATCAACACATATTCTTCATCACTTGAGGATTCCTCTTTGGATTTCTTCTTGATTGGTTCATCATCTTTGATGAGGTCAGCATGGTGTCTCTTATTCTTTCCTTTCTTTGCAAGTCATTTTCCTTTGGGGAAATCTTGCACAAAATTTCCCTTCTCATCATAGGTGTAGAATTTAAGACGTGAGAGTTTCTTCTTCGAAAATATTTTGTTCTTGTAAGAGTATTTGTTCTTTACTCTCTTGACATGAGATATTAGGGCTTGATTGTTATCATCTCCTATTTTTTCTTCTCTCGCTACTAATCAGTCCTCTTCTTGTTTGCATTTCTCCCTTAGTCTATTGAACATGGTGAGATTCCTTTTGGAACAAATTTCCTGAATGAAATATTCCCATGATCTTGGGATACCATTCAAAGTGGCCATCACCACTTCTACTTCCTCAACATTGTCTACAATGGCTTCTAGTTGCTTCTTGATCTTAGAGACCCTTGTGAACTAGGATTGAATATTTTCTAACGTCTATATATTCACACCCAAGAGTTGGTTTTTCAAGGTCATCTTCATGTTGATATTATTTCCTTCATACATGATGGTCAAGGCATCAAACGTTTCCTTAGGAGACTTCAAAAATGATACATGTGGCATCAAATGATGCTTGATAGAGTTTACAACGATCCTCTTATATTTGATTAGGTTCTTCTTATGCTTTGCATTGTCCTCCTCTCCCTATGGATGTGAAACTTTGTCTTTGGCATACTTTTCTGGGTCATGCTCTTCTAGTATGAGAAGCACTCTATAGTTCCATGTCTAGAATTTCTTAGCTTCTTCAATCTTGTCTTCAATATTGGTTCTGTTTTTCATCTTGATAAAAGTGAAAACCTCAAATGGAAATAGAAACAATCAAACTTACCAATGAGAGTGCTTCAACTGAATTCCTTCTCCAAAGCTTTTCTAGACAACTGTTTCTAGTGGACCTAGAGTTTGACATAGAAACCCTAATTTTTCAACCTTGGAAACTTGAAAATATAATTAGATATAAAGATGCGCCTCCTCAAGGTGATTTGACCAGTGTACTCCTTTTCCAAAATCCATGGACAAAACTGCAAAATCCTCGATGCCCTAGTTTTCTCGGGAGTAGTGATAGGTCAAATTTTGAAAATCCATAGCACTAAAAAATTGTCTTGACAAAAAGATGAACCCTCCTAGAGAGTGTTAGATGGTCCTCATTTTTTAATTGATCTATGGAGGGAATTTCTTGTAATATGAACCCTAGTTTCCAACTTTCGTCAGCTATAGCTGCACAAAGACTTCTTTCATGGTATATCTGATTCCATGTTATAATTTTAATGGTTATACAACTTTAAACATTTAGAATCATTTCATCATAACCATAGCATTAGGATTACTGAAAGAAAGACTCACATACTAATAAGAAAGAACATAGATATTTATCCTGGGAAAGCATAAGGGAGAAAAACCCAACAACTTCTTTAGTATAGATTATGTCACAAAGTACAATGCCAATGAAGATAGTAAGAGCCCCAAAGATAATAGAAGTTATCTCTCCTCTCCAGGGAGCCTTTTATTTCTCTCTCATGTGCACTTTCTTGAGTGAGTAGTGTGTCCAATTGAGAGGAGCATCTCCTTTATTTATACTCATCAAGTGAGTGACCAAATAACCTAACTAGGTCGACATGTTGCTTTAAACAGGGATGACTTACCTAGGGAGACTCAAAATAACATTTATACAATATTATTGTGGGTACTATTGACCTAAATTACAAGGGAAGGGTTCCATTGATTCTTTCAAGTACATTTACATGACTAAATACATCAATAACATCTCTTGAAGGAGGTACAACAATAATACAATAAAAGTACAATAAGAATATCTTCCAAAGTTGCATTCTTCAACAACCATGGAATGGTCCCTCTACTGTAACCTGTTCATAGATCATATAGTAGGCATTGAAATTATTCACAAGTAGTTTCCATGCTAAGTTTGCTATGATTCTCTCTAAATTTTGATTTATATTATGACCTCATTGAAATCAATCAGAATATGGTTCTCATCCAGTCACCCAACATCAGTTGATTACCCATATAACTGGTTATCAGTACACTACCCATAGTGTACCTAATGCATCTAAAACGACAACCCTAAATTCCTCCCAATACTCCCTAAGGAAACCATCTCCATGCATTGGAATTCCTTCTCCATATACCTCCCCTATGATGAATATACATCAAGATGTGGACTTCTGAAAAAACAGCCACTGGAATAGAATTAATTGTTGGGTTGTCCCCCATCCCATAATTTTTTTGTTACGATCATTCTCATTTCTTGGTTATGGGATACCAAAAGATCAATGAATGAAAAATCCTTCTAAAGGATGGATTTCCTATCAAGATCCACCTCACATCATGCCCCTAACACATTAGTTATAACCATACATTAGAGAAAACATATTATCAACATAAATATTAAGGAACCTCATACTACCAGATGCCATCATGGTATTATAACATCATATTCATAACTATCAAGTAACTGCATGCAACTACATGCCATCATGATATATAAGATCATCATCATAAATATCAAGAAACTGAATGCTACTAGTACATGTCATAATGAGATATAGCATCATTAACATAAATATCAATAAATTCCATTCTACAACACGCCATCATGAGAATATAACATCATCATCATGAATATCAAGAAACTGTATGTTACCACATGCCATCATGAGATATAACATCATCTACATAAAGATCAATAAACTACATGCTACCAATGCCATCATGAGAGTATAACAATGTCATCATGAATACCAAGGAACATGACATTAGCATACACCATAATTTCCATCAAATCCTCATGAAAAGTAAAAAAAAAAATACATGATTTGGCATTTCATCATAAGATTATAACATCATCATAAACATAAAACTATATAATCATCATGGAATATAAAGGGCTATACAAAGCTAACATGTCAAAGCATATTATCACAACATTAGCGTCATTATATCAACATATGTCATCATAAGAAACATAAAACCACATATAACTACCACTTTCCATTATAGTATTTTCACATCATTGAATCCTTATGAATTAGAAAGTAACCACATGCTAGGTACCACATACTATCATAAGAACAACATATCATGAAATTTATCATACAACAATAAATATATAACTTTATGAATACTCATATCATGATAATCATCTTAACACGAGGTATATATAGAATAGAAACACTGGCAATGCAGGAATAGTTAAACAATGAGTATCAATATATCATTGAATATTATGGATAGATCATGCAAGCATCCATCTAATATGTGGACATATTCTTTATAAGTTTGTAACTTCACTTGGACTATACCAAAGGATGTCATGAAATACTACCAACCATCCTCTAAACCATTTGTTATAAATAAAGAAAATTGCCAGCTAAGTGTTCCATGCCATCATATATTTGATACTGTTATGCAGGAACCAAATGCTAATTACCACACACCATCATATCCTAATTAACATAGATATGATTATCATATGAATCTAATAAAGGTCTATTAATTTTTATAAATGAATTGGAAAAAGGAATTTAGGATTAAATGGTAAGTAAGTTTAATTAGAATAAATCAAGGCATTAGGTGCATGGGTGACAAGTGGTGCCTCCCGTGAAAAATTACTAAATTGATAAAAATGGGAAAAGAAACCATAAAAGGGGGGAAATAGCAAAGAGGGAGTCTTCGTCTCCTTTGGGGAGTTTGAGAGTTGCTCGAGTGGTTCTAGTTGTTGTTTTTAGTTTGATTGGTTGAGAGTGTTTTATCTATGATATGAAGGGAATGTAAATTGAGGGGGAGGCTCTATCATCATGTTTGTTTATATTTTTTTTGTTGGTCTCTTTATGGATGGGATATTTTAATGGTTAGCGTGTTAGTTGTTGGAAGAGGAGGTTGAGGAGTAGTGTCACTAAAGATAGAGATAGAATGGCATAGACTTAATTGTTGAGGGCTCAGGGCCTCAATAATTGATAGGGAATTAGGTTGGGAGGAGAGTGGTCCCCGTAAATTTTCTTACATTCTAGAGATCTTGTTGTTATCAATTGCAGCTAGAATAATATTTTTGGGTTAGGTTGGTATTTCAACACGTAAGTTGAACCTTTCTCTTTATATAATGAGTAATTTATGATTGTTTCTTATTAAATTTCACAAGTCAATTAGCTTAAGTTTAGTAGAAATCAAATGCTACATTTGGTATAAGATCCACAACCTTAAACACTAGGGCATCTGGACACTTTAGTTTATGTAGATAAACCTAGTGCTCTTACAAGGAAAATTTTTATGTTCCTCCTTTAATAGATTTATATATGATTAATTTTTTAGGTATCTCATTGCTTTCTTCCCTTTGTAACAATCATTTCCCTACTCCATCCACCTATCAATATGGTTGTAGAATCCATATCATACCAAATTCCAACACTCCAAGCCTATGAATTGTTATTCCATGGTATTTCCATAGAATAGATGTTCACTTGGCAATTCACTTGTGTTATTGGGAGACGACTTTATGGAATTCGTGGTTGGCTAATGCAAGGTGAAACCTTTGGCTGTCCCATCTGAGACTTGAATGTAGGCTCAAGAACATCTCTCAAATAATCGAGTCCTGAAATATTAAGGTTATAGAGTATGGTAGTTGGACTCTATAAAGAGGATATTGTGCTGTATGTTAAAATGTTGTGTGCATGTATACAACAGAACAATTTCACCTTTACCTCTGTGTTGAAGCATGCACTTCCTTTTCAACTATGCAAGAAGGTGTATAGATTCATAGCCATGCATATGGTGTTAGAGTTAGATGTTTGTGATAAATATTCTCTAGTCAACATGTATGCAAAGTGTGGTAATACAGAGGATGCATGCAAGGTGTTTGACAAAGAGTAGATTACAGAAATGTAGTTTTATGGACTACCCTGATTAGAAGATATGCTTAGAATAGGAAGGTCATCGAGTCCTTGAAAGTTGTAATCTGATGTAAATGAAAGACATGAACAAGTTAACCAGAAAATGTGTTCTAAGGTCAACAAATGGGTAACATCCCAATCAGGAGGTGTTTAGCAACCCCTAATCATTTGGGATGGTTGTTCCTAATGAGTTTAGGGTCTTTGTTAGCCGGTCAAATACTAACCTAACCTAAAACTAACTAAATAAACAAAACTAACCTACACTAAATGTATATGCACAATTACAAATATAAACAAAGTATACAAGTTTATAGTGTGTTACCCTGTAAGTCCGAGGAAAGACCTAATTTTTTATACAAAATAAGAAATTAATTGTTAAACAAAAGATATGAGCTTTATAAAACTAAAACTACTTACTGAATTCTTAAGTAAACCTATGTAAGAATTGAATAAAACCTAAACAATTTTCAATCCTACTATAATGACACACCAGAAACACTATAGGATTAATTAAATCAAACAAACCACATAAACTATTAAACACACAGTTACTTGGACAAGATTTTACCAAACTGAAGTAAAATTATTAATCTGTCAATTATTCAAGAACAAAATTCTGTTAGGTTCCTAGTATAGAAAAAACATTAGAGAATAGAAGGTGAGACTTTCTTCAGAAAAAAGTAGAAACACAGTAAAACCTTTCATGAAAATGGTCCTAATCTGGATAAAGAACTGATTAATCCAATTTAATTATACACCAAAAAAAAAATACAGTAACATACAATTTACTAATCTAAACATGACATAAGGTAAAAGAGTTTTCTCTAATATCTTGTTCATGACAAACAGAACAAAATTTGAGTAAAACCCCTATACAAGGTAGAAAGGAACTGTAATAGTGTAGGAAATGTTGTAACAACTATATCAAATTATTACTTTCTCTTAAATAACAATTCAAAAAAAATAATATTATAATTTCATAACCGAGTTGGAAACACAGTCACGGGTTTGATTGTAAATCCAAGGAATACAATCAACAATTATTAATAACCATAAAAACTAGGATATTACATGTACTAAAAAACATTCACATACAAGTAAATCGAAGTCTTGTGCAGAAAGAGAAATGTATTATATTTCCAAAATAAAAGTATACACTAATTCGCCAAAAAGGAACCCCTTCTAACCCAGCCATCGTACTCTTTATACTCTTTATGGAGGAAAGTTATGATTTACAACGATAGTGCATGGATAACAATTCTACAAAAACCAAGGAAAATGAATAAATTCATCAGCTCAACACTATTTGATGAATTGGAGCTAAGTTCTGTCAAAACCGATGACATCTAATTACACAGGTCATGGTTGAACCTGTGGGAGTATACCTATCATGATTATCATTCACATAGTCAATATTTTCTAATTGGTCACACATAGCCTTAAACTTACTCAAGGCTGACTGAATGTGAGGATTTGATTGAACAATTGAAGGTGTATTAAAATTGAAATGGGACTTGGAATTAATAGACTATTTCCCTTTAAGTTTGTCAGCCCTTACCATAGGTTATGATTGTTCAAGACTGTCAATGTCAATCATAGTATTGGAATTATGCGATGGAGTTAGATTACAAACCATGCGATACAAGAGCCTTGATGTCTTTTTCCCTACAATACTGCCAATTCCAAGATCATTATGTTTACATCGTTGTTGATCATGCCTAACATTCACATAACATGATGGATTCTGTGAAGGAATCGAACTATAAACCAGATACATGGAAAGGAATCCAATGTCTGAACAATATGATCATTTCCACCATTTATAGTATTACATTTTGATTTTGACCACAATAAGGATTATCGGACCCCTATTGCGTTAACATATGCGATCCTAGGTCATCAAGGGAGGTATCATTAGTATCACAATTCAACTTGGGAGAAGCTAAATCATCAGAATTGCCAATAGTCTTTTGATTTTCATCCTTGACACAACTCTTGGTGTTTAAATCACTTGATTTTTAACCCAAATTTCCTTGAGCTAAACTCCACAAATGAGCCAAATTTTGTAGCGTCTGTGTTACTTTCATCCTCTTCAACGCCTGCTCGACGATTTCTTGGGGTGTCTCATCTAAATTGGTAATTTTAGAGGCTTGAAGACTCTGGTTATAAAATTGATGAGACTGGCCCTTTATAAGAGAATTCTCCATGGAACAAGCAATATGTTCACCATTCTGAGGATTAGGGCTTGAAAGGTATTTCATTTTAGGGTTTTAGTTATGAAATAATATGTTGTCGAGAGTGGAAGACGTACAAAAGTGCTGACGGGAGACTTCATTGTCAAAAACTAACATTCAGGGTTGATTAACGGAGGAAGTACTAATAATACCATAAGGGATATCCCGAACAAGTTCTTGGAAATTGTCATTTTGACAAGGAAGGATTTCAACAAAATCGTTGCAGTTAATAAAGTTGTGCCAGCTATCGCCTAAAAGGGTCAATTTATGTTCTATCAAGATGTGAATTAACCCAATATTCAACAATTTGCACAAAGGGAAGTCAACGACCTTTTGGACTCGCCGGGACATGTTTTCTAAACTCGAGCATAGAAAATGGGAGAGATTGAGCTTGTATCCAATAAATTCCATCAACAATCAAAGATTGATTGAGCTTGTATCCAATAAATTCCATCAACAATCAAAGATTGTAGTGAAGGATTAGGGTAAAGCGACCATCACAAGACACAAATGGGCTCAAGACTAGAAATAGTTCTTGCCATTGAACTTTAAATAGGGTCTTAGACATGCCTTCTTATTGTGTATGGATAGAGTGTAATTTCGAAGGATCTTTGCCGAAGGGATGTGCTCTATCAACATATGCTCGAACCACCTCTCCCCAATTGGAGGCAATTCAGTGGTCGCATCTATAAAATATTCATATATATCAAATTCAATGTCGCCAATGCATATCTGTTTACCATCAAATCATTTGGAAAATGCAAGTGCAATAACTTTTTAATGCCCACGAAACTTCGTTACAAAACTCATCCATGGCAATGCTTGTTAGGAGTTGAACGAGATGTTCATGAGATTCAACAAAACTCGCATTATTGGGTTCTACTCGGATAATCAAATCCATAATGAAGCAGGGAGTAAAAACCATGATAAATATTCAATATGATAACAATAGTTACGCCGATACGCGTTTATATTTGATATTTTGGGAGCCGGACTTGCTCGAGCGGATCGTCAAGATTCACCCAAAGTTAACAGCTGTACAGCTGAGATGTATTTGATCGTCGTCTGATTTTTAAACTAGCAAATTTAGCACTGTGTTAGTTATTAGTTATATGTTATGATAGATCCGGCGTCTACGGGTGTGCTGATCCCGGTGATTGCAATGTGGCAGCATGGAGTCATTCGTGCATAGTGGAGGTTGATACATATCTATATAGGAACAACAACCAGTTGGATTTTGGTGGAGTTCGCTATAGGTTATGAATGGCGTGTGGCCAGGGCCGTTGGCAATATGACCGGTGTTGGTCGTTATGCCACGTTCTTCGAATGGGTATGGGGCATCTGCTGTGTGTACTGGATTCATGACGCATGTTGGTGGTTATATGTCGTTGCAATGTCTATGGCATCGACAACAATATTAGGTTTTGGCACTATTTAATGAGATAAATCAGAAGCAGGCGAGGCGAACTGAATCCTGTTCACAAGATGATACCAGTCCTCATCCACAATGACAACCCTGCCTGCGAGTCTCTCATCATTCTCGAGTACATCGACGAGGCCTGACCTGTTTTCAATACTTGTTTTCCTGACACTGCATATGGCCAAGCCCGTGCAATATTTTGGGTAGACTTTGTAGATAAAAGTTATTTCATCTCATTACCTGAATCAATTCTTCATTTCATCTCAGATTAATTAATTGTGCGGACTAAATGGCTTTGATTTGTGCAAGTTTATAACAATGGAGTTTCTCAGATTATGAGATTTAAAGGAGAATCTTAGGAAGAAGCTAAGCGCAATATGTTGGAGTACCTGGGATTGTTGGAAGGAGCTTTCAATGAGCTTTCCGGAGGCGTTAAGCGTTATTTTGGAGGTAAGCAGTTTCGGTTCATGGATATCGCATTCATCCCATTTGCCTCTTGGTTCCTTGCCTGGTATGGGGAACTGGAAGATACCATTGGAGACTCAGTTCACAAGGCTTCATGAGTGTGTGAATGCGTGTATGGAGCGAGAGAGCGTCAAGAAAATCCTTCCCACATCCTGACAAGATTGAAGAATACGTCGTTCGAGCAAGAAAGAGATTTGTTGGCTCCGACTGAAGATATCTAAAGATATTTGTTGGCTCTGACTGAATATATATATATATATATATATATCGGTGTGAGAGTGATAAGAATGTAATAACGAGTGTAAGGAGTATAGACTGGACGTGCTGGTCTATATTTACTTGTATTTATAAACTGAAACTTCCCATATCTGTAATATTGTCTATGTCTGTATTTGATGGAGTTTGAATCTATATATTGTTCTGTTTCTGTGAATGTTTTGTAAAGCGACATCTGTATATAATAACAAAGTCAATAAAATTTATGTAAATCTGTGTGTTTGTAAATATAGTTATTGATGTGATAAATTTGGTTGTTGATCCTTAAGAATTTTCCTCCGGGATCAATCGTTTGTTAAAACTGTAGATTCTAATTTAACAATTGTATCAGTAACTTTAAAAACATTCTTTCATGAAAATGTTACCCTTAAGCTCCAGACTCTCAAAAATTATAGAATGCAAGAGCTCCTAGTTTCAATCCAACCGCTTTGAATGTTTTTCTTAAAAAAGAACAAAAAGCAGGACACCAATTACTTTTTTATACGTTTGATATATTATATAGTTGTTTTCTACAATTACTTTTTTATACGTTTGATATATTATATAGTTGTTTTCTATGTATATATGCAGGGCTTCTTGTGGGAAGAGTTGTCGTTTGCATTGGGAGAATTATCTGAAAACAGTTTAATTTTGTACTTATATTTTCAATTTTCATGTGAGATTTCAAGATGTAGTAATTAGAATGATTAATTGTTTTAAATTTATAGACTGTTTCTTTTTATTTAGCGTGGGTATTTATTTTCTCTCACCCTCTCTAAATTGTATTTACTTATTTATATGTAATTATGTTAATAGGAATTTAGATATTAGGTTTATTTAGATGGGTAGGGTGGACTTGCTTGAGGTGAGGAAGGAAATTAACCTAAGTGTAATAAGTGTAGATCAATGTAAGTGAATTTTGATTAAAATTTAAATAAAGTTTAGTTAAAGGGTGGTTAAAAAATCATGTATTAATAATGGATATAAAATTATATATTTTAGGATTTGTTTAACAGTTCACTATTTTCACAAAACTAAGTGGTTGATTGTGCTTATAGCCATTGTGACTATGCTAATATATGTATATATGTGAAATAATAATGGGATATATTTTTATTGGAATATTTTAAAATTTCTTATAATTATATCGTTGTTTTAAATTATGGTAATTTAGGTTTGATAATTTTTAGTAATTGTGTGGTTTTTATTTTATTTTTTAAATATAAATTTATTTGAGTTATATTTTTATATTTATATTTATAATATAAGTATTTGAGTTATGTTTTTATATTTAAATATGTATTTGAGTGAAATAATAATTCTTTACATTGTAATATTTTTAAATTGCTTTATAATTATAGCATCTCTAAATTATGGTAAGTTAGGTAAGCTAATTAATGGTAGTTTTTTAGTGTAAGTTATTATACCTTCTATACATAAATGTTTATGATTATAATGTTTTAACATTCTCAAATTATTTATGATTATAATTCTATCCATTGTAATATTTTTAAATTGCTTCATAATTATAACATCACTAAATTATGGTAAGTTAGGTTAGATAATTAATGGTATTTTTTTAGTGTAAGTTATTATACCTTCTGTACATAAACTTGGATGTTATGATGATGCAAAATGAAAAGGGTTAGAGTTATGTCAGTCTGATGTTTATCAAGGGTTACGTTTCATTGCGACCTTATCAAGGGTTATATCACATTACGACATTAAGCCATGGTTTGTTACAGTGTTTGGTTGGTATATGCCAACACAACCAAAGATGTGACACATTAATAATGTGATAGTGGGCGTTTAATAAGCATTATGTCGTATTATGACGTTTATCACAGGTTATGTTACATTAGTGACATTCATCAAGGGTTATGTCACATTGTGATATTTGTCAATGGTTATGTCACATTGCGATAATGCCCAAGATGTGACACATTATTAATGTCTCTTTAGATGTTTATAAAATTTCATGGTTATTCATTTATTCATGGTTATTGAAATTCATCATTCCTCAATAGGCCAAGATTAATAATAAAAAATAAATTAAACTTTGAAATGTGGTTGTATGATAGATCCAAAACATCACATTAAATGGAAATTTCAGGCACATTAATATTATATAATATTACTTGAAGAGAAGACTTTGGAGTAAGGTGTTATCCAAATATAAGAAATAAAAAATACAATCTAAGTTAGAAAAACACTTTTAACAAATGATATTTACCGACAGAACCAAGGAGTGACACATTAGTAAAGTGGCATTCGACAATCATCATGTTGTGTTCAATTGCGACGTTCATCTATGGTTATGGGAGGTGGGGTGTTCATCGACAAAGGTTTGGATAACCGACAGTAGGAAGCGGTTGGATAAAAAATTCACCATCATCGTCACGATCTCGGTGCAAAGTTGGAAATTAGTTCCAAGAAAGGTTGTGGAAGCGACATGTAATGATTATCCTCATTCGCAGGTGTATTTCATGAGGGCAGAAAAGGGAAGAGCCAAAGGGGGTCTTGGGAAGCCGCGGGCTAATCACGAGTAGATACAGGCACCCCATGCGGCTTGGGTCTACCAGAACTCTGTCCCACAGGCCATTTGCAAAAATTTGGAAGCGATGGAGAAGTCTCTATGGGTTGAGGTTGACGAGGAGAAGCCTATCGAAGAATTTAATTCCATGGCACCGTGGATTTTAATTTAATTCCATGGCACCGTGGATTTTGAATTGAAGCGCCACAAGGTGATGGCTGGGGCTTTATGATAGAATTGTTGCTATGTTTTGGGTCACTAATGGTTTGTTGGGGCATGTGCTTACATATAAAGAAGCAAAAAACCAAGGGGATGATGTTTCAGTCCATTACTGGAAGGAACAATGGAAGGACACTAAACTTATGCATAAAAAAATTGATGTGATTACCCACCACCTGGGCATTCTATTCTGGTTGTGTACATATTTTGGTATATGTCAACACAACCAAATATGTGACACATTAATAATGTGATAGTGGGCGTTTAATAAGCGTTATGTCGCATTGTGACGTTTATCACGGGTTATGTTACATTAGCGACATTCATCAAGGGTTATGTCAAATTGTGATATTTATCAAGGGTTATGTCACATTATGATGTTCATCAAGGTTTACGTTTCACTATGATGTTATCGAGGGTTATATCACATTACGACATTAAGCCATGGTTTGTTACAGTGGTCGTTTAATAAGCGTTATGTCGCATTGTGACGTTTATCACGAGTTACGTTACAATAGCAACATTCATCAAGGGTTATGTCACATTGTGATATTTGTCAAGGGTTATGTCACATTGTGATTTTTATCAAGGTTTACATTTCACTATGACATTATCAAGGGTTATATCACATTACGACATTAAGCCATGGTTTGTTACAGTGGGCGTTTAATAAGCATTATGTCGCATTGTGACGTTTATCATAGGTTATCTTACATTAGCGACATTCATAAAGGGTTATGTCAAATTGTGATATTTGTCAAGGGTTATGTCACATTGGCATATTTGTCAAGGGTTATGTCGCATTGTGATGTTTATCAATGTTGACGTTTCAGTGTGATGTTATCGAGGGTTGTATCACATTATGATTAAGCCATTAATAATGTGATAGTGGGCGTTTAATAAGCATTATGTCGCATTGTGACATTTATCACGGGTTATGTTACATTAGCGACATTCATCAAGGGTTATGTCAAATTGTGATATTTATCAAGGGTTATGTCACATTGTGATGTTTATCAAGGTTTACGTTTCACTATGATGTTATCGAGGGTTATATCACATTATGACGTTAAGCCATGGTTTGTTACAGTGGGCGTTTAATAAGCGTTATGTCGCATTGTGACGTTTATCACGGGTTATGTTACATTAGTGACATTCATCAAGGGTTATGTCACATTGTGATATTTGTCCAAGGTTATATCGCATTGTGATGTTTATCAAGGTTTACGTTTCACTATGACGTTATCGAGGGTTATATCACATTACGACATTGAGCCATGGTTTGTTACAGTGGGCGTTTAATAAGCGTTATGTCGCATTGTGACGTTTATTACAGGTTATGTTACATTAGTGACATTCATCAAGGGTTATGTTACATTGTGATGTTTATCAAGGTTTAAGTTCATATTTTTGGTTTATTATATGGGGGGCTATTTTCTAAAGTCAAGAAATCATAATAAAATGTTACAACTCGTACATACTTCGACATTTTAGTCAATAAAAATAACTATTTTACGATTTATCTACTATAGAACCAGGTTAAAGGCTTCATGATATATGTCATTCAAAAACCCTCTCCCTACCCCGAGGATCCCTATAGAAGAGAGCTCATCCTTTCCTTACCATAAATAAACTAACACTACAACATATCTAGTGGCCGAAGAAACCAAATATCTGCTTTCTTGGTGATATGTCCCCAATCTGTCTCAATTTGTCCCAGCCCGAATAGGTTTGTAGGCAGTGTTTCCACACTAACTCTCAGGCCATTAAGGTTCCTACATAGCTTTGTTGGGAAAGTGTCATTTCTGCGGGACCGTACAGGAAGAAAAGAAAACATGAAAACAAGAATTCGTAGCAAAGTCATAAACAATGAGGACATATCAATTTCCCAGGGTAGCTAAGCAGTGACAGTTATCGACCGTTAAGTAGTAAAAGTCGATTCAACCGATAAGTAGTAACAATGGTTGGTTAAGCAGTGGCAGTAGTCGGTTAGGAAGTGACGACACTAGCAATGCGAGTGGATTAGTGAGGGTGGGGGGTAATTGACCCATATTTCTATAGTTATCACACTCTCAGAAAAGGAAAAAAAGGGAATCTATATCTTTCATTCAAGAGTTGTAATCTTCTCCCCTGAGCATTTTATCCGAGAGTTGGTGGATGACAGATATCTAAATTTTTCACCTGAGAAAATGAAAAACTCTTTCCCAAGAAAATGTTAACTCCACTTCAACTCTCTCTTGAGAAGATAATTAACTCCACTAAAACTCTAAGAGGATAAAATTTTAAACTCTCATCCAAGAGTATTTGTTGACAATTTTTCTTGGGCGAGAAACTAGATTTTTCAATTCAAGCGCTTCACTTCTCAAAAAATCATTACACAATGCCTTCAAAATCAATTTGAAACTTGAACACATGTTTAACATGTTCCTTCAAGAAAATTCATATGCAAATAGGGGAAGAAATAATTTTCCCTAGTTACTTCATGACTTCACGTGACACTCTAGGACGAAACCTTTCCACTAAAAGTGAAAAAGCACTAAGACCATGCACACTCATGAACTATCCTAATAATTTCAAATATGACCCACAAATTCTTACATAGTTGACTAAATCACCTATAGAAACAAATGGCATCCACAGATAATAAAACTCTTAAACTCTTTTGATTTGACAGGATTGCTTGGTGGGTAGGGAATGGAAGGAGTATCATGATTGTCCAAGACCCTTAGGTTATAGCATATATCATAGGTTACGTGATAACATGATCTTTTCCTTAAGGGACAAAGGAATTTTTCATCTGTCTCAAGTGCATGATACAGTCAAAACCATTGTTTTCTCCCAAGTCTAGATAAGTGTCGAGCTCTTGGATTTCCATTCTCATGAGGGTTATATCACATTAATAATCTTCACTCCAGACACATGAATTTGGCATAAAAGAGGATAAATTGATCTGGTACAGGAATCCAAAAGAAGGAATCTATAGACACATTCATTTGGCATAAAAAGAGGAAAAATTGATCTGGTACAGGAATCCAGAAGAAGGCATCTATAGACCAAATCTTGGTTACAAGGTTCTTAGGGAATAAGAGGATATTCTAGAGGAACCTTGGTGGATCCCAAGCATATGGCACTTAAACTTTCCTTTAAAATTCAAACTCTTTTTATGGGTGGCCTTACACAAGATCTTGTTTAGCATATTATGACTAGTAGATTCTGGATTAGGTCAAGTAGATTCCCACTATGTTTGGTGTTTTCTGAAGAAATAGGTCGTATATTTCTAAATTTATAATTCAGTAGGAATGTGTGGTTATAGATTTCTCATAATACTATATTTATGCTCAGATGGAGTGGAAACAACCTGTAAGATGCATACAAAAGTTTGGTATCTAATGATTTAGTGAAATATTTTATTTCCCTTCATGCTCTTATTAATTGTGAGATCTGGATAGCTAGAAATAGGGCTATATTTGAAGATAAAAATGTACCTCCTTCCATCATAGCTAACCAATGTTTGGACACCCTCTGAAGTTTTCCATAGGCAATAATCACTCCTAAGGACACAAGAATAGTGGAGGAAGTGATTAACAGGGATGGTAGGTGGGCTTACTTCAATGGGGAAGCCCAAGGAGTCCTACTAGGGGGAGGGAAGGCAGTAGTTTGCATATCAAGAATAACCACTTTTTCAAATTTGTATTTGGATTGGGTTTGAGCACCAATAATTGTGCTTAGATGAGGGATTTAAAGTTGATTTTTCCTTTGTCAAATCTAAAGGAATTAATAAGCTACATATTTTTGGCGACTCAAAATAAGTGGTAGAATGGATGACTAACATGATAGCACCCAAGAATATGTTTCTAAATGCTCTACATGAAAACTTGATCTAGATTATTGACTTATTTCAGGACATCAGATTTTAACACATTTATAGGGAGAGGAATGAACAATCTGATACTTTAGCCAAGCTTGGTTTGCTAGTAAATGAAGGCATATAATTCCAGTTGGAACATGACAAGGGAAATATTCAAGAATTTTACCTGGGTCCTTTCCCTCTATGAAGGAAGGGGATCAAATATCAAAATTGGTCCCTAGGGGTGCTCACAAGGCACCTGATGGAAAAGATTAAAAATGTATTAATTGGTTGAAAAACCATATCAATGTGAAATAGTTGCAAAAGGAAATTTGGGTTTAGACAGGGATATAGTGATGATAAAATATGTAGTTCCTATACTTTCATTTTGAACAAATTCTATAGGAAAATCCCTCATATGAGCAATGTAGCATGGTAGATAATATTTGACAAGTGTGTATGGATTCGTTAAAGAATCCTTGAACAATACAATTTATTATAAATAATAAATTGTGAATTTTTTTTTCCAAGGAACAAAAGAAGAACTCTCAAACACTTTGACCTTCATGAAACTCAAAATCTAATATTGACACACTTAAATGACGGCAAGATTGAAAATATTAATAAATATTTATAAAATTGTATGAGCTAGCCTAGTGTTCCAAAACCTTCAATTCTCCAAGACTTGACTTGAGCATTTCAACAAAACAATAATAAAAAAATACTCTGTAGCTTTGCTTCTGTTATGATTTGTTTTCCTTTATCTTCTTTTATCAAGGATTTAATATACATCGTTGGTTGTTGCAGCTAAATTATTGGACTACCTTATCTAGTTAATATATCTATGATATGATCATGTTTTACAAGTATCTATTCGATTTCAAAAATCAAATCCATTCAACCATAACTACCATCTTAAAATCCTATTATTGCCCATTTCCAACTATCTTTCATGTTTAAGTATATCATACACATGCTTGAGTTTTGTTTTAAACACAAACTTGAATGGCTTAAAATACAATCTAAATCATCCAATTACAATACTATATAAATTATTAGTATTCCTTCTTCGGGAGATGTTACTTATGCAAAAGGTCATGTACAGTTGGCGTTTAATAAGCTTTATGTCACATTATGATGTTTATCAAGGTTTACGTTTCACTTTGATGTTATCGAGGGTTATATCACATTACGACATTAAGCCATGGTTTATTACAGTGGGTGTTTAATAAGCGTTATGTCGCATTGTGACGTTTATCAAAAGTTATGTTACATTAGCGACATTCATCAAGGGTTATGTCACATTGTGATATTTTCCAAGGGTTATGTCACATTGTCATATTTGTCAAGGGTTATGTCGCATTGTGATGTTTATCAATGTTGACATTTCAGTGTGATATTATCGAGGGTTATATCGCATTACGATGTTAAGCCATGGTTTGTTACAGTGTTTGGTTGGTATATGTCAACACAACCAAGGATGTGACACATTAATAATGTCATAGTGGGCGTTTAATAAGCGTTATGTCACATTGTGACGTTTATCACAGGTTATGTTACAATATCGACATTCATCAAGGGTTATGTCATGTTCTCATATTTGTCAAGGGTTATGTAACATTGCGATAATGCCCAAGATTGGACACATTAATAATGTGTTTTTGGATGTTTAGAAAATACTATATAACATCAATATATATATATATATATAATTGAACTATATTATTTATAATGAATTATGATTTTTTTATAAGTTCAATTAATATCATATATATTAATAATAGTTAATAATTTTGATTAATAAATAAATGGTTTGGATTTTAGATTTTCACAACTAAATATATTGCTTATCATTAAATAACTATAATGGATTATAAAAGAAATTGTTTTATAGTTTATATTTTGATAATATTAATTAATTAATGATTAATAATTTTTATTTAGAGTTTATATTTTTATTTTAAAACATAAATACATTTTATGTTGTTATTTTATATCTCGAAGGTTATTTTTTGGTATCATCATCATTCAATTGAAAAAACATCTCTATATACAACCAGTTAAATCAAATATTAACCATGAATTAAAAATAATCAAATGCTCATCATTCAACTTATCACAATCTATAAAGTAATCTAATGGTTATGTCTCCTATGCATTACAATAAAACCCTAAGTGTTATGATGTATAATATTATTGTGACACATTAATTAATTAATTAATAATGTATTTATATTTGGATTTGATTATAATTAATAGTATTTATTTAATAATAATATTTAAATAATTAAATAATTGTTATATTATAATCAATTAAAATATTAATTTATCAATATTAATAATAAAAAATAAAAATATAATAATTAACTGTAGCATAATAATTTATTACTATTTTGGAGATATGTCTATGGGCCCACCCATTACTAGCAACAACCACATTAAATTAATTAATGTGTTTGAATACGCCGATAGGCGTAAATTTAAGCACATACCATAGGGAAAAACATTAATATAAAAAGTATGTGCCTAAATTTACACCTATCGGCGTATTCAGACACATTAATTAATTTAATGTGGTTGTTGCTAGTGAATACTCTAAGCTAGTAGGGTAAAGTTCTAATAAAGCAATGAGAGTGGAACCCTAAGGACACTTTTGGAAGCTATAGAATCTCATGGAAATCAAAATGTGGATGAACTACGCTGAGGGAAACCCTTGAGAAGCTAATTCAAATGTCATCGATGATCACACTGCCTGTCCGGGTAATCTGATAATTAGAATGTACTTTGACAGATACGATGACAATGGAGGTAATAACTACAAAGATCAAGTCACAGTTATGGAATGCAAGGTGTACATAATAGGTATTCCATATTGTTAACATGCCATTCAAAGGGAAAGGGTGGCGACTCATCAAACCCTATAGGTTAACATTACATGAAAAGGGGCATCTAAGTAAGCTAGGCCAAGTGGAATGGCATGCACGTTGATGACATATGTGTCATTGCTTTCATAATGAGGCTGAATGACTCATCCTCTTTATGATAAACACAGGTTTGGATGGAACACGAGATAACACTTATAATCTAACCAATGGATTGATTATAAATTGTCCATGTCATATTGTGACCAACCCACAACATTACTAGGTTAAATACATAAAACTGTGAAAGAAAATAATGGAATAGAAAAAAGCACTATGGGCATATTGAATGCCTTCTCATTATTAGACTCGGTATAAATAGCAAATACAAATGACAATACTATGGGTGAATACCATAGGTAGAAAAATACCATGGGTCACCTAGCCAACTAAGTATAGTTGTGATTACATTTTCCAACACACCCCCTTAACCTCAACTGGTAGTACATCTTCAGTACTCTCTATTCCAAAAGATGCATGATGTGTGCTGGTCTATGTCTCAACTAGGCTTACATTTAATTCAAAAAACTTCAGCTTGAATTTATTCCTTGAAGTGTACTTGGACTTATTCTTCTTTGTTTTCTGGAGGTTGATGCTAAGTAGTTGATCTTCAGAGTCTTCTTTAGGTTCTGGAACATAGTGCAAATCTTCTTGTTCTGTTTCAACATGATTTTTCTAGTTGTCATCTTTACCTGCACACTGAAATTTTTTGTCAGAAAAAATATGATTATATTTCAGATTTTCTTGGAGAGCATTCACATATTGGTGTTGCTCATCAATGGCAGCTACTTCATCATTCCCATCGACTTCTTTAGTTGCGTGTACCCACTGTGCATCCTTCATTGCTTCTTCAAAAATTGTGGGTTGACAAGAAAACAAGTACTATAGATGCTCATCACTAACAAGAGTATGCACATAGATCTCCCTCAAACTTCTAGCTTTGTTGTTTTGGGGTGGAGTGCATGTTGCATTTTCTTTTGTGCTGCTATCAACTGGTTGTTTCTCATTCTCAGCAACTATTGCAGTTTCTATGCTGCTATCAAATGTCTCTTGCTCAAAAATACTATCACTCGCATCATTAAGTACCGCTACAGTGACGGGTTTGCTTTCATTGTCATCATCAAACATAACTAGATCAACATCCTTTGTTGGGATTACATGATCACTAGCTACCTCATAGACACAGTCATGTTGACTATCTTCCACTTCACTGTGGGATTCCTGATGCTTTTCCTGACTTGCAAAGTCATCTTCCTCTACAGTTTGTTCCTCACTAAACACTTCTTTCAGTGTATCCCATGCTCTCTTTAGAGTGTCGACTTCTACAATGTAATGAAATAGGCAATAGTTTATACTGTCTTGTTTGATATTCAAGGCAACAATTTTCCTTCTTTCTTTTTCGAACTTTGTGAAAGCATTAAATTTTTCTGGATCAATCCTCTTCAAGGATGAAGTGCCACAAATCTTTTAATTCTAACAGATTAATTACTTTGACTTCCCATGCATCATATTCATTTCCATTGAAGGTCTGCCATAAACCTTCTAGTGTTAAGATATTTCTTACCTCTTCATATTCTTCTAGGAGTGCTTCTGGTAGCACCATCTTCAAGAATCGATCTTCTTGTCTAGATCACAACCTCCAATCAATTTGGATGATTAGAGTAGATTACATCAAAGATGTAGAGTGGCACTTCCTTGAAACAATGCAAACACCAATCTAGTTTTCTAGTCAATGATAAAAACAAGGTTTCGCTTGCCCTAGCTGTTGCCGACAAATTCACGCAGGTAGAGGAGCAGTCAGCAAGTGGATAGGAAGACAGAGAAATATTGATGCTTTGACAGAGTTCGAAAAAGAAAGAAGGAAAATTGTTGCCTTGACTCTCATACAAGACATTATATACTATTCCCTTTTCATTACATACAAAGGCTCCCAAGGAGCAAATGTCCCCGACGAGATTCGAACCCGGGTGGGGAGCGCAACAACCAAATCTCCCAACCACTCGAGCTATGCCCAATGGACATTTGCCCCTTAGGAGCCTTTGTATGTAATGAAATAGGGAATAGTCTAGATACTATCTTGTACTGATTCTAACCTTGGTATAATGTTAGAATCATTAATTAAATTAGGTTTGGGTATATATTACGGGATGTGGTGTTAACATAATACCCCTTCCTTTCATGGTATTGACAATAAGCGTTAGGATAAGGCTCACTTAGTTAAACATGATCGACAATGATAAATTTTTATAACAATATAATTCATCATAAAAATAATAATGAATTATTTCAAATTACAAAAATATTAATAAAATGTTGTTAAGAAAATTAAATAAAGTCCTTAATTCTCAATAAAATTACTTAAAATCATTGGTTGAAACAAAAATGCAATCAAAGGGGTCGACCATATCATAACTTGGACACAAAAATCCACACAAAAAACTAGTAGGTAAGATCAAAAAGTAGGAGGATGATAACTATCCCAGCTGAAATTGTACCAGCGCAGCATGCTTCTTCTAAACACCTTTCTAGCTTATCACTGTAAATGTAAAAAAGGGTATGGGAGAGGGGGCATCCTTGTTTAAATCCAATATTGCAATTTATATCCATTTTCCACCCCTCATTATTCTTAAACTTGGTAAATATATTTTTGTATAACCTTATCATGACATCTCTCAACTCCAAAGGAACCTTAAGCCCTCTAGCCCATTCTACAGGTTAGTTCTAGGAATTGTATCAAAATGTTTTCTAAAGTCCACAAAGCAACAAAATGGGTCAGTCTTATTATTACAAAATTACTCTACAATTATTCTAAGCGTAATTGTGGAAATTAATCCCAAGCTTAGATCAATTGAACTCACAAAATTGCTTGAAAAATATGCAAGAAACACTCAAGAAAGGAGACGGAATCAATTGAATAACACAAACTTTATTATACTAGTTTACATCATCCATAATTATATATAATTACTTTGTTCAACCATGTAGATAATCCAAGGATTTTAAAGCATAAATATTCCATTCGAATCAGTACAAAGGTAGGCTTACTAAACTAGTCAAAATCCCCCATAGGTGCATAAAACACTTTCCTAATATGCCAAGAGGCTCGTAAATTGGCTGAATGAGTTGATACAGATGATAAGTGAAGAAAAGTGGACTAAATCATGATTTTCATTGAGAAAAATAAGGAGGGTGAGTTGTGACAAAAACAATGAAGTCTACCTTATAACTATAGGAAAAACAGGAAACTATGGATAAGGAAGGAATGCACACTTACTAAACTAGGAAGTTTGTTCGGTTGGAAGAACCTTATACATAATTTTTCCAAAGTTCTCTTGGAGGAAGTCTTGGCAAGTTTGACCACAAAAATACAAGTGGACGCCAACTAGCTAGTTTAGGACCTAGGAATTTAACCAAAATGATTAAATTTTATATCCTAAGTATGAGAATGGGTTTTGATTATTCCAACACCCCCTCTTAATCCTAAATTATGTAAAATATCATAGATATAGGACCAAGCAATAAGTATTAATCACCCTTTACATACTTCTTGTCCATACAAAACAAGGAAAGAGGAAAAACCACAAAGGGGAAAATCCTCCCTTAAACATGGACATGAACAAAATTGTAAGAAATATTGTCTTCAATAAGTCTTCACCACATGATCAACTATCCCCAGTAGTGATTTGACATTGTTGAAATCCTTCTCATAAAACACCTTGGTGAATATGTCTGCAAGTTAATCAGATGATGCGCAATAATGCAAAGCAATGACCCCATCATGCACAAGTCCTATGATGTAGTGCATATATATATGTTTGGATTGATTCCTGAGTACTTGATCAATTCAGATTTGAATGGTATTTTGGATGTCACAATAGATGACTATATAAGTCTCATACGCGATCCCAAACTCTCCAAGTATACCTTGCAACTACAAACATTGAGTAGATACATTCACAGCTCCTCTATATTCTACCTATGTACATGAAAGTGCAATTGTACTTTTCTTCTTAATTGATCAGCTGATTGGTCCATAGGCAAGCATAAGCACATATCCAAAAGTTTATTTTCTATCAATTTTATCACCTTCCCAATCAGATTCAGTAAAACCAACTAACTCTAGGCTAGATTGTGCAACATAGTGAATCCCATGTGTTATTGTTCCTTGTACAAAGTTTAGGATTCTCTTTGATTCCATCCAATGGATATTATGAGGCTGATCCATGTGTCTAGAATCCACACTTACTGCATAATAAATATCAGGTTGAGTATGAATCAAATATAGAAGATAACCAACCGGTTGCCTATACAGGGTGTTGTTTACCGATGGAGTTGACTGTGTTTCTTCAAGCTTAACTCCTGAAAGGAAAGGAGTATTGCTTGGCTTGAAATCCTTCATGCTGAAATTAATTAGAAGTTCTAAAGCATACTTGGACCGATGTATATTGATTCCAATATATGACCGAGAAATTTCAAGCCCCAAAAATTGGCTTAACAATCCCAAATCAGTCATGGAGAAGGCATGGTTCATTGCACTCTTCAAAAAGGAAATTTATTTCTTAGAACTCCTTGTGATTAGAATATCATCCATATACAATATAATAATTATTAAATAACCATGAATCGGATTCAAATATAAATTTTGATTAGACTTGCATCTACAATAGTTTAGTGATAGCAAAAATCCATCAATCTTGGCATACGAATCTTTGGGAGCTTGTTTTAGCTCAGACAATGATTTCTTCAACCTACACACAAGAGATGGATTAGTGAAAAAACATTATGGATGTTTCATATACATTTCTTCTTTCATATCTCCATGTAGAAAGGTGCTCTTCACATCCATGTGATGTACCTCCCACTGCTTGGAAGTTGTGATGGCCAAAACTAGTCTTATGGAGTCCATTTTTTCCACCGTTGCAAAGGTATCATTATAGTAAATTCCTTGGACTTGGGAGAATATCTTGTCCACTAACCTTTCCTTATACTTAAGAGGATATCCATCAGCAACAAATTTAGTTTTGAATACCCACTTACACTTGAATAGCTTTCTCCCTGGGGGAAGATTGACTAGTTCCCATGTGTTATTCTTCTGGAGCAAGCGGTATTCCTCCTTCATGGTTGATTGCAATATTGGATATTTTGATGCTTATTCATATGTATGTGGTTCATATTCAATCATTATATAACACTTCCCATTAAATAATGGGTCCTCAAATTGAGATCTAGTCCTCCTAGAGTCACTAGGATTCCTAACTAGTTCCCCAAATGCTTGAATGGTATTTTCTTACAACTTTGGCCTTTTGAGAGTATTAGTGTTAGTGCTATACATTTTTCCTATACTACCACAAGAACAAGCTAACACAATCTCAAAATGAAATAGAATAAAATTTGTTTTTAGGGTTTTGGTTTTAAAAACTTCATCAGCAAGGAGGAAATAAACATCCACAAGCTAATACATAACTGAATCATGCAAGTTGGATAAACTGGGGATCAAACAAATCCCAATAAGCCATAAACATTACACATGAAATACTAATTCCACCCACAGGTTACAAGCATTTACATTAATAAACCTTTAAACAGGAAATGAAATTGTAGACTGAGCAATCAACTAGATCATAAATGAAAAAGCATGACAGGTAAAAGGGCTTATCGGTTTATTTATAATTAATAACATTCATCCACTTACATAAGAGTTATAAATGCTATCTTGAGAAATCAAAGCTCCAAAAGTCTCTCCTTGAGTGAAAAATCTAACCAAAAAATCTAACCACCAAAGTGTATGTTTGTCTTCCTTTTATCATTACAAAGGTAAAGTAGTTCCATAACTACCTTCTAGGTCAAAATTTTAAATAGTTACATCAATTTGTTACATGATAACTCAAAATATTTAAAGACAACTAACCCAAAAATAGCGAGTCAGATTTGGGGATATTTGCGGAATTTCTGAAAATTTGGGTCTCAAAGACGCCTTCATATCTCTCGATTTGGGACACTTGTGAAAAAAATGAGAGATGTTTTTTTAAACGATTCGGTTATGAACAAAAGCCTCTCTTGGTTTTTAAAAATTCCCCTTCAATTGATTGGAATACGTGATAGAAATTTGTGACTAAAACAAGAAATTATTAAATAATTCAAACTCTGAAAATAAGCCACAAAGATGAATTCGAATCTCTCAAACGATAATAGTTGTTGCAAAACTAAGAGGGGTTTTTATGAATGAGTCTGTTTTGGACAAAAACCTCCTTTTTTTCCAGAATTCATTTCCATCACCTCATAATCTTCTCCCAATGATAATGACAAAAACAGGAAAAACAGAGCTGCTACAAGAATCTCCTCATGAAAATATTTGACAAAGGACTAAAAAATGAGGGTTAGATTATAAAGAAAACTTGGAATAAACTTTTATTATAAGTTTTTTAAAGCTTAAAGATATACATATTAACTAATAAGCCCAAAATACAAACCTTAAAACTAAATTAATGAAATAATTCAACCATTAAATCTAACAAAAACTACTGATTGTCAAAAGTTCTTAAAATCAACATAAAATGTAAAATAATTTTAAACCAATGGTTGAAAATTATGACCAAAAGAACAGATAAACTAAGAACAATATCTAGTTATAACATCTGGCTCTTGCTACTGGATGAAGTCCTCCTTGTGAGGCTTCAAGAACCTGCAGACCTTGTGCCTTATTCATTGGGTGATGGAATCATTTACCAAATCTATGCAACTTTATCAAACTCTGAACACATACCTCTGAAATGACAAAATATTGTTACAAACCAGAATACTGAAAATAATCTACATGCTCGTATAGCGAGCTTATTCTGTTATTTACTCCTAATAATCGGAGGAAACAACCCAATAAAGTTTAATCATACTTCAAGTGAATCCAAGAAACCATTTGACTAAGAATCATAATTCCATGCATGCTACTGTTTGAGAAAACCCACAAAAGATGTGATAAATGCAATAAAGAGTCTATAGGCAGCTGATACTTATGACTGGAAATAGGAAGTATGTCAAAAGCTGGAGCATTAGAAACCTTTGAAAAATACAACTCCATCCAAGAAGCCACGGGATCATGAAATTTCCGATTTAAAACTTCAATGTCTTCATCATATTCATCATAAAGTGAAGCATTCTATTCCTCTCCATTGCTGTTCTTTTTAAATTTTGGCTCAAGAATGGAAACCAAGGGCTCTTCAAACTGCTTCTTGACCTTTAAATAAAACCCTTGAATAAAACTTGAACAAATAAAATTCTGAAAGTGACCATAAGTCAAGAATGACAGCTTATTTCTTATATCAATAGTACAAGGTTGAAGAGCAGCAACTTCTTCTTCATAACATGATAATGTCATAGCAGGAACTAGGAAATTTCTAATATAATCCACTGAAAGTATATTATCATCGAAAAAGTCAGCAAACTGATATGAAGAATCAACACAAGTGTCATTTATATCCTTGTTCATATGAAAATCTGAAAATGATGAAGAAAACTGTCTTAAATCTGAATGATACCTATGTTCTTCTTCCTGTTCATAAGCTTGTATATCTTCAACATGAGCCTGATCTCGAAACATTTTGCAAGCTCGTATGTTCTCCTCCACTCCTTTTGCATCCTCAAACAATTGTGCTAAAGATGATGATTTCTTTTCTAACAGGAAAAAGACAAGATCTGAATGTTGAGCCATAACATAATATACCATAGCTAGTTTTTCCGAAGGTCTGATCTCCGTAGGCATACTGATATATATACTTTGAAACCTCCAATTAAATTTAGTAATTGGCTCATCATTCTCCCTTTTCAAACTATAAAATTTAGAAATAAATTGATCATAAGATTTATTCTTACCCCAATACTTCAAAAATACATCATGTAACTCTTCCCACAATCTAATTGAATCATCTTTTAAATTTCGGAACCAAAACCTAGCATCTCCAGCAAAGGATTTCTAAAATAACCTCATGAGAATATCATCATGCATGATTTCAAAATTATCCATGAAATTATGAAAATATCCTAAATGCTTCTCTGCTATAATATGGTCTTTTCTAGTAAAATGGGGAAGATATTCAACAATGTAGGAAGGGTAAGGATGTAAGAGAGATGGTAGCCTAAGAGGTTTAAACATCTTCTGTCTAAGTCTAGACTGAAAATTTGTGAGTTGAAAATGAAGTTCAACAAGCTGTTCACAAGTTTCAGCAGTGATGGTAAAAGGTAATAGATCAGCTTTATTCTCTACAAGATGACTAGAATAATCCGGTTCAAGAGATATGGGTATATGTATACCATGTTGCACATATATTTCAAATGAAGGAATAGGATCAACATCAATAAAACAAGAAGAATGCAGACTTTCTTCTTCCAAAGAGGGATATGTACCTGAAGGTTTATGATCATTGGAATATACAAAACAAAAAATAATTCTTTTGACATGCAATGGGAAAGACAGGAAAGAACTGATAAATAAGAACAAAAACTCATGGAGGAAAGTAACAAGCTGATACACAGTCTTTCCATTTGGATTCTTCATTTTTCTGTCAACAAAATTCTCCTTGTAGTGGAATCTTTAATCATGGAGTTGCCAATGAAAAATTGTAGTCTAAAATATTTTCTGACTTTGTTCACCTCTCAAAATCAGATGAATAATGATATCCAGGGAAATATATACTTTGGCTTCATCCCTGGCAACGGCGCCAAAGATGTTAGTGCTAGAAATTGTTCCTAGACTACCACAAGAACAAGCTAACACAATCTCAAAATGAAATAGAATAAAATTGTCTTTTAAGGTTTTGGTTTTAAAAACATCATCAGCAAGGAGGAAATAAACATCCACAAGCTAATACAGAACTGAATCATGCAATTTGGATAAACTAGGGATCAAACACATCCCAATAAGCCATAAACATTACACATGAAATACTAATTCCACCCACAGGCTACAAGCATTTACATGAATAAACCTTTAAACAGGAAATGAAATTGTAGACTAAGCAATCAACTAGATCATAAATGAAAAATCATGACTGGTGAAAGGGCTTATTAGTTTATATATAATCAATATCATTCATCCACTTACATAAGAGTTATAAATGCTAGCTTGAGAAATCAAATCTCCAAAAGCCTCTCCTTGAGTGAAAAATCCAACCACCAAACTCTATGTTTGTCTTCCTTTTATCATTACAAAGGTAAATTAGTTCCATAACTACCTTCTAGGTCGAAATTTGAAATAGTTACATCAATCAGTTACATGATAACTCAAAATATTTAAAGATAACTAACCCAAAAAATAGCATCCTTGTTTAAACCCAATATTACAATTTATATCCATTGTCCACCCCTCATTATTCTTAAACTTGGTAATGATATTTTTGTATAACCATATCAAGACAGCTCTCAACTCCAAAGGAACCTTAAGCCCTCTAGCCGATTCTACAGGTTAGTTCTAGGAATTGTATCAAAATGTTTTCTAAAATCCACAAAGCAACAAAATCGGTCAGTCTTATTATTACAAAATTACTCTACAATTATCCTAAGCGTAATTGTGAAAATTAATCCCAAGCTTAGATCAATTGAACTCACAAAATTGCTTGAAAAATATGCAAGAAACACTCAAGAAAGGAGACTGAATCAATTGAATAACACAAAAACAAAATTTATATTAGTTTACATCATCCATCATTATATAGAATTACTTTGTTCAACCATGTCGATAATCCAAGGATTTTAAAGCATAAATATTCCATTCAAATCAGTACAAAGGTAGGCTTACTAAACTAGTCAAGATCCCCCATAGGTGCATAAAACACTTTCCTAATATGCCAAGAGGCTCGTGAATTGGTTGAATGAGTTGTTACAGCTGATAAGTGAAGAAAAGTGGACTACATCATGATTTTCTTTGAGAAAAATGAGGGTGAGTTGTGACAAAAAATATGAAGTCTACCTTAAAACTAGCTTTAATACCTTTTGCCTTAAAACTATAGAAAAAAAAGGAAACTATGGATAAGGAAGGAATGCGCACTTACTAAACTGGGAAGTCTGTTGGGTTGGAAGAACCTTATACATAATTTTTCCAAAGCGCTCCTGGAGGAAGTCATGGCAGGTTTGAACACAAAAATACAAGTGGATGCCAACTAGCTAGTTTAGGACCTAGGAATTTAACCAAAATGATTAAATTTTATATCCTAAGTATGAAAATGGGTTTTGATTATTCCAACACCCCCTCTTAATCCTAAATTATGTAAAATATCATAGATATAGGGCCTAGCAATAAGTATTAATCACCCTTTACATACTTCTTGTCCATACAAAACAAGGAAAGAGGAAAAACCACAAAGGGGAAAATCCTCCCTTAAACATGGACATGAACAAATTCCAAGAAATATTGTCTTCAATAAGTCTTCACCACATGATCAACTATCCCCAGTAGTGATTTGAGATTGTTGAAATCCTTCTCATAAAACACCTTGGTGAATATGTCTGCAAGTTAATCAGATGATGCGCAATAATGCAAAGCAATGACCCCATCATGCACAAGTCCTATTATGTAGTGCATATATATATATATATGTTTGGCTTGATTCCTGAGTACTTGATCAATTGAGATTTGAATGGTATTTTGGATGTCGCAATAGATGACTATATAAGTCTCATACTCGATCCCAAACTCTCCAAGTATACCTTGCAACTACAAACATTGAGTAGATACATTCACAGCTCCTCTATATTCTACCTATGTACATGAAAGTGCAATTGTACTTTTCTTCTTAATTGATCAGCTGATTGGTCCATATGCAAGCATAAACACATATCCAGAAGTTGATTTTCTATCAATTTTATCACCTTCCCAATCAGATTCAGTAAAACCAACTAACTCTAGGCTAGATTGTGCAACATAGTGAATCCCATGTGTTCTTATTCCTTGTACAAAGTTTAGGATTCTCTTTGATTCCATCCAATGGATATTATGAGGCTGATCCATGTGTCTGGAATCCACACTTACTGCATAATAAATATCAGGTTGAGTATGAATCAAATATAGAAGATAACCAACCGGTTGCCTATACAGGGTGTTGTTTACCGATGGAGTTGACTGTGGTTCTTCAAGCTTAACCCCTGAAAGGAAAGGAGTATTGCTTGGCTTGAAATCCTTCATGCTAAAATTGATTAGAAGGTCTAAAGCATACTTGGACTGATGTATATTGATTCCAATATATGACTGAGAAATTTCAAGCCCCAAAAATTGGCTTAACAATCCCAAATCAGTCATGGAGAAGGCATGGTTCATTGCACTCTTCAAAAAAGAAATTTATTTCTTGGAACTCCTTGTGATTAGAATATCATCCATATACAATATAATAATTATTAAAGAACCATGAATCAGATTCAAATAGACATTTTTATTAGACTTGCATCTATAATAATTCAGTGATAGCAAAAATCCATCAATCTTGGCATACCAAGCTTTGGGAGCTTGTTTTAGCTCAGACAATGATTTCTTCAACCTACACGCAAGAGATGGATTAGTGAAAAAACATTATGGATGTTGCATATATATTTCTTCTTTCATATCTCCATGTAGAAAGGTGCTCTTCACATCCATGTGATGTACCTCCCACTTCTTGGAAGCTGTGATGGCCAAAACTAGTCTTATGGAGTCCATTTTTGCCACCGCTATAAAGGTCTCATTATAGTAAATTCCTTGGACTTGGGAGAATCCCTTGTCCACTAACCTTTCCTTATACTTAAGAGGATATCCATCAGCAGCAAATTTAGTTTTGAATACCCACTTACACTTGAATAGCTTTCTCCCAGGGGGAAGATTGACTAGTTCCCATGTGTTATTCTTTTGGAGCGAGTGGTATTCCTCATTCATGGTTGATTTCAATCAGGGATGATTTTAAGAACCCCCCCTAAATTTATATGTATAAAAATTGGGCGAATCTCTCCGATATATAGGAAAATTTGAAGGCGATTTTATCAATAATATAATATGTTTATATAAAAAATTTGGTTAATATTTCATTTTATTATATAATGTTGTAAAATTTTGGTGAATATTTCATTTTATTATATAATGTTGTAAAATCTTGGCGAATATTTCATTTTATTATATAATGTTGTAAAAACCTGGCAAATATTTAACTTCATTATAAAAAATTGTAAAAACTGGTGAATCTTTCACTGATTTATAGAATATTGTCAAAATAAAAGAATAACAACATTAGTCAAATAATTTGAATCACATCATCAACAACATAACATGTAGACTCACAAGTCACAACAGGAAGGTGTCAGTGAAACACAACTGCACTGACTAGATTCAGGGCAAGTGGGGACTCCACTTGTTATCTCATACCTTAATGGTCCAACGGACATGTGGGGACCTGAATCTTGACAAACTGATAAACTCATAGAATCATACATTATGCTCGATCTTGGCCTCCACTAGCCAATTATGGTCATGGAGGCTAATACAATTATGCATTGTAATTATGCTAATTGATTATTGCATTAGATGAATGTTGGTCTTCTTCCAATAGGTATCCTACGATAATTGCATAGGAACCTAGTCCATAGACCATTTTTCTCTTTGCTTAGATATGTAGAGCTCGTTTATTTTTTTGAATAACGATAACTATTTACAAAGAAAATATACAGTCAGCGTAAAAGAATTGAAAAACTAAAGAAAATTAATTCATGCAACTAAAAGTTAATAAAGGAATATTTTCTCAAATCCTAAAACCAACCTTGATTCAAGCTACAACAAAGGGTTAAATCAAGCATCGAATGAGAACTAGAATCATTCAAAGGAATTAACACAATATTTAACCAAAATACACACAAACTTCAAAAATCGACAAAATTCTTCAAACAAAAACAATAAACAAACCATAAAAATTTGTCAAGATATTTGTGCTAAACACCAACATGGTTTCATGTACTTGAATGAGCCCATTCTTTCTTAGCGAAAGTGTTTTCAAATTAGTTATTTATCATTTAATGTTAGGAAACTATCTATGTGAAGAGATAGCTCCTTAGCCTAGCTTTCTCAAATTCCAGCATCATTTCCTGTCAAATACAAGAAAGAGACAATGTAAGAGATAAATATCAAACCATCAATCTTAAAATAAGCTGCATGAAGGTAATGTAGCTCAAATCATCAATGTTACAACAAAAAAGTATAATGTAGAATCTATTTTTACCTAAAACATAACCTCAAATTCATATATGGAGTTGGGGTTAGGTTTGAGTTCTGCTTTTAGCTTTTTATAGGAGCTACTTTTGGGATCCCACTTTGTATTGTTAGCTTTTAGCTTTTTATAGGAGCTACTTTTGGGATCCCACTTTGTATTGTTAGCTTTTAGATTTTTATAGGAGCTACTTTTGGGATCTCACTTTGTATTGTTATCATGGTACTGCATGGTCCTATTGACCTACTTTTGGGATCATTTGTTGGACATTAATAAAATAATCTTATCTTATCATAATTCTTTTTGTTACCTTCATCATATGCTTAATGTGTTACTTTCATTATATTCTTAATGTACATATTGTGTGTCAGTCAGCTGTTAGATTACCACAAGGTTAGTTAAGCACACAAAGTCTACACCACCAGTTTTAGATTGGGTACCATCATCAAAATGGGGGCAAGTGCCCAAACGTTTCCCAAGGATTTATTTCCAAGGAAAAAAAACACTAATGTTCCACCAAGTTTCTAGGATGTGCAAATTTGGGAGCAAGGGGACATGTGGAATCACCCCACAAAATCTATGGAACATTGAAGTCTCCAACATAGGAGGCCAGCCCAAATACTAAAATGATTTAAAATATGAGAATTGAAACATTAACCCTTAAAACTATTACATAACAACAATTTAATCTTATCCAATTGGAAAAAGCACACCCAACTGCTAATATCCATCACACAATAGCAAGAGAACAAGTCTAGAAGTACCCTATTCTGAGCATTTTCTTCCAGCAGTGCTAGACCCTGTTCTGAGTATTTTCTCCCAGTTGAAACATCACAACCAACAGCCATGTAATAGTAAATGTTTGAGGTATTTATTGTCTGGCAGCAGAAAATAATTAAATATTTACTATTCATTGTACCCACAATATCCAACAAGGGACTATGGAAAATACTTGAGGTATTAAGTTTTAACTTTTAACTATGGCCACAACAATAAATATCCAACAGCAAGGTTTCTACGATTCCAACAGTCCACAACATCTAGCAGCAAGAATTATGTTTCATAGCATCCAGGAGTCACAGGCCGAAGGTCTCAACTCTCCCTCACATGGTCTCCCTCACACTGCCATGCCCACATAGCCTCACTGCTCACACAAGTTAAAAGACAATGCACAGAACTCACAGTCCCACTAAATGGCTTCATTTGTGCACCATGCTTTGCATTAGCAACAACAACACTATTAATCTTCTTCCAACTTTTATTATCTTCTGCTAATTTAACTTGACCAACAATTCGGCTTCTTCATGCATCAATCTGAGTTAAATGCTATATAACATATATGCATCTACCAATTGATTGGATTTTTAAATCAGGTATTGCCGCTCTTGTTGTTAAGAGCTTCCAATAATTAACAGGGTAGAATTTTTTATTCATTGAGGCTTTAAATATTTCCCAAGTCATAGCCTGCATGGAACCAATATTTATCTTGCACTCACATAAATCCTCCCGTCACAACAAAGCTTGCCTAGGCATGCATAGTTTTTCAAATACAGATTTGTCATCATCTGTAAATTGTTGCACTTTGAAAAAGGGGGATCTAACTTCCTTGGGAAATTATCAAGTCCAAGGTCTCCACCTGATCAGTTGTAGAGTGAAATTTTCACTTTGGGTTTCACTTTGAAAGAGGAACCTAGATTTAGCATCGAGCCTCCTTGAGAAGTAATTCATTTCTTGCCTAGATTGCTATCAAACAATTGCTATTGAATAGTAGCCTATCATGTTGTTATAGAAGTTGTTAAATTCTTCCATAGATGGGCTATATTCATTAATTGACCATCCATAGGCGCAAATTTTGAGTTTAGAGTAGCAACTTTGGCTTCAACCATTCCAACACAACTCTGCAATTCATCCTCCATTTCCTTCTTTGTCTGAGAGCAAATATTTCCCATAAATTGTGTAGCGAATCAGCAACTACATGTGAAACAAATGCTCTAAAAGTCTAATACCAATATTATCCCAAAGTATGCCTAGTGGAAATAAGTGCAACAACTGCAATATATAATCCTGCATACACAGCCAATATAAAATGGCAAGCAAATATTGAAGTAATCAAACAATCTTGGAAAATGAATCTACACAATAGGCAAAAAAAAATTGAAGAAAATATCAAATCCAAATTTTCATTAAACAAAACATTATGTACAACAAATATATGAACAGAATTGAATCTTTTATCAGCAACTACAATCCATCAATTTCTACAAACTCCAGAGATCCAATGGAATTGAATCAGCTGTACTACTACCTTTACTCAACCCCATTACAAAATGAGAAAGGAATATAAATACAACATGATGAATATGAAGCATTGTAGATCTCATTTGTTCATATCTCAACAATACATTAGTGTACAATAGTCAAGAAGATGAAAAGACAGAGAAAAGATGTGACAATTTTTTATGAATGTGAGCTTCTTCTCATAACCACTTGTTGAGATCTCTATCCACTTCAGCAAACTTGTGTCAAACTGAATTGTGAGACTGCACCCAAATTTGTGCCCCTGGGTCAGTGCTTGCGTGCATACAACTAAAATATAAGTGCGACATGCATCCATAACACCATCGATTGTCACTCTGATGTGCACAGTTATTGGACTGCAGCACATGGTCCTGTTGAAACACCTTTTAGACTGAACTCTCTTCTTTCAATTTAGGACCTGATTGATTCTGACTCTTATTATGGATCAAACACCAAAATCTGACTCTTATTATGGATCAAGCAACCCTAAGATCTCCTTTTCAAGATTGTGCAATATGGGAAAAAGGATCCTGCATGCCTTGCTTTACTAGTGTTCTTCATTGACCACTATTTAAAGGCAATTATGCCATTGAAAGGTCAAATATTGTTTCATTCTGGAAATCTTACTCACTCCAAATCACTTTGAATAATGACCCTATATGTAGGATCGATGGCTTTAGGACAATGGTCAATGCTCTATTGGCTTGCTCTCATTGCATAATTGGAAGATTTTCACTAAGTCATTGAGTAAGAGTTTTTTTATTCATTCTTTGAGAACTTAGAGGCCAAGGGGCATATTTTGGTGGGACACCTTCGTTTCTAAATTTTGACCCAGAAAAGTATGCCCATCACAAACCCTCCCCGTATGCATAAGACCTCCAAACCATAGTTTCCACACTCTTGTGTATGACTCCCAACACTTCCTAGTACGGCAAGCCCAGCTCTGAGATGATTACTTACCTTAATGCTGTTACGATTTTCCTTGACAGAGTATTGACAGATCAATACTCGTCAGTCTCAATGCTCTTATGAATTCTGTTAACAGAGTGTCAACAGTCAATACTCACCATAATCCCGAGTATGTCAAATTTGTGCAGTCCCACCCTGGCCATTTCTGAGTTCACAAATTAGTGCAGTCCCATCCTGGCCATTTCTTATATGTTAATCCAACACCAATTTCATCTTCTCATCCCCTTTCCTGAGGAAGGCTAGTATTTGTGGCCATTCCAATCATGTCTGATTGCTCTTGCATGGTTTCCATTGATGCCATTGCCATGTTTCTTGGCTGACCTGAATCAAACAATGTAAACAAGCAATCCAGTAGATCTTGTTCTGTGTGAGATAGAATGGCCATACAATGCATGTATCCTTCTTTTTTCTTTTTCTTTTTCCTATTTCTTTCTTTATTCCATTTTTCTGTATTGGTTGTGATGGCTAGGCTAGCTAGGAAGGGATGGTGTATGGGAAAACAAGGGAAAATAATTAACAATTGAAGAACATATCACTGCAGAATCGACGGGAAATATAAACAAAACAAAAATACTGATTTGTGTTAAATAATAAACTGCCAACCATCCTATGTTAGGAACAAAGGATATAACTCAAAGGTACAGAGCACAAAAGCGATTAGCTAAACATCTGACAGAAGCAGGATATATAGTCACACACTGCAAAATAAATCATATTCTACAAATTCTTAAATAATTGACATTAAAGCTCATATTTACCACCGATAGCAATCCATGTACATAAGCACTTCAAAGACACTACTAGGCTCAAAGCAAAGATGAAAACCTTGAATTAGAAAAAAAGCCTCTTGCAAAAGACTAAAAGTGTAAAACTAGTCTACATAATCCTAGATTTCATTTGTTCTATAGACCTGTGAAGATGAAGGCTTATGGGGGCTGAGAAGGAGAAAGCAAGGTAAACAACCAATACACAAGCAATGACAACCAATATGTTGATCTGTTGTTGTTTGAGGCTAACAAATACCAGAACTGCCCAAAATATCCCAAATCAACTAATTAGGTAAGTCATCAAGGAATGTGCCCAGAAATCATTTTGATTCATGTATGAGGATTAAATAGGACAACATGCCCAGGTTTGCTTTCAATCATCCATAGAACTGCTGAGGGCTCAGAGAGCTCCATCCATATCAAATGAGATCACAAATTATCCATGTCACCATCACATGAACCAAAGATCTACCAATCTAGACTCCAAGGCATCATACTAAGCCATCCATCCATGATAAAACAAATGCAATCAACAAAGGAGGTTCGTGACCTAAGCATATATTAATGATCATGAACCAGTTGATATTAAGAAGACAAGTCTTGGAGCACCTAGGCTCTATGCAAAGCAACAAAAGCAATTATTTAAGGATGCTATTGAAATTTGTAGGAGCATGGTTGCTAAATATATCTCGAGTTGCACATAGGCATACAATTTAGTTCCAAAAGTTATTAACTAGACATATAATTGCAAAAGAATCCTAACATTGAGGGAACAAATAAGATCAATCAATCAATTGGTGGATTGGTTCCACTTATTTCAAAGTAATTTGGGAATTAGTACCTAACATATGAAAATTATTCCAATTATATTAGAGGAATGTTGGTCTCATGCCAATAGGTCTCCTACGATGAATGTAGAAAACCTAGCAACCATTTGTCTTGGTGGTTTTAGAACACAAGGAGGAGCTTGAAAGTCTAGAGGGGTTTGAACAGTTGGTGGGATAAAAGGATGAAAGCTTTGAACAACAGGGTTTCTTCCTTCAGTTTTCACAGAGTTTTGATTATGCAACTCAAAGGCAATCTTTTTCATTCTTGAAATAATCCATAATGTCGTTGTAATAAGTTATCTATTTACTTCTACGATTTCTCTATCCACGCTATATTCTTTGTGATGAAACCTTGGGGTCCTAACACCCTTGATTAGAGAGGCTCATTGTCCCATCTTTCTTTCGTTGCAAGACTAACAAAGCAAAATGATTTCAACAATTTGTGTGCTTCAAAAATTGAAATGAGTACTAAGGGCATTTGATCTTGAATTTTGCATTATCACTAATCAAGCTTGGTCATATTTGACAAGTCTAGTGATTTATGAGACTTTGGATTACATCACAATGATGCATTCACCTTACTAAACATTCACACCATGCACATTTCTAATGGGACAACATCAAAATCTACTTCATCAACATAATTGATTGGATGATGAAATTTAATTTGCTATGTACAGTTCAAAAACTGCATGGAAAATGATATTTTGATACCAAACTGTGCCTATTTAAATAACAATAAATTTATCATTCATACACAATCACAATATAATGGAAAATTAATATGTATTATAAAATGCCATAAATAAATTCTCAGATCATTCTCAAACAATAAATGTGCAATTTCAACTCTGGAAATTCACTAAAATAAATATTCTGTAGAATAATTTCAACCATGTCCTGAAAATTGTGTACAAATATTAAAGCTAGAAGAGAATGTGAAGTGTTTTGCTTCTCAACTCTTCATATCAAAGAATACCTAATTGTACAAATTCAAGATGACGAAAAGACAAATTAAAAGAAAGAAAGAAAAAAAAGATTTGGTATTACTGTCAGCTCTTGTGAGTAACGATTGGTTGAGATGTCCTGCACATCGCGCTTAATTCCCTTTGTAAAAATTATGTGTTAAGAGTACATGCATTTTGAGATTTTTCAAAAAATGTGTAAGAGAGGACAATTAAATAACGAACAATTCCAAGAGCTCTGCCCTCAAAAGGATCAGATAATTCTTTAAATTGTTTTTAGTGGAAGCATTGTATACAACAAAAACAGAAATAGGCTTAGCTGCACTACATGTACTCTGTGAAACATATCAAGAACACTGCAAAGTTTGAGAACATATAGTAGTTATAACTGGTATGGTATTCTACATAGATATTCTAAAGCATCTAGACATTTGCACATATCTACTATGTTAGACCACTAGTTGCATAATATTCATGCCAATCAGATATCTTGAAAATAGCCCAGCAACTCACTCTTAGTTGGGTCTTTCCAAAAATTTCCCAACAAAAGCTCTCATCTAGGCGTTTCCATTAACTTAGTCCCTTTGCCAGATATGAGAGAAACTTGAAATCTGGTCAAGAACAAAAGCCATCATAAGCTTGATTTATAGAATAACGTTGACAAGAAAACAAACACAAAGAAAGGAAACAGATGGGAACCAAATGAAAGGAAACAGGAGTTACTTGAAATGAAGTTGTGAAAATCACCTTTAATATTGATGTATTTTCCCAATGATCTTAACCAAATATTTGAGGGTGGCCTTCTATATCTCCAAGGAACTTGACAGCCTGGAGCATATTAGGGCGCTTAATAGGATCATCATGAGTGCACATTGAGGCCACATGCAACATTTGAAGCATTTGAAACTTCCAAGATCCATTAGAAGTGACAGAATCCAAGGCCTCAGTTGCTTTCCCTTTGTTGATCATCTGCTGAACCCATCCTACCAGATTACCACCTTCTATATCTTTGAAATTTGGTCCAGTTGGTTCCTTCCCTGTGAACATCTCAAGCAAAATGACCCCAAAGCTATAGACATCACCTCTGGTTGTTGATCTCCAACTTTGACCATATTCTGGAGGTATATATCCAAAGGTACCTGCTATATCTGCTCACGTGAGTCTCACAGGCACTAATAAGGCGTGCCAATCCGAAGTCTGCAACTCTAGGTTCAAATTCAGCATCCAACAGTATGTTGCTACTTTTCATGTCCTTATGAATGATGTGAGGGATAAAGCCATGATGAAGAAATGTAAGGCCTTAGCTAAACCCATAGCAATATTAAATCATTTCGGCCAATCAAGGACCTCCAATGCAACAGCTCTGTTCCTTAGCAATAATCAAGGCTTCCATTCACCAAAAAATCATAGACCAACAATTTCTCATCACTGAAAGAGCAGTATCCAAGTAATGGAACCAAATTTATGTGATTGACTTTTCCTAAGGTCTCCATCTCTGCTAGAAATTCTCTATGGCCTTGAGTTCGAACCTTTCCAAGCTTTTTGATGGCTACAGTTCTTTCATCAGGAAGTACAGCTTTATAAACTGTACTAAACCCACCATCTCCAATTATGTTGGTCTTACAAAAATTATTTGTAATCCGCAGTATATCAGCCAATGTCAGGCGAAGGAGAGGCCTTTCAAACATGGCTACATTTATGCTGAAGGGGCTCTTTTGACTTGCTATTACTTATAATAGAAATGGTAGGTTCAATGGCTGGGTTCAATTTTATCTTCTCATCCACTTGAGGGAAAGCCTCTTGCTTTAACATTTTCGATTTTACCAAAGCAAAAATGAGGCCGAGCACAAAAAAGGTGCTTCCTATTATGATCCCAATAATCACCCCAGTCCTTAATAGATGAGGCTATTGTTTTGGACTAAAATTGCAATTATGGACTATCATATTTCCACACACACCCTTGTTTCTAACAAATGAAGAAGCCATAAAATTAGTACATCCACCACCCTCAGGAATATCTCCTTCCAGCAGATTATCCGACAGATTGAAGAAGTTAAGATCCATAAGGTCACACAATTCATCAGGGACTACTCCTATCAGATAATTATCAGAAATGTCCAAGTATATAAGATGTGAAAGACTACCAAGCTCTGGAGCAATGGCACCTATAAATTCACTGCTATGAAGATCCAAGTAGGTTAGACAAGAGGGATTGGCAAGGGATCTTGGAATTTCTCCACTAAATAAATTTAAACTCAAATTCAGTGTCATCTGATGCCATACTGTGCTCTTTGAAAGCAAGCCAGCAATGCCACCAGATAACCTGTTTTGTTGTACATATAGACCAACGATGTTGACCAAGTTTGCAAGAGATCTACATAGTTCACATGAGAGCTCATTATCACATCAAGGTGAAAAAGCCCATTTAACTTTCCAATTGTATCAGGAATCTTCCCATTTAATCTGTTATCCATAAGATTCATCTTCACCAAACTAGTGAGGTCTCCAATCTCTGGTGGAATAGTGCCATTTAGTTTATTATATGCCAATGCTAGACCTTGAAGCTTTTTACTTGTTGCAATCTCCCTAGGAATTTCACCGACCACATTATTGTATGATAAATCTAGAGTTGTTAAATTTGTAAGATGGGCGAGTGACTTGGGCACCACTCCTGTGAGGTTTTTGTTATTAAGCAACAAATCCACAATGACAATATTGTAGTCCCCAAGTTCTTCTGGAATGGACCCTGAAAGTTGATTCCAGGAGAGATCAAACATTCCATGGTGTTGCAGATAACTTGAATCTGGAATCTCAACCTGTTGAAAACCTACTGCAAATTCTGTAGGAATAGGACCAGAAAGATCATTATGAGAAAGCACCAAACATTCCAGCTGCACTAACATGCCAATATCCTTCGGAATGGTTCCATTTAGATGATTTTTCCCAAGGTCTAAAGTAGCTAGACTGATACATTGAAAAAACTCAGTTGGAATTCTTCCTTCCAAACGATTGCCATTCAAAGAAAGCACAGACAAGCTTGACAATCTACCAATTTCCTTTGGTATTTCTCCTTCCAACTTATTGTCATTGAGAATCAAACGTTCTAGGGTTGTGGACTTACCCATTTCAGCAGAGAGCCTGCCTCCAAGGAAGTTGTAAGAAACACTAAATTCCAAGAGGGTTGTTGAACTCCATATCTTTTCAGGCATTTCACCACTTGAATTGTTGTGATCTAGCTCAAGTAGGAGGATAGGAAGCTCACCAAAATATCCACGAATCCTGCTAGTAATCTGGTTATGATTCAGGATCAACTAGGTCAAGTTTTTGAAATTGATAAATGTATTTTCAATAGTACCCAGAAGCATATTATTCTCCAAGTCAATTTCACTTAGAAACTTTGCATTACATAGCTGTGGAGGTATATAGCCTGTCAATTGATTTTTGCTTAGACTCCAATGAGTCATCGAGGAGCAATTTCCAATATCTGGAGAAATGTGGCCACTAAAATGATTTGAAGCAAGTAGAATGTAGTCAGCTTTCTGCCACCTTGCCAACCAAGAAGGTAGAGTTCCAATCAATTGATTTTGTTCTGCGGAGAATGAAAAAAGGGAGAGATCTGCAAGTGTATCTAGAAGAGAACCTATGAGAGACTTGAAGGTTAACACCACAGTCCTTAAATTTCTACAATTACCAAGCTCTGAAGGGATTGAACCATTGATCTCAACATTCACAAGATTCAAAATTGTAAGGTTTTGCAGATTTCCAATGGAGTTTGGGATGGGAGAGTGTAGAGGATTGTTTGACAGGTCTAATTTTTCTAAGCTTCTCATATTGCCAATCTCTTTAGGTATCGGTCCTCTTAGCAAGTAGGAAGGGGAATAAATATTTACCAAATTGACAAGATTGCCAATTTATAAAGGTAAAGGGCCAAAACATTTATTGATTCCTAGGCTGAGGTCTACTAATTTCACCATGGCTCCAATATACGAAGGGATGTTTCCTGAAAGAGAGTTATTTGATACATCTAAATATTGCAACGATTCCTTAAATGATCACACAGAATTCCAGTAAGAAAGCAATCAAACAATTATGGAATACAAGGAGCATTAAAAATTAAGTAAATAACTAAAGAAACTTTTTGGGAAACAATGAGCTAAATACTTATGCACTTGGAGTCTTGGACAAAAGGAGGCTGAATGTGCAGGTGTATGTTCCCTCAGAGGTTGCCCAATGCTATGATGATATCCTTGCACTACCATTACCTCCATTGCACTGTACAACTACAACCACCATTTGGGTTGGTTAAAGTGTAGTGATGAAAAAAATATCAACAAGGTCCTCAACAATTGGCATGGCTTTGGAATCATACCTACAATAGTTGTTCAGAAAGCATATAATGACCTAGGGTTAAAAGAATGTGTTCTACTTTTTTCCCTAATTCTTTGCACACATGAATGGTATGCATATAAGGTAGACAAATCAGTAATGGAGAGTACGATGTTCAGCCTTTTGTTTCATAGTGAGACCATGAGTCTATAAATGGAATAACATATGACAAGTTTATTAATGTCCAACAAATGACCAAAAGTAGGTCAATGGGACTACTCAATACATAAGTGGCCATACAAACTTACAAAGTAGGACTATGAAGGTCATTGATATAAAAGAAATAAACTAAACTGATCATTATGATGAGAGAAGCTACCATAATGTCAAAAGAAAATAAAATTATCTAAACCCAAGCTCCTAGAAAAGAGCCTCAGTGCTCCAAGGGCCTGCCATTGGGCCACAGAGAGCAGGGGTCAACCTCTAAAGTTGGCTGTGAATCTATCCTACCATCTGAGGTCGAAGGAAAGAATATCTATATAGAAATCTGGTGAGAAAGTTGGATCCATCCCAGAGAGTGCCTCTCTATATAGAAGAAGTGAACCATTGTAAGGATCTAGTAGTCAAGGGGTTCTCTATCTAGAAGACTGAATGTAAGGAAAAACAGATATACAACAAAATTAGGATAAACAGACAGATAAACAAGACAATCATGCAAGGAGGCTTGCATGGTATCAAGAACTACATCAAGAAAGTTTAAATGTTGGTATTCCATAAGCTATGCTATATAAAAGCATTCAGGCCTATTCAAAACAAAGGAGTGATATCAATTTGTACACAACCAAGATGCAAGAACTTGAAACCTTTGATTTATATGACAGGATATATTTCTTCTTAATGAACTGTAAATAACAATGGTCTAAATGGGTATACTTGAAACCTTTGGATTTATATGAATGGATATCGTTCTTCTTAATGAACTATAAATAATAATGGTCTAAATGGGTATCTTCAATAGATAACTCATTCTAAAAAATATGAGCGTGTTTTGGCATGCAAGAAAAGGTGAGATAATTTATACATTTCTGAAATATACAATTTAGGAAGATGCCACTTAGGTAAAGGATCAATTTCTTCTACACATACTGTAGATGCACTGACCTTTGTAACCAAATATTTCAAAGCGACTAGATCATCCATACTACAAAGGCCAGATCTTCCACTGGTCTATGAGGAGACGCACCTCCAAATTCAGTATACCTAGAAAACAAACCACACCCCTAGTACCGCTAATGGAACAGGCAGATTTATGCATAACTTAATAGTGGGGTAGCCTCGGCACACTGCACCTGTGAATCTGATCAATTGGGCTATTTCGATCTGCCTAATTTTCTCACCATTAAACCCATAGAAAAAAAAAGACACACAATGAAAACCATAGACCCATTAAACCTAGAGCTTGAAAACCCGTGAAAGAAATGATGATACGTAAGTGAACAAGATAAACAATATACCAAAAGATAAATTAGCATGGCCATGCCAAAAAAATACAGAAGCTAGCAAGAAACAAAAACACCAAAGAGAATTGCAATGGCTTTAAGAAACATAGAAAAACACAACAAACACAAAATCTGATTATGCCCATCTTTCATGGCCAACGAAGGTCCTGGAAATAAAACCCATGAAATCACATCATATCAAACCCTGTCCTGCATCCATGGAGAATGAAGACCGCCACGTCCATGACCACCACCACATGGAATCAAACCATGTCCAGCGTCCAAACCCTGTTTGTCTTGCATCTTTGGCCAACCAAAGAAAACACCACCTGAAATCAAACGTTGTCCTGCGTCCATGGCCTGGCCACCACCTAAAATCGAACGTTGTCCTGCGTCCATAAGCCTGCAAATCAAGGTTGAACTGAGAGAATTTTACCCAAAGATCCATAAATAAGGGCGAAATACCAAATTTTTAACCTATCGTCCATAAAATCCAGGCGAACCATCTCCATTTCTCTTCCAAAACTGGAAATTTCTGGCGATTTAACCTCCATTATAAAAGAAATCCAAGCGAATGTCCGATTTTCCCCATCGACGGGCGGGCTAAATTCCATTGTATGAATTTTCATAGTTTAACCGCACAAGCTATTTAATTGGGGAAAATTATATATAAAATAAAAAATGGGCTAATTTATTAAATTAAAAAAACCATTTTAATATTAAAAATTTGCCCACCTTTTTTTGGGCACCCCTTGAAATTTGCCTATCGGCTATAATTTGCCCCTAAAATCATCCCTGATTGCAATATTGGATATTGTGATGCTTATTCATATGTATGTGGGTCAGATTCAATCATTATATAACACTTCCCATTAAATAATGGGTCCTCAAATTGAGATCTAGTCCTCCTAGAGTCACTAGGATTCCTAGCTAGTTCCCTAAATGATTGAATGGTATTTGCTTCCAACTTTGGCCTTTTGAGAGTATTAGTGTTAGTGCTAGAAATTGTTCCTAGACTACCACAAGAACAAGCTAACACAATCTCAAAACAAAATAGAATAAAATTGGTTTTTAGGGTTTTGGTTTTAAAAACTTCATCAACAAGGAGAAAATAAACATCCACAAGCTAATACATAGCTGAATCATGCAAGTTGGATAAACTGGGGATCAAACAAATCCCAATAATCCATAAAAATTACACATGAAATACTAATTCCACCCACAGGCTACAAGCATTTACATGAATAAACCTTTAAACAGGAAATGAAATTGTAGACTGAGCAATCAACTAGATCATAAATGAAAAATCATGACAGGTAAAAGAACTTATCAGTTTATATATAATCAATAACATTCATCCACTTACATAAGAGTTATAAATGCTAGCTTGAGAAATCAAAGCTCCAAAAGCCTCTCCTTGAGTGAAAAATCCAACCACCAAACTGTATGTTTGTCTTCCTTTTATCATTACAAAGGTAAATTAGTTCCATAACTACCTTATAGGTTGAAATTTGAAATAGTTACATCAATTAGTTACATGATAACTCAAAATCTTTAAAGACAACTAACCCAAAAATAGCAAATCAGATTTGGGAAAATTTGCGGAATTTTTGAAAATTTGGGTCTCAAAGACGCCTTCACATCTCTCGATCCGGGACACCTGTGCAAAAAATGAGAGATGTGTTTTTGAGTCTGTTATGAACAAAAACCTCTCTTGGTTTTTAAAAATTCCCCTTCAATTGATCGGAATACGTGTTGGAAATTTGTGACTAAAACAGGAAATTATTAATAATTCAAACCCTGAAAATAGGCCACAAAGATGAATTCGAACCTCTCAAACGATAATAGTTGTTGCAAAACTAAGAGAGGTTTTTATGAATGAGTCTGTTTTGGACAAAAAATTCTTTTGGTTTTCCAGAATTCATTTCCATCACCTCATAATATTCTCCCAATGATAATGACAAAAACAGGAAAAATAGAGCTGCTACAAGAATCTCCTCATGAAAATATTTGACAAAGGACTAAAAAATGAGGGTTAGATTATAAAGCAAACTTGGAATAAACTTTTATTATAAGTTTTTGAAAGCTTAAAGATATACATATTAACTAATAAGCCCAAAAGACAAACCTTAAAACTAAATTAATGAAATAATTCAACCATTAAATCTAATAAAAACTACTCATTGTCAAAAGTTCTTAAAATCAACATAAAATGTAAAATCATCTTAAACCAACGGTTGAAAATTATGACAAAAAGAACAGATAAACTAAGAACTATATCTAGTTATAACATCTGGCTCTTAGTACGGGATGAAGTCCTCCTTGTGAGGCTTCAAGAACCTGCATATCTTGTGCCTTATTCATTGGGTGATGGAGTCATTTACCAAATCTCTGCAACTTTCTCAAACTATGAACACATACCTGTGAAATGACAAAATACTGTTACAAACCAGCATACTGAAAAGAATCTACATGCTCGTATAGCGACCTTATTCTGCTATTTACTCCTACTTCTAATCGGAGGAAACAACCCAATAAAGTTTAATCATACTTCAAGTGAAGCCAAGAAACCATTTGACTGAGAATCATAATTCCATGCATGCTACTGTTTGAGAAAACCCACAAAAGATGTGATAAATGCAATAAAGAGTTTGTAGGAAGCTGATACTTATTACTGGAAATAGGAAGTATGTCAAAAGCTGGAGCATTAGAAACCTTTGAAAAATACAACTCCATCCAAGAAGCCACGGGATCATGAAATTTCTGATTTAAAACTTCAATGTCTTCATCATATTCATCATAAAGTGAAGCATTCTATTCCTCTCCATTGCTGTTATTTTTAAATTTTGGCTCAAGAATGGAAACCAAGGGCTCTTCAAACTGCTTCTCGTCCTTTAAATAAAACCCTTGAACAAAACTTGAATAAATAAAATTCTGAAAGTGACCATAAGTCAATAATGATAGCTTATTTCTTATATCAATAGTATGAGGTTGAAGAGCAGCAACTTCTTCTTCATAACATGATAATCTCATAGCAGTAACTAGGAAATTTCTAATATAATCCACTGAAAGTATATTATCATCGAAAAAGTCGGCAAACTGATATGAAGAATCAACACAAGCATCATTTATATCCTTGTTCATATGAAATCTGAAAATGATGAAGAAAACTGTCTTAAATCTGAATGATACCTATGTTCTTCTTCCTATTCATAAGCTTGTATATCTTCAACATGAGCCTGATCTCGAAGCATTTTGCAAGCTCGTATTTTCTCCTCCACTCCTTTTGCATCGTCAAACATTTGTCTTAAAGATGATGATTTCTTTTCTAACAGGAAAAAGACAAGATCTGAATGTTGAGCCATAACATAATATACCATAGCAAGTTTTTCCAAAGGTCTAATCTCTGTAGGCATACCGATATATATACTTTGAAACCTCCAATTAAATTTAGTAATTGGCTCATCATTCTCCCTTTTCAAACTATAAAATTCAGAAAGAAATTGATCATAAGATTTATTCTTACCCCAATACTTCAAAAATACATCATGTAACTCTTCCCATGATCTAATTGAATCAGCTTTTAAATTTCAGAACCAAAGCCTAGCATCTCCAGCAAAGGATTTCTAAAAATAACCTAATGAGAATATCCTCATGCATGATTTCAAAATTATCAATGAAATTATGAAAAGATCCTAAATGCTTCTCTACTGTAATATGGTCTTTTCTAGTAAAAAGGGGAAGATATTCAACAAAGTAGGAAGGGTAAGGATGTAAGAGAGATGGTAGCTTAAGAGGTTTAAACATCTTTTGTCTAAGTCTAAACTGAAAATCTGTGAGTTGAAAATGAAGTTCAACAAGTTGTTCGCAGGTTTCAGCAGTGATGGTAAAAGGTAATAGATCAGCTTTATTCTCTACAAGATGACTAGAATAATTAGGTTCAAGAGATATGGGTATATGTATACCATGTTGTACATATATTTCAAATGAAGGAATAGGATCAACATCAATAAAACAAGAAGAATGCATACTTTCTTCTTCCAAAGAGGGATATGTACCTGAAGGTTTATGATCATCAGAATATACAAAACAAAAAATAATTCTTTTGACATGCAATGGGAAAGACAGGAAAGAACTGATGAATAAGAACAAAACCTCATGGAGGAAAGTAACAAGCTGATACCCAGTCTTTCCATTTGGATTCTTCATTTTTCTGTCAACAAAATTCTCCTTGCAGTGGAATCTTTAATCGTGGAGTCGCTGGTGAAAAATTGTAGTCTAAAAGATTTTCTGACTTTGTTCACCTCTCAAAATCAGATGAATAATAATATACAGGGAAATATATACTTCGGCTTCATCCCTAACAACGACGCCAAAGATGTTAGTGCTAGAAATTGTTCCTAGACTACCACAAGAACAAGCTAACACAATCTCAAAATGAAATAGAATAAAATTGTCTTTTAGGGTTTTGGTTTTAAAAACATCATCAGCAAGGAGGAAATAAACATCCACAAGTTAATACAGAACTGAATCATGCAAGTTGGATAAACTAGGGATCAAACACATCCCAATAATGCATAAACAGTACACATGAAATACTAATTCCACCCACAGGCTACAAGCATTTACATGAATAAACCTTTAAACAGGAAATGAAATTGTAGACTGAGAAATCAACTAGATCATAAATGAAAAATCATGACAGGTAGAAGGTCTTATCAGTTTATATATAATCAATAACATTCATCAACTTACATAAGAGTTATAAATGCTAGCTTGAGAAATCAAAGCTCCAAAAGCCTCTCCTTGAGTGAAAAATCCAACCACCAAACTCTATGTTTGTCTTCCTTTTATCATTACAAAGGTAAAGTAGTTCCATAAATACCTTCTAGGTCGAAATTTGAAACAATTACATCAATTAGTTACATGATAACTCAAAATATTTAAAGATAACTAACCCAAAAGATAGCAAATCGGATTTGGGGAAATTTGGCGAATTTCTGAAAATTTAGGTCTCAAAGACGCCTTCATATATCTCGATTCGGGACACCTATGCAAAAACTGAGAGATGTGTTTTTAAATGAGTCTGTTATGAACAAAAAAATCTCTTGGTTTTTAAAAATTTCCCTTCAATTGATCAGAATACGTGTTGGTAATTTGTGACTAAAATAGGAAATTATTAAATAATTCAAACCCTCAAAATAGGCCACAAAGATGAATTCGAATCTCTCAAACGATAATATCTGTTACAAAACTGAGAGAGGTTTTTGTGAATGAGCTTGTTTTGGAAAAAAGCCTCTTTTTGTTTTCCATAATTTGTTTCCATCACCTTGTAACCTGCTCCCAATGATAATGACAAAAACAGGAAAAACAAAGCTGCTACAGGAATCTCCTCATGAAAATGTTTGACAAATGACTAAAAAATGAGGGTTAGATTATAAAGAAAACTTGGAATAAAGTTTTATTATAAGTTTTTGAAAGCTTAAATATATACATATTAACTAATAATCCCAAAAGACAAACCTTAAAACTAAATTAATGAAATAATTCAACCATTAAAAGCATTAAATCCAACAAAAAATATTGATTGTCAAAAGTTCTTAAAATCAACATAAAATGTAAAATCATTTTAAACCAATAGTTGAAAATTAAGACAAAAAGAAAAAATAAACTAAGAACAAGATCTAGTTATAACAATTAGGATATGCAATTAAATCATCATTATCAGACATATTAGAATAAGAAAGTTTATTAGTCTCTTCACTTACTGTCAAAGGTGGTGTTGGTGAAGAAGACTCTCCAATTTCTGTTGCTGGCATAGGCTCTTCTTCAAACTGAACACTCCTTTCAATGAATGAATTTTGAGTACTCATGTTGATCAGATTATACCCTTTGGAATATTCAGAATACCGAAAAAATAGGAACTCTTGAATTTTGGGTTCCAAATCCTTCCTCTTGTCTAAAGGAATTCTAGCCTATGCCCTTGAGCCAAAAATCCTAAAATGAGACACATTAGGCTTGTGTCCACTCCAAGCTTCGAAAGGAGTGAATCCATAAAGTTTCTTGTGAGGCGCCCAATTATGGATGTAGGATGCACAATTTATAGCTTCATCCAAAATCTCTAGTGATAAAGTCTTAGACTCCATCATACAAGTAGCCATATCCTTGAGGGCTATATTCTTCCTCTCAACAACACCATTTTGCTGAGGTGTGTAAGGAATATAGTGTTGCATCTAGATACCTGCATCTTCAAAATATTTAATTAGTTTGCTTGGGGTTTGTGGTTTCAGAAGAAGGACTGAAAATGGATTCTGATAAACTACAAGCAATTTTAAATTGGCAAGTTCCAAGGAATGCTTATGAGGTAATAAGTTTTCATTGAATTGCTAGTTTCTATAGGAAGTTCATTAAGAATTTCAGTCAGATTTGTGCACTTTTAAAAGATACTTTTAGAGGAAGTAAAAAAAATTTCCAATGGACCGAAGCAGCTGATAGAAATTTTAAATTATTGATGAAGAAATAACTGAGAAGCCTATTTTTGCTTTGCCCAGTTTTGATAAAGTGTTTCAAGTGGAGACAGATGCCGGTGGAGCAGTAGTGGGAGCATTTTTTATTAGAATTTGAATGCCATTTATATCTTCAAGCAGATAGTTCTAATAATGTTTGCATCAAAAGAATGGACAATGAAGATACAAACTGAACAAAATAATCCACACATGAAATGGACAAGTATTGCTTAGGAATTTATAGTATCATTCACCATAATAATATCCGGTGTTACAATAGTTTACATAGGTAGAATTCGAATGCATGGGATATGAATTCAAATCCTCCAAGTGGATATGACTGTATCTAACTGAATCTCTAACTCAAGGTCTCCCAATCAATATAAGAGTCCAAATAGACAACTCCCTGATGACCAAGAACTACAACAACCACTGACATCTAGTTAACTTAGTGCAAATGAGTGTGGTAGGTAGGAAAAGTGCTCCTCCCCATGCAGCTATGCATTATCCATGCATTGGTATCGCTATATTAACTGACTGTGAAGTAACTAAATGTAAATGGGGTCTAACTAAGAATAACTAGGAATAACACCAACTGACTGAAGTAGGTTGGTGTCGGGACTCCCTGTGGCTCCTAAAATGTAGGGATTGGTCTAGGAGGCACCCAAACTTATGCATGCACATGCAGTAAGTGGCAGTTAACCTCTAGCCTTGTTCCCCACACTCCAGCGACTGGTACATGTGGTCCCATTAGGCCAAGTGGACCCAATTGTACTAATGGACCTAATTAATTAATTTAAGGTTATAAAGTTAGGCAATAATTAATCTAATAGACATTTGACCAAGGGAGGATTAATAATCCTAAAACCCCCTAAATCCTAACTTGGACAACTATGGGCCCTGGTAACAAGACCATAGGTCACCCAAATACAATATAGAAGATAATAAAAAATGTTGCTTAATACAAATGAGGAAATGGGGGAAAACCTCATGGGAAACCCCCCCCCCCCCCTCAAAAAATAAGCAGGAAAATTGCAATATGCAAGTTATATTTAGAAGAAAGAAGCTTCATCCTTAGAAAAATAAGTTGAGTAACATTGCTGCAAAAAATTGCAGCAGTATGGTCCATCAATGGACCTCTCAATGTACTTCTAAACTAATGACTCTATTTGTTTCTGCTGAATGGTGAAGGTAGGAAATGATCAAATATCTACTTCTGTGGGCCATTTAGCTGATCATTCTCCATCATCAAGTAGAACCGACCTAGAACTTTGTTGCACCATTCTATAGAGAGTGAATCTGTGAGGGATAGTGCAACATGCTCATTGAACTAATACTGGGACCTTGTTCTTCTTCTGTCTTCTGGAACTCCAGCACCACTTCGAACTGCATCAAGAATATTTTGAGCCCATCTAGGTTTAGGCTTCTGATTAGGAATGGGTGCTGGATCTGGATCTACAATCTCTTGAGATTCAGTCTCAATAAGAGGACCATGTTGTATGTGATTTTCTTCATCTGAATCTAAAACATGTAGCACATAATCATCGTCAAAAATAGGTGGAGAAATAGTTATACCTTCATGTGCTACTGGAGGAGTATCATGTAGCTGATCTTCTTTGAACTAGACACTTCTTTAAATGAAGCATCTTCTAGTAGAAACCTTCATCAGTTTGTAAGCTTTTGCATCTTTTTCATATCCCAGCAGAATGCATTCGCTACTTTGGGCATGGAATGCCTTCCTCTTGTCAAGAGGTATTTTGGCCCAAGCTTTGGAACCAAAAACTCTCACATCAAACTCTTAGATGTGAGACATTGGGATTATATCCATGCAGTGCTTCGAATGGAGTCACTCCAACCACTGACTTGTGGGGCACCCTATTCTACAAATACGAAGCATGGTTTACTGCTTCAACCCAAAGAAAAGGAGGTAGATGCTTGGCATGGAGAAGGGATGTTGCTATCTCTTTCAGCGATCTATACTTCCTCCCAGACACACCATTTTGTTGTGGTGTGTATGGAACTGAGTGTTCCATTTGAATCCCCTCTGATTCACATAAATTATGGAAATCTCTTTTGACATATTTTCCTCCTCCATCGGATCTTATTGACTTGATCTTCTTATTGAAACTGTTCCCAGCCATAGCTTTAAAACTTTTAAAAGTCTCAAAAACTTCTAATTTTTGTTTCATGAAGTAGATCCAGCAATACCTAGAACAATCATCAATAAAGGTTAGGAAATACCTGCAACCATTAATGGAGTTTGTGGGCATAGCTCCAACTACATCACTGTGTATCAAATCAAGTGTAGAGAGCTCTATGTGCCTTCCCAACATCATACTTCATAACCTACCAAGCACCCAACACATATTTCATCGAAAGTTTGGATGGAGGACAAACCTTCAACCATGTTATCATTGTGGAGCTGCTTCAGATATTTGAAATTGAGATGCCCAAATCTCTCATGCCAGATCTTGCTGGTGTTGTTAGCATGAGACAATAAAGTTGTAGGAGGAGAAACAGGTAAGAAATGTGAGAACTCATAAGCTTTGGTAGAGTGATTTGCAATACCTTTCACTACAAGCTTTCCAATGGCTTTTTATGTGATATCAACTGAGTCTGAATTGAATGTGACCCTCTTGGGAGAGCCTGTATGAGTCATCTAGTAAATGAATAATAGGTTAGCAGCAAGGGAGGGAACATATAAGACATTCTTGAACTCACCATGCTTCGCTCTGACTAAGCCCCTTCCTTCTCCTGTAATCTGGGAATCATCTCCCATGTGAATGTTAGGCCTCTTTGATAGTGAAAGAGTAGAGAAGGATTCTTTGGAGGCAACCATGTGGTTGGAGGCTCCCGAATCTATAATGTATGCTGAGGATGGAGAGAGAGTTACTTTCAAAGCATGACACCTTTCGGTATCTTCTGTCGGTGCTTCTTCATCAAGATTCTTTGCTCTTGGGGGAGAAATTTTGTGCTTCTTGAGAAGAGCAGACATCTCATCAAGTTGATTTCTCATACAATGTTCTTCAATATGGTACCCCTTTTCACAATAGGGACATAACTTCTTTTCAAATTTCTTCTTCTTAGAGCTGGAGGCCCCTTTGAAAGCTTTTTGATTTTGTTTAGGCTTTGAATCAGCTTCCTTTGGCTCCTTCTTCTTTGATTTCTCCATTGCTTGTGCTTTGTAAGAGTCTATAATGAAGAGAGCTTGATCTTTGGAGCTCTGGATGACTCCCATTCGAATCAATTTGTCTTGCTCCTTGATTAAGGACTCAGAAAAATAATCTAATGAAGGAATTTTCCAATCAGGAGAGCTTTCCCGCTTGGAATGAAACATAGAGACATATACAGAGTACTCAAGGCCTAGTTTGTTGAGTATGGAAAGGACATTCTACTCATCCTTCCGCTCTATTCCACATTGTCTGCATTGGAGCACTAGAGACTTGAATTTAGAGAATAAGTGCTCAATAGTATCGAAACTTCTGGGATGTAAACATACCAACTCATTCTCCAGAATGTGTCCTCGAAGCTCATATTGTTTGTTAAACAAACTATCAAGCTTCTCCCAGGATTCTCTAGGAGTCCTCAAGCCTTCTAGGTGGAAGAGGAGATCTCTAGATATATAAGTACATAACTACCTGAATGCTTCATCACAACGGTTCGAAAACTTGTTCCGCTCTACCGATTGACGAGGCTCATCCTCCCATCCATATATGATCCTATGGTAAATATACTTGCGCAAGGCCAGCTGCATATCAATCCTCCAATCAAGATAATTGGAAGTTGTGAGGATCCGTGACTCAAGATTTTGAGAACTCATAATTGCTCTAACTGGAAGACTGCAAATACTTCTCACAAGCTACGTAGCACTTGTCAATTTCAATGCAATTGCACACTAAAACATATAAACTATAAGAATCATGCTTTTCCTCCCGACATGAACATTTTTTCGAGGTCCTTCACACCCTCACAATTGCTCTAAATAAATCCAGAGCTAGCAAATCATCATAGGGGACTTTTTTGGAAACCTAGCTGCTTCTGATGTTCGATGGGTAGAAACAAGCATGAAACCTGCCTAAGAAGGATTTGATACCATATTAGAATTTGAATGCCATTTAGATCTTCAAGTAGATAGTTCTAATAATGTTTGCAGCAAAATAATGGAGAATGAAGATACAAACTGAACAAAACAAACCACATAGGAAATGAACAAGTATTCCTCAGGAATTTACAGTTTCATTCATCATAATAATATTTGGTGTTACAATAGTTTACATAGGTAGAATTCGAATGCATGGGATATGAATTCAATTCCTCCAAGTGGATATGACTTTATCTAACTGAATCTCTAACTCAAGGCCTCCCAATCAATCTCGGAGTCCAAATAGACAACTCATTGATGACCAATAAGTCCAGCAACCACTAACAACTAGTTAACTCAATGCAAATGAGTGTGGTAGGTAGGAAAAGCGCTCCTTCCCATGCAACCATGCATTATCCATGCATTGGTAGTGCTAGCTTAATTAACTGTGAAGTAATTGAATGTAACTGGGGCCTAACTAAGACTAACTAGTACTAACACTAACTGACTAAAGTGGGTTGGTGTCAGGACTTCAAGTGGCTCCTAAAATGTAGGGATTGGTCAATGAGGCGCCCAAACTGATGCATGCACATGCAGTAAGTGGCAGTTAACCTCTAGCAGTGTTCACCACACTCCAGTGGCTGGTACATGTGGCCCCATTAGGCCAAGTGGACCCAATTGTACTAGTGGAACCAATCAATTAATTTAAGGTTCCTAAGTTAGGTAATAATTAATCTAATAGACATTTGACCAAGGGAGGATTAATAATCCTAACAGTTTTAAGTCAAGAACAAAGGTCAGTGGAATATTTCAGTGAAAAGTTGAAGGAAGCTAAACAAAAGTACTCTTCGTATGATAAATAATTATATGTTGTTGTGCAAGATTTTAAAAAGTGGAAACATTATTTAATGCGTAGGGAATTTGTTTTGTATTCTGACAATCATGCTTTACAGTTCATCAACAATGAGCCTAAATTAAATCAGAGGCATGTTAAATGGGTAGAAGTTTTGCAGAACTTTACCTTCGTTGTCAAACATGCAAGTGGTAAGTCTAATAAAGTTGTTGATGCTTTGAGCGGGATAAGTTTGGTAATTCAAGAAGTTAAGGTCAGTACTTTGGGATTTGAAAATTTGATTGCTATGTATAAAGAAGATGTATATTTCAAGGATATTTATGCTTCCTATGAAAATCTAGTTACCCATAACAGAATCCAGTGGTTAGATTATATGATGCAGGAAGGATTGTTGTTCAGAGACAATAAGTTGTGTATTCCAAGATGTTCAATGAGGGGAAATTTAATTCAATAAAAGCATAGTGGGGGTCTCTCTAGACATTTTGGGCAAGACAAAACTTTTGCTCTGGTGAGTAATTTTTATTTTTGGCCAAAGATGCAGCATGATGTGAATAAATTTGTTGAAGGATGTAGAGCCTATCAACATGCAAAAGGGAGAAGTCAGAACACAAGATTGTATAAACCATTAACTAATATTCTAGCTAGGCCTTGGGATTCAATAAGCATGGATTTTTTTTTAGGTTTACCTAGAACTCAGAGAGGTCAAGATTCAATTTATATTGTAGTAGATAGATTTTCCAAAATGGCTCATTTCATTGCATGCAAAAAGACTAATGATGTAACAGACATTGCTAATCTATTCTTTTCAGAAATTGTAAAGTTGCATGGTTTTCCTTTGAGTATTGTGTATGACAGAGATACAAAATTTGTTGGTCATTTTTGGAGAACTCTATGGAAGAAATTGGGGGCTAATCTCAGTTTTAGTTCTGCTTATCACCCTCAGTCTGATGGACAGATTGAAGTGGTAAACAGGAGCTTGGGAAATTTACTGAGAAGTCTGGTGTATGAACATCCAAAACAGTGGGACTTAGCTTTAGCTCAAGCTAAGTTTGCATACAATGATTCACCCAAGAGAAGTACATGTATGATTCATTTTCAAAATGCCTATGGGATGCATCCAAGAGGTGTATATGAACTTAGAGATTTGGGAAAACAGGAAAAGAGAAGTGCAGAGGGTGAAGACTTTGCAGTCAGTATGCATGAGCTACAAGAAAACATCAAGAAGAGATTACAGGAAAGTGCAAAGAAGTATAAACAGAGAGAAGACCTAAAGAGGAGAGAAGTGAATTTTCAGATTGGAAATTTAGTGATGGCCTATCTTAAAAAGGAAAGGTTCCCTAAAGGAACTTATAATAAGCTGCAGCTTAAAAAGATTGGACCTTGTAAAGTTTTGAGGAATTTTTCTGCAAATGCTTATGAAATTGAACTTCCTTCTGACTTTCAGATTTCACCAATTTTAATGTTTCATATTCATACCCTTTTAGATATGAAGGTATCCAACCAGATGGTGTAACTTCAGATAGAGATGATCCATCTATAGATTGGCAAGGAAAAATTCCATAAAAAGAACAACCTCAGATTGCCATCCTGGACAAAATAATCTTAAGGAAGATCAGGAACAAAACCTTCTTTCAATACCTGGTCAAATGGAGAAATCAACGCACTGAAGATGCAGACTGGATGACAAAGCAAGAAATTTCCAAGTACAATGTACTGCCTAAAAGCTTAATGAAAAATTCTTTGATTCCCCAGGAGTATGATGTAGGAGCATCTAGCTCGAAGTTTATTGACTGATGAATCAGTTTGGAATCCAGCTCGAAGTTCATTTACTGATGAGTTAGATTTCCTTGTAATCAAGTTCTAAATGGATAGGGTTTGATGACAAGTAGATAGAATTAGTTTTAAATTTGTAATAAGTGGTGATTTTTCCTTTGTTCTCCTTGATCCCTACGTGGATTTCTCAAGGATTGGTCCTTGTCGATAGGGTTTTCTTTTAATAGGTCATCAGGTCCAACTTAGTCGGATCTGATAGGTTTTCTGAGTGTAATAGGTCTAAAATAAGGAGGAGGGGGGGCAGAAGGAAAAGGAAAAAGGAGTGAAAAATGAGAGAATAAAGAGTGTGCACAGAAGGAGTGAATAAGTTGAATTATCTGTGTTTGTAATTCCAATCAAGTTGAATAAAGCACAGAGGATAACATTCCATGTGTGTTTTGATGGATTCATGGTTTTATATAAATATGTAGAGATATGAATTCATTTTGTGTTCACTCCATATAATTTTGTGTATAAATTCTTTAGTTTCCGAATTGCAGAGAAATTGATCCTTTCAGTGATCAATTTGTTGAGTTACAAGAAAGATCTCAGAGATGATCGAACGATGAAGAAAGATGGCAACAGAAATCAACAGTTACAATCTATTCCGCATCTAGAGACAGATCAATGAGAGAGAACTAATATGCAATAATCGACGGTGCAGAAGACTTCGAAATTGTAGAAATCGGGAAACATGGAAATTGCAGGAACTTAGTTTTCGTTAAGTCAAGTTCTGCAAACTGCATGTGGGATAGACCATTGCAGCCGCAATTAGTTGCGAAAGTTCAATTTAAAAAAAAAAAGTTGTAAAGCCGCATCTTGCAATCCACAGTGTTGCAAAAAAGGGTTGTTGCAAAAAAGGAGTTGTGGGAAAGGTCTTGCAGAATGACGTTTGCGGAAAAGCCGAGTTGTAGAAAGGTGGAGATTGCAAGAGAACGATCTTGCGGAAGGGCAAGATACCTGAGTTAAAGTTTGCAGAAATAATATTTTAATCAGGAATTCAACGTGTTAGTAGAAGCATTGGATTTAGTTGGTCTTTGAGGCAATCAAATCTCCAACAACTAAAGATTGATCTTTAGAAGGTTTGATGGTGCCCATCATCACTAGTTTGTCTTTCTTTTGAGTCAAGGATTCCATGAAATATTCCAGTGAAGGAATCTTCTAGGTTCAAGCTATTAATTTGATGGCATGGAAGGTCGAAACAAATACTGAGTAGTCAAGGCCAAGCTTTGAAAGGATGGTTAAGAATAGTTGTTCATTTTCTCTATCTATACCACACTACTTCAACTTCAAACCCAGGGATTTTAATTTGGATAAGTAGACTTGCAAGGATTTGAAGTTGCTTGGACTCAGTGAAATCAACTCGTTCTCCAGTTGGTGACCCCTCATTTTATCTGTCTTCCCAAATATATTTTTAAGCTTCTCCCATACTTTATCTGGTGATGACAATCCATCAAGATGGAAAAGAAAGTATTTGGAAATGCTGAGAAATAAGAGACCATATGCTTCATCTCTCCTATTATTCGATTTGATCTTCTATGTTGTTGCATTAGGACCAACTTCAATTTCCATGGCCACTCTGTAGAGGCCTTTACTCCTCATCAAAATCTCCATCTGTTCCTTCCATTCGAATTAGTTGAATGGAGTCAAGATGATATAGCGAGATTGATCCATTCTTCAGCAACTATGCCCTTGAACATACAGAATGTTATCCCAGTGAGTGATGTTGAACCTACAAAAGCAATAAAATAGGAGAACAATTGATCTACCAAGGCTTTGATACCATGTGGAAATTAATCCCAAGCTTAGAACAATTGAACTCACAAAATTGTTTGAAAATATGCAAGAAACACTCAAGAAAGGAGACTGAATCAATTGAATAACAAAAAATGTTGTTATATTATTTTACATCAGACATCATTATATAGAAGTAGGTTGTTCAACCATGTATATAATCCAAGGATTCGGAATAATAAATATGCCATTCGAATCAATACAAAATCAGGTTTACTAAACTAGTCAAAACTCCCCATAGGTGCATAAAACACTTTCCTAATATGTCAAGAGGCTCATGAATTAGATGAATGAGTTGTTACAACTGATAAGTGAAGGTAAGTGGAATAAATCATTTTTTAGGTGAGAAAAAAAAGGAGAGTGGGTTGTGACAAAAACAAGGTAGTATACCTTAAAACTAGCTTTACCGTTTGCTTTAAAACTGCAGAAAAAGTGGGAAACTATGGATAAGGCATGAATGTGCACTTACTAAACTAGGTAGCTTGTTGGATTGGATTTAAATCTTATCTAGAATCTTTCCAAAGCGCTCCCAAAGGCATTTTTGGCAAGTTTGACCACAAAAATGCAAGTGGATATACCAACCAGTTAGTGTAGGACCTAGGAATTTATCCAAAATGATTAAATTTAATATCCTAAGTACGTGAATATGTTTTGATTATTCCGACAGTAATAAGGTGATATGTGATTAAATGATTCCTTCTAAAACCTTCTTGGTCTTTAGCCCGCTTACCTTCCATTTCTATCCATTCATTGATCTTCTTTTCTAAGATAATACCATATAACTTAGCTAAAAGAGGGATAATCATAATAGTCTGATGATTAGAGGGGTTATTTTTATTACTACTTTTGAAAATAGGAATAATGAGGCTTTGATTCCAAGGCATATGAAACCCTTGCTTCAATTCTATATTAAAGAGTTTACAGAAATGCGGGATGAGGACATGCCCTCCAATTTTGAAGATTTCCACTTTGTAGCCTTCAATGTCTTTAGATAGTCCATTTGTTAAGCGCTTAACACTGAAATCTATCTTCTAATGAGAAAAATTCTTTCGTTGTAAGAAGGTTTTGAATGTTATCTCTAGTATCAAGAGATATTCATAAAGATTTTTAAGATAGGAATTCCAAACTTTTAAAGCAATTTTATTATTTACTTTTGTTTTGCAAGTTAGAATTTTCCTCCCGAATTTCTTATGAGCCACCTTGGAGAGGTGTAGGATATTTTCCTACCTTTTACTTAGATAATGCCTTTTTTTTCTTTTAATTAAGGTTTTGTAGTGACTTATTTTGACCATTTTTATCGAATTTGTAGTATCTTGATTCATTTCTTTTCTCGCTTCTTTACATTCTTGATCATACCAAGGGTTGGTTCTACTATCTCTCGTTTTAGTCGAGACTTGAATAGAGAACTTATTAATGCACGACGAGAGGATTGTAGAAAAATTATGGTAGAGATTTTCTATATTCTCCTTACTAGATAAAGGGAATAATTCATTTTTTTAGATCATGGAGAAAAATGTCAGCTTTATTTTTATCGAAGATCGGGTGTTTTTGGCAATGATAGTTTTCCTCCTAGGGATCGCTTTGCATGGAAATATTGAGAGTTATAATTAAAAATCTATGATCAAAATCTATATAATTAAAGTTTTTTATATGAGTATATAGGTATTATGTTTAATTTTTTTAAACTTTATATATATATATATAATTGAATATTAGAAAAAATAAAAATTAATTTTAAAATTTTAAGAATATAAATATATATATTAAATAATTTCTTTTTATTTTAGATAAATTAATTTTATGCGGTTTTATTAAAAAATAATTTTAAAAATAAAAAATTTAACAATAGTCATATGTTATTATTTTTCCCATGGTTTTTGGTAAGTCAATCAATCTTCACATGGTTCTTGGTAATTCAATCAGTTTTCACATGGTTCAAGTGTTTTTTGTCATGGCATGTTTCCATTCCACATTTTCAATCAGTTTTCCCATGGTTCTCACATGGTTCTTGGTAATTCAATCATTTTATATGGTTCTTGGTTTTTTTTACATAGTTCTTGGTTATTTTCAAATGTGTTTTTTTTTCAATCTTCATGGTATCCTCAAAGGATTGAGAAAACTCGAGGAGCATTTCTACTTGCCAAAACACATTTTAAAATAAAATCCTTAGCATAAACGCTATTGGTTGATATAAAATAGATATTTAAAGCTTAAATACATAAATTAAAAGTTCATATTATAAAAAATAAAAATAAAACATATTTGAAATTAAATATGTTTAAAAATAAAGGTAAATAAAGTTTAAAAATAAAATTATTCGTGAGATGTAGAACAGTCCGTGGAGGATGATGGTTAAGACGCCCATAAGCAGAAAGGTTGTAGGTTTGAAACCCCTCGGATACCAAAAAATCCAACCATGTTAAGGATTGGTGCGGTCCAGGACAGGTTCACCCCTGGTTCATGGTCACTTAGCCAATGAAAAAACTGATAGTCAGGGGATTCTTCCACTTGCCAAAAAAAACAAGTTTAATTTAAAAATTCAAAACATATTTAAAATAAAATTTAAACAAAAAAAACATATTTAAAAAATAAAAATAAATAAAAAACATGCCAGTTTTATTTCCAAATGTGTAATCCTACAACATTTATGCTTGCCGATACACATTTAGAAATAAACCAGTACCATAAATTCTATAGGTTGATATAAACTTACAAAAACAAATAATAAATAAAATTGTTTATAATAACAATAACAAAAAATAGAGAAAGGTTTTTGGTACACCTACTTGGTGGACTTGAAGACATGGTTCTGTGATTTCTTTGGGGAAGGAGAGTGGTTGTTAGCTCCTCGCTCGAGCTATTACGCAGTGGTTGTTACGATTTCAAATGAGGCCGCGCTGACAGGCTCGTTTTTATTTTTATTTTTTGTTTCAACAGCTCAATCGATCAACGCCTTAATCGAGAGTTTAACCCAACCCTTGATCGAGGTCTAGGTTAAACACTCTATTGAGGTACTTTTAAGCCCTCAATCTAACTATTTTTAGGCCGTCAATGGAGAACTTAAAAATACCTCTATGAAGAGATTGATGCACCTAATTTTGGCATCCCAACATAAAATACATTTATGAAATCACCAAAACAACCAAAACATAAAAACAATCACCAATAACAATACAATATTACCACTACTTATACTTTAATGTTCACGTGTATTTACAATTATCTTATAAGAAATCAAAATAAACTTACAATGAGACATAATCACTGCTACAACCAACATGTCACAACTACACCATCATCATCAATATGAAATCATGACAACCATAACCACAAAATAAAAAGCTATGATAAACTAGGACTAGGTTTTAAGCACTTGGTGCAAATCATGGCAATCATAACCACAAAATGAAAAGCTAAGATAAACTAGGATTAGGTTTTAAGAACTTGGTGCAAAACTTTGCCGTAATAAGTATTGTTTTCCACAAACCTACAACAACCATTTTTAGCAATCTCATAGGCGTTTCCACGACCTCTCTACCTACCTATCGACAACCCCCGCTTGAAAAAAAACCCTACCTATTTGGAATCCTCAATGATATGCAAAGTGACAAATTTTTTCACACGTTCATAATTATTTTCCCTAACATTAAGATGCCTTTAACCTTTATCAAATTATGAGGAGATGCGTTAGATCTTTATCAAATTGTGCCTAGACAGCTTTCCATTATTATCATTCATTGAAGTGATACAAGGAGAGTAATCTAGATGATTTGTATTTAGATTTTGGTAATTTTTTGTCAAAATTTTAATGAAATTGTTGAAATGGTTATTTTGAGTTGTTGAAATTGCATAATATTTTATTTAAAAGTAATTAAGATAGTTGAATCCATTTTTGTAATTCCAAAATTGTAATCTCAACTCAAATAACAATTTCAACAATTTACTTATCAATTTTCAACCAATAAAAAAACTAAAAATAAATGCATACAATCTATCTGGCGTTTAACCAAATCCTTCCTTCCCGGTGTTAAGGATAACTACAAAAATTGCTTTGCCATAGAGGTACAGCGAGCCAGCAAAAATGTAAGATAAATATAGTTAGAAAGGAAGATGCAACGCACCACCAAAAAGCGCAAAGAGCAACGTGTCGGTTAATGGAATGGGGACTCGGGATAATCTGTGTAGATAATCTTAGAACATACGATCTCTTAATCCTCTTTCATTATTACTTCACATTTCAGCAATACCTCGAGTACCACAAAAAGCACATGAAATCTGTGTACATAATTTTATGACTTACGATTTTTCAACCTTGTCAAATATTCACAAATTCTCAGACCTCTACAGCCAGAATTTATATCATTGGTTGAACATTTTTATTATATCAAAATTCTTAAAAATTATGTTAGAAGTAATTGGAGATTTTAATGATGTTGGTGTGTGCTTTTTCACGAAGGACTGTAAAAGCCAATACTGTTTGGTGAAATGTATGTGTTATATTAATATAATCTAAATTTAAATCAGTGTATTCAGTTTTTAGGGTAATTTTGTCACGAGGATATAGATTGAGTAGTTGGGAGGTCAACACAATTGTGTAACATATACAAAGTAAATGGAAAATATTATTTCCTTAATTAATGAGAAACAATATTAAGATCCCATGGACCTTGAAGACATCTGCATGTAACTATATTCATGGAAACAACAATCATACAATATGACCAAGAATCAATCCAAGTTGCCATCCCACACGAGTGAACATATCATGAGTCCCAACTTGCAAGTTGCAAGTATTAAGTCCTATTACTTGACGTAAGAGCAATCAGACCTGGCAAGAGCTATGCATTNAGCAGGCTTGATGACCGTTGGATCTCGAGCTGCTCGAGATCCAACGGTCATAAGCCTGCTGCAGCAGCATTAAATGCTCTGCAGCTCAATAGTCATCAGGCCTCAGGCCTCTTGGACTTCAAGATTGTTGAAAATTGTGTTGCGGTAAATTGCTCTGCGCGTGTTGTGAAAGAATTATTAGTAATGGATGGTTCACGGGGGCAGTAGTTGCTCTAACGGTCGTCAGTCAAGCGTAGATTACAGATTTGTTACAATTCGAATTCCCAGAGTTCAACATTAGTGGATCCGATTTAGCACCAGCAGTGATTCCTCGGGATTTATGCAGACAAGCAGAAGGTTTGAATTAGTTACAGCCAGTGATGTAATTGCACAGTACAAGAGTTCTGAATTAGTTGCAGCAAGTGATGTGATTGCACAGTACAATAATTGCAATTTATTAGAAATAAATCATTCAGTTGATTTGATTCTATTAGAAATAAATCATTCAATTGATTTGATTCTTTTTATTGATAGATAAGCACACAAAATAGAATAGAGGGTATGATAAAAATTGTTAAGTAATATTCAGCTTATAGAGGGGTATGATAAAAATTGGTAAGTAATATCGAGCTTCTTGCAAGTCATTTAATGTAGCTGTTTTGATGCCTAACAAGGATCAACTTTGTTATGCAGCATTAAAAAGCATTAAATACAGCAAGTTTAAATCCCAAACAGTTTAAAATCCAACCACATCAAATACAATTACAATTAGTTTAATTAAAATATTATATTTTATAATAATAAATTTAAAAAAAAAAACAAAGTACAATAATGGATGCTCGTTAAATCCCAAACACCTTAAAATCCAACCACATCAAATCCACTTAGTTCAATTAAAATATTTATTTTATAACAATAAATTCAAAAAAAAAAAAAAAGTACAATAATTGCGGTATTCGAAATAGATCATTCAAATGATTTGATTCAATATGTTAAAATTTGAAGCATGGAACGGATAAAGGACATGATTTGATTCAATTGATTATTTTATTGATAGATGTTAACCTTTAAGCATGGAATCATTGGAATGGGATGGAATGGATCAAGGACAAAGTCGAATGGGTTCCTTTAAAATATTATTTTATGACAATTAAATCATTAGATATAATAGGTTTGGTGTAATCATATGAATTTGATTTTTACATTATTTTTAATTTGATTTTTATATTAAAAATTATTTTAATTATAACAACATCATATTTTTTCATCATTTTTATAAAAATAAAACTTTTGAATTTTATGGTAGTTTTTAGGTTTTAAGGATTCTTTAAATCTTTATTTATTTTAAACTCAATCATTTTATTTTAAATTTTCTAATTATTGCACTATTTAATTATATTCAGAGGGAGTGAAAACATATTTATAAGAATTATTTTTTAATTTTTAATTTTATTTATTTTCAACAAAATCAATCTTTTTATATATATATAAGAAAAAATTTATGTGAAAACTCTATAACTGAGAAAACTATGGAATGTTGTTGTTTTAATAAATAATGATTACAATGTTTTTCTAACACCAACTAAAACGAGGAACCAACTTCCTGGATTCTCCAACACCAACTAGAACGAGGAATCAACCCCCTGGATTCTCCAACACCAACTGGAAAGAGTCACCAACCCCCTAGATTCTTTAACACTGATTGAAAGGAAGCACCAACTCCCTATATTCTCCATCACTGACTCGAGAGAGGCACCAACCCCCAAGATTTTTCAACACCGACTGAAAGAAGAACCAACTCCTTGGATCCCCTAGCACTGACTAGAAGGAGGCACCAACCCTTAAGATTCTTCAGCACCGTCTGAAAAGTAAGCTCCAATTCCTTTCCTTGTGCCACCTTGTCACCCTAAAATGAATATTCTTGTGTTTTGTATTCAATCTACAAACACTAGATCTTCACTCTTGATGTACACAGTCCTCGTGCTTTACTTCATTTTTGCATAAAAGAAAGCTTCTTAATAAGGTTATTCAGTTTTTGCAACGCCCTTCTGTTCTTGTAATACCCTTTTGTTCCCGTGACACTCTTGAATTCCTATAATGCACTTGAACTCCTGTAACTTCCACTTTCACATCCATTCTATTTCCTTGTACCTTATACATTGTATGCCTTTCAATAATTCATACCTAGATAAACAACTTTGCATCCAAGCTCTGCATTCTCTATCTCTTCTTCATATTATCAATATAATGTTAGTCGTAGTGATAATCTCACCCACCACAATTATATTCTAGAAAAGGCATTTACTAGTTAGCCGCAGATATCTTTGTGACCCAGATGGAGATCGGTGGGCACCCACCTATTCCACTGGATCAAAACAATTGTCCATTGTGGCAGTTTCCTAGTTATTTTTCTACGGTTTTTCAGGTCCCAAACTTTTGAGGCCATTTTGAGGCCCTAAACGACGTTTTTTGGTGTTTCGGGGACCAAAGGATTGCCAATGACATAAACCTTTTCAACAAGTTATCAAGCACCCAAATCGGAGATCGTATGCAAAAGTTATGACCTCGAGAAGTTGATTGTTCAACTAACCATCTTGGGGTTGCAAACTTTATGACAATTCATCTTCTAGGGTTGTGTTTTGGACTTTCGGGGTTCTCTTTCTCATGCTTATTATAATTAGGGCATTTTGGCCTCATTTTGTATTCGCCTTGGCACAGATGAGCGTAGCAGACACATCTCTTCTCAGAGATAGCTACCACCATTATAGTTGTTGTATTTATAGTCTGTTATATTTCCACCATTTAATAGAATATGTATTTAGTATATCTTTGTTTTCATTGTAATATGTCTATGTTTAGGATGTTATATATGTTCTTTCATTTCGTTCTCACATAAATCCATATCACTTTGACTTAATGTTGTCACCATAAGTATCATTAATTGTAGCTGTTGTTATCCATGTGATATTCACGTGATGGGCAGTCCGAGTACACCCAACTCTACTAATCTTACCTTGTATATTGCACTAATCTTGCCTTCGGGCCTGCTGAACTAAATACAGAATTTCTGTTGTTTTATATTCCATTATTGCTCTGCAAGTTCCAATATGGTATCAGAGCATAGCTTGATCTAGTAAGAGGAACCTATATAAGGTGAATAGCGAAACCCGATCATTAGTTTAGTGTTTTTGTTCTTGCATGAAAAAAAGAGAGAAGTCGCGTTAGGTGTGAGTTGCAGTAGCTCATGATGAAATCGTGAGAGAATTATTAAATTCTATGAAGCGTAGGATCATCATCCTGCATGAATTCAAATGGAAGAGAATACTACAGAAGAGAGAAAATAATTTAGCATAGATTGTTTAATTAATCATGACAAAATTGCACACACATGGAAAACAAATTGGAATAATATGATTATATTCATGAATCAGTTAATAATATGGAATACACTGGTTGTACATATAGGATAATTTGAATGCTAAACATAGGATTCAAATCTACCAACTCAAACTGACTCCGGATCTAATTAAGTGTGGGAAAAATCACCACTGGAGCTCACTAATTTAACTTTGGATAACTAATTCAATTCACAATCAGTTAACTAATGAGATAGGTGGAAAAAAGGCGCCACACTCCCTTAAATTATGCAATCTTGCACTAGGATGACTTCCAGTGAACTATCTAATGGTTATCGGAGCATACCTAAACATACATGCTTACCTACCAAAGTTCACTGAAGGAGACTGATGGTGGCATTTAGAGTGGGTTCCTAAATTATAGGGATTAGTCCTCGGGGATCCTAAAATCATGCAATCAGATGGAGTAAGTGACAGATGCCCCCTAGGTGTGTCCCCCATGCACTAGTTGTGTGATGAATACATCCTAAGTTAGGAATATAGACAATTAGACTATGTGGTCAAAGGGAGGATTAATAATAATCCAAACACCCCCCCTTAATCCTGACTTTGGACAACCTAGGCCCTGAAAACTAAGACCATAGGTCACTCATACAATCTAAATGCAAAAAATAATAATATTTTCTTAATAGAACTGAGTAAAATGAGGAAAACTCATGGGGACACCCCCCTCAAAATAAGCAGTTAGAATCGAGATCAAGCTTCCATACATAAGAGAAAAAATGTATTCTTGAGCAAAAACTTGTCAAAATATTGATGCGATTTGCATCTCTCTAGAATAGTAATGCAAAATGATGGTTCTTGTGTGCACTAGTATCCTAGGACTATGCATGTGAACTTTTCCATCTTCTTCCAATCTGATTATAGATAGGAGAAGGAATTTTTCCTTTGTCTCTTCTTTATGGAGAAAAAGTGATACGATCCATTGTGTTTTTTTGTGAGCAGGGTTGTTGATCAGTCCTTGCCATCACGTAGCATCTCACTGGGATATTTTTGCACCTCTCTTAAGGAAGTGAACTTGCTTGACATAGTGCAAGGTTCTCTTTCTGAAACTGGGATTTTGCTTTCCTCATGTCAGATGGATCTCCAGTCATGTTCTCAGCTGCCTCAATAACCTTTTGTTCCTATTTAGGCCTAAGATTGGGAATAGGGATTGGATTTGGATCTAGATCATTCTAAACTTCATCTTCAATTTCATAAACTTATTCAATTAGGTCCTCTACTTCAGATTCTGAATCTAAAAAACTAATTGAAACATTAACATATATAAAAGGAGTAGATATAATGGTTTTACTTCCCCTTTCGAATGTCAGCTGATATTGTACTGGATCTGAGTATGGAAGAAAGTGTGAGAATTCATATGCCTTGGAGGCATGGTTTGCAACACCCTTCTCTATAATCTTCCCAGTTGAGATATCTGATATCTCCACCGAGTCGAAAAAAAATACCACTCACTTTGGTGGGCCCGTATGTGTCATATGGCATACAGATAGCAAATTTGCATATAAAGAGGGCACACATAGTACATATTTGAACATTCCATGTTTTAACTTGATAGAACCCTTTCCTTTAGCTCGAATTTCGGTGTAATCACCCATGTGAATACTTGGACCATCAATAGTTTGTAATGAAGAGAATGATTCCCTGGATGCAACCATATGATTGGATGTTCCTGAATTAATGAGGAAGGCATGCTATTTTTAATAGCTAGCCTTCAGTACATGGCAACTCTCATCATGATGTTTAGTGATTTCTCCAGAGTCAGTCTTCCTTGTGCCTTCAGGGAGGGAAATGTTGTGTTGCTCAAGGAGTTTTTCCATTTGATCAATGGTCTTCTTCATACAATACTTCTCTGTATGGTTACCTTTCTTATAGTAAGATCATTTTCCCTTATGATGTTTGTCCTTCCTAGATCCTGAGGCTTCAAGTGTTAGATCAAACTCATCTTTTGGTTCAAATCTATTGTTTCTTTTCTCTTTACCTTTTTGCTTCCTTCTTGCTTGCGCATTCATGGTCTCACCAGCTAAGATATCTTGATTTGGAGATGCTCTGAGAGATCCCATTTGTATTAGCTTGTCTTATGCTTGGATTAGAGACTCTGTGAAGGAATTAAGAGATGGAATTCACTAATTAGGAATAGTCAGTCTCCCAGAGTGAAAAATAGAGAAAAACACTGAGAATTCTAAGCCAAGTTTGCTCATTATGGAGAGCACCAATTTCTCTTCCTTCTTCTTAATCTTGCATTACATGACCGATGATTTTAATTTAGTAAAGAATTTTTGAATATTTTTGAATCTGCTAGGTTGTAGTGCTATCAACTCATTCTCCAATATATGGCCCCTTAGCTCATCCTGTTTTCCAAACAAGGATTCGAGCTTATCCCATAATTCTTTCACAGTTTTGAGTCCCTCAAGGTGGAACGCTAGATCCCTGGATATGTGGATGTACATGAAGCTAAAGGCTTCATCAAGCCTACTCGGTAACTTGGATTTCTCAATATACCATTGGGGTTTGACTTCTCTGCTCATTGTCATCCTATACAGGCCTTTGTTGCACAAGGAAACCTGCATGTTTGCTTTGCATTCAAGGTAATTGAAAGGAGTAAGGATCCTGGGAATGAGAGCTACTGAATTCTCCATTTCATAGATGTATTGATCAACAAATCTTCATAAATTCTTTGAAAGTACCTGCAAAACAACTCAATTCAAATTTGTGTTAGCTCAAACACTCTTCACTTCAACATGTGCACTTTTTCTGATTCCTTCACACTTGGATAGAATTCTCTGGATGAATCCATAGGGAGTAATGCAATGATTCCAAGAATTACGTGGACACTCAACTGCTTCTTATGCAAGCATGGAAGTTTCAGAGGTTTGAGGTAGGCATGGATACTTGAACTGATACCATGTTAGGTTTTCTGTTACACCAAAACATGCAAATGTAGATGAACATACAAAACCAAGAATAAGTCCCTATTACCAGGAGTGGTGGTTAGTCCATAATTTTATATTCCCAGATGTGCGACGGTTATACCATGAGGTTGTACCGATACTCCAACACCCCCCTCTCCGACGTAGCTCGAGGGAATTGAACCTAAGACCTTAGCTACCAAGGTCCACTGAAGTATACTACTGGTGGCACTTAGAGTGGGCTACTAAATGATAGGGATTGGTACCTAGGGCTCCTAAACTCATGCAATCAGGTGCAATAAGTGGAAGATGTCCCCTAAGTGTGTCCCCTGTGCACTAGTGGTGTGATGAAAACCTCCTAAGATAGGAAAATAAACAATTAGACTATGTGGTCAAAGGGAGTATTAATAATAATATCAACACCCCCCCTTAATCCTGACTTTGGACAACCTAGGCCCTAATAACTAATACCTAAGGAAATGAACTAACTGGTGGTTATGAGAGCATAAATAAACATAACTGCTTACCTACCAAGGTCCTATGAAGGAGAATGTTGGTGGCACTCAGAGTGGGTTCGTAAACTATAGGGATTTGTCACCGGGGTTCCTAAACTCATGCAATCAGGTGCAATAAGCGGAATATGTCCCCTAGGTGTGTCTGTTAGATTTTTATCATTCAAGCTAGCATTATATTAGGATCTTTAACTAAGATAATAACAAGCACAACAATCAAACAAAAGAGACAATGAACACAATGTTTTTCCTCAGGGAAACCATGAATGGAGAAAACCCCGCAACTTCCTCAGAGATAGAATCAGCACCAAAAGTAAAAACCCAAAACAGTAAGATGATCTCCTGACAGTAGTAGCCTCTTTCTTTCTAGCCCTAGAAACTTCTTCTCTCTCATCTATGTGCTACAACTGAGTGTGAGTGAGTGTGTGATAAATAGAGAGGCTCACTCTCTATTTATACTAATTCCCGACTTGACAATAACTCACTAGGGCCAACTTCTCTTGGAGAGTCTAATAACCCTAGGGCCCCACAACTGCGGGGAGTTTAACCCTTAAACAATAGGAGGGTTATCCACAATGACTTGACATGACTTGTTTACATGATTGAATCTCCTGATAGGAACATCGGGGCATGACATGACTCAAATACATTACAGATACTTCCCGAAATAAACATCGGGGTACAAGACATAACATATACAGGTGAATACATTCTGAAGTTACAAATACATCGAAACTCCCTCTTAACTAGGAAGGTATTCTCTCGACACAATTTATTAGCACGGGTCTTCTTCTCTGTATCATCTAGATCATCAACGAGTTCTCATCATCTTCATCTTCAAGTCATCTTCATCTTCAAGTCATCTTCATCTTCAAGTTATCTTCATCTTCAAGTCATCTTCATCTTGATCTGGATCATCACTCGATCTAGATCATCACTCGATCTAGATCATCACTGCCGGATCATCATCACTGGATCTGGATCATCATTGGGTCATCATCACGGTTGTTATCTCTTGATTCTTCTTGTCACAGGAATTTATACAGAGCCAACCCTTTTTCATGCTAGATGTACATCTACAGAGCCAGTCCTTTTTCATACTTGATGTATCATCATAGAGCTAGTCCTTTTTCATACTAGATGTGGCATCTACACAGAGCCAGTCCTTTTTCATACTAGATGTGTCATCACAGAGCTAGTCCTTTTTCATACTAGATGTGGGATCTACATAGAGCCAGTCCTTTTTAATACTGGATGTGTCATCATAGAGCCAGTCCTTTTTCATACTAGATGTGGGATCTACACAGAGCCAGTCCTTTTTCATACTGGATGTGTCATCACAGAGCTAGTCCTTTTTCATACTAGATGTGGGATCTACACAGAGCTAGTCCTTTTTCATACTGGATGTGTCATCACAGAGCTAGTCCTTTTTCATACTATATGTGGGATATACACAAAGCCAGTCCTTTTTCATATTGGATGTGTCATCACAGAGCTAGTCCTTTTTCATACTGGATGTGTCATCACAGAGCTAGTCCTTTTCCATACTAGATGTGGGATCTACACAGAGCTAGTCCTTTTTCATACTAGATGTGTCTTCACAGAGCCAACCCTTTTTCATGTTGGGTGTGGGATCTACACAAAGCTGGTCCTTTTTCATACTAGATGTGTCTTCACAGAGCCAGCCCTTTTTCATGCTGGATGTGGGATCTACACAGAGCTAGTCCTTTTTCATACTAGATGTGTCTTCACAGAGCCAACCCTTTTTCATGCTGGATGTGGGATCATCACATACATTTGACAATGGAAGGAACCAATCCTCTCACCATGTCATAGCTCTTACATATGACCATGGAAGGAACCAATCCTCTCACCATGTTTGAAAGTCACATCACAGACTCATCACTTCCTCTTGGAAGGAACCTCGATCTGGAGAAAACCAAGCTTCTCCCTGAAGTATTCAAACTTCACCCTAGCCAATGGCTTAGTCAACACATCAGCTATCTGTTCGTCCATTGCAATATACTGGAGCTTCACTGCTCCTCTCTGCACCATATCCCTGATATAGTGATATTTGATCTCGATATGCTTCGACTTGTCATGGAACACAGGATTCTCCGACAACTTCACGCAACTTTGGTTGTCGCAATATATACAAGTAGCATCTAAATGGAGATCAAATAGATCAGACAGTAGCTTCCTTAGCCATACTTCCTCATAACTAGCTGAACAAGCTGCGACATACTCTACTTCATATGTACTCAGTGCCACACAGGATTTATTCCTGCTAAACCAAGAGATCACACCTGATCCCATGCTAAAGCAGCACCCTGAAGTGCTCTTCCTATCGATGGCATTGCCTGCCCAATCTAAATCAACATAACCCTCCAGGTTAATATTCTAATCAGCCTTGTACTTGAGCCCGTAATCAATTGTACCCTTTAGGTACCTCATAATATGCTTTGCAGCAATCAAGTGAACATGTATCGGATCTATCAGGAACTGGCTTAAGGTGTTCACAGGAAAGAAAATATCTAGTCTCATATTCCTCAAGTACATCAAGGACCCAATCATCTGATGATACATCGTGGCATCAACCGACTCAGATGAAGCATCACTCAATAGCTTCAGGTTCGATGCCATAGGTGTGGTTATGGCCTTGCAGTCCATCATCCCAAATATCTTTAGGATCTCTACTACATACTTTCCTTGTCTGAGGAAGATTCCATACGCATTCTGCCACACCTCCATGCCTAGAAAATAATGCATCATACCCAAGTCCTTCATTTTGAACTCGGCAGCAACCTTTCTCTTCGTATCAGTAATCAATCCATCCATACCTGTTACAAACAGATCATCTACATATAGTAGGAGTATCACTAGATTTTCCTTCTTCAACCTTGTAGTAAAGGTTGGAATCTGCTTTACTTTTGGTAAATCCCAAACTGGATAGAAAGCCATCAATTCTGTCGTACCATGTCCTGGGTGCCTGTTTCAAACTGTACAGGGCTTTCTTCAATTTACACACATGAGTCTCTCTGTCATGTGTCTCAAAACTGAGTGGCTGCTCCACATACAGTTCCTCTTCCACTACACCATTTAAGAAATCATTCTTGACATCCATCTGTTGTATCTTCCATTTCATCACTGCAGCCAGAGCAAGTACTGATCTGATGGAAGTGTATCTGGCTATAGGTGCAAAAGTTTTTTCATAATCTATTCCTTCTTTCTGGGAGAAGCCATGAGCCACAAATCTTTCTTTATATTTTTCTATGTTGTTGTCTGTAGCATGCTTGATCTTGTAGATCCATTTGGAAGTCACCATAGACTTCCCTTCAGGTCTTGGGACAACATCCAAAACATCATTCTTCATGATCGATTGGTACTCTTCGATCATAGCATCCTTCCATTCTTTCTTTTCTGTCGCTTCTTCATAGTTGGAAGGTTCTTTATCAATGAAATCATAGAATAAGGCTACATAACTGGAACATGACCTGGTTCTTTTTATTTCTCTGTGTGTTTCTTCTGGAGCCACATATCTTTCTGCACCTTGGATAGCTTCTCGTACCCAAGCAGGTTTCCTCTTGTGAGGATTCTTCTCCTAAGGTGGATCTACAGGTTCTTGAGGTTCTTCTATTTCTCGATCTTCTTCTTGATATTCTTCGTTCCTGGTTGTGTCATGAATTATGGGTGCTTCTGATTCTTCAGGTTCTTCAACAAGTCTCTTTCTGGATTTGTTGTAAGCTGAGTCTTCGTCAAATGTTACATCCCTGATGATGTCGATCTTCTTGAATCCTGAGAAGTATATTCTATAATCCTTCGAGCTTTTAGAGTATCCCATAAATATACCCTTCCTTCTTGAAGGATATAAATTTGTCCTCTTTTCTTTCAGAATGTGTATGTACACTGGACAACCAAATATTCCAAAATGGATGACTTCTGGTTTCTTGCCAGAAAAGACTTCTTCAGGTTTCTTAATCTCGAGTACTCTGTGTGGAGTACGGTTCTATACATACATTGTTGTTCTAGAAGCTTCTTCCCATAGATGCATGGGAATATCTTGATCATGAAACATGGCCCTTGTAGCTTCCATGATCGTTCTATTCTTCCTTTCTACAACTCCATTCTATTGTGGATTATATGGAGTGCTTAACTCCCTCTTAATCCCTGCATCCTTGCATAAGTATTTGAATTCATTCGATGATAATTCTCCGCCATTATCTGATAAAAAAATATTGATCTTCTTTTCTGTGTGGTTCTCGATCAAGGCTTTGAATTCCTTGAACTTGTTGAATACTTCATCTTTTTTCTTCATAAAGTATATCCATGTCTTTCTAGAAAAATCATCAATGAAAGAAACATAGTAAACATACCCGCTTAATGAACTGGATGACATCAGACCGTGTACATCGGAGTGGATGATTTCCAAGATTCCTTTTGCCTTGCTCTCACTACTTGGAAATGTCTTCTTTGTGTTCTTTCCTTTTGCACATCCTTTGCAGACACCATCATATTTTGTCTACATTTCTGGAAGACCTTCAACAAATTTGCTTGCAAGTGGTAGTGCCCTATAATGCACATGTACAAGACTTCTATGCCAAAGTTCATTTGGTTCTACTAAGTCATGAACCAAATCTTGTTCTGGTTGGCCCTTCAATTTGTATAGACCTCCTTCTTGTTCCCCAATCACTATTGCATCATCAAAAGTATATCCCTTTGGTCACATAAGAACTTGGCCATCGAAAAAAGCAACCCTCATTCCTTTTGCATCCAATGCGGATATGGAGAGGAGGTTCTTCTTTAGTCTTGGTACAACCAATACATTTTTCATCTTCATAGAATTTCCAAAGTCTATCTTATAAGAGGATTCACCACTACCTTTTATTGGATGCTGGTAGTCATCCCCAAGTTTCACCTTGTGAGGTGACTCATGTTCAAATAGTTTCACAAATGATTCTTTGAATCCCGTCATATGTTTGGAAGCACCACTGTCTATAATCCAATCATTGCTTCCATGTGAGATAGTTCTCATGAGAGCGTAGATCAACACATATTCTTCATCACTTTCTTATCTGATTCTCTTTGTGGAAGGTTCATCATCCCCTGCAGCATGAGCATGATGTCTTCTCTTGTTTCTCTTTTTCTTCTTTGAGTTGCTATCCTAGCTTCTTCTTGAGAGAATTCTTCCCATAGTCTATTGAACTTGACTAGCTTCTTTCTAGCACAGTTCCCTTGAATGAAAGAGTCCCATGCCCTAGGAAGACCATTCAAGGTGGTCATCACAATCTCTGCATTCTCCACTTCTTCATCTACTACTTCTAGTTGTTCGTTTATCTGAGAAACCCTTGTAAAGTAAGACTGGATGGTATCTGCATTCTGGATCTTTACATTCTTCAATTGGTTTCTCATAGTCATCTTTCGGTTTATATTCTTCCCTTCAAACAGTTTGGTTAGGGAATCAAACATAGCTTTAGGTGTCTTTAGGAAGGACGCCTGTGGTATGAGGTGATCTTTGATTGAATCAACAATAATCCTCTTAGCCATTACCAACTTCTTCTTGTGTAAGGCCTTAGCCTCATCTCCCTCTGGAACAGGAACCTCCTCATTGATATAGGAGTCCAACTCATTTTCTTCCAAGACCAGGGAGATCCTATACTTCCAAGCTCGGAAGTTATCAGCTCCCTCAAGCTTTTCATCAAGCTTAGTATAATGAGACATCTTAACTGAGAACCTCAAATGGAAATACAAAAGATTTAGATCTTACCAGGTCAAGATGTCAGATCTGGATCTAGAGCTGAAATTCTGCAGTGCTGGTTCAGGAGCAGATTAGGGTTTGACTTTCCCAGAGTTCTGTCCAACCAAAAACCTTGATATTGATCTCTAAACTTCAATTTTGAGGAGGAGATCAATCCAAGCTTGGGCTCACTCAAAAATTCCACTTCTGTAGAAAGCCCTAATTTCTGGCAGTAGTGTCTAGTAAAAAACTGAAAATGCTCAGAATCAGATTCTGCTTTGACAGAAAGATGCGCCTTGGAGAGGAGAGTGAGCCCAACCTTCTTTTGCTGAAAATATGTGGAGAGAGATCCAGAAAGTAGGAAGCCCTAGTTTCTGCAGCTGCATAGTGTATTCTTCTCAGGTTAGCTCTAATACCATGTTAGATTTTTATCATTCAAGCTAGCATTATATTAGGATCTTTAACTAAGAGAATAACAAGCACAATAATCAAACACAAGAGACAATGAATGCAATGTTTTTCCTTGGGGAAACCACAAATGGAGAAAACCCCGCAACTTCCTCAGAGATAGAGTCAGCACCAAAAGCAAAAACCCCAAAACAGTAAGATGATCTCCTGACAGCAGTAGCCTCTTTCTTTCTAGCTATGCGCTACAACTGAGAGTGAGTGAATGTGTGATAAATAGAGAGGCTCACTCTCTATTTATACTAATTCTTGACTTGAAAATAACTCACTAGGGCCGACCTCTCTAGGAGAGTCTAATACCCTAGGGCCCCACAAATGCGGGGAATTTAACCCTTGAACAATAGGAGGGTTACCCATAATGACTTAACATGACTTGTTTACATTATTGAATCTCCCGATAGGAACATCGGGGCATGACATGACTCAAATACATTACAGATACTACCTGGAATAAACATCGGGGTACAAGGCATAACATATACAGGTGAATACATTCCGAAGTTACAAATACATCAACAGTGTACCCCATGCACTAGTTGTGTGATGAATACCTCCTAATCTAGGAAAATAGACAATTATACGATGTGGTAAAAGGGAGGAATTATTAGAATTTGAAAGCCATTTATATCTTCAAGCATGTAGTTCTAATAATGTTTGCAGCAAATGGAGAATGAAGATACAAACTAGACAAAACAAACCACATAGGAAACATATGAGTATTGCTCAGGAATTTACAGTATCATTCACAATAATAAATCCAATGTACAATATGTTACAAATAGGAAGAATTCAAATGCATTAGGTAGCAATTTGAATCTACCAAGTGGATCTGACTGTATCTAACTGAATCTCTAACTCATGGTCTCTCAATTAATATTGGAGTCCAATAGATCAACTCCTTGATGTCCAATAACTCAATCAATCAGTGTAAGCTAGTTAACTCAGTGCAACTGAGTGTGGTAGGTAGGAAAAATGCTCCTCCCCATGCAGCCATGCATTAGCCATGCATTACTAGCGCTAGCTAACTGATTCTGGGGTAACTGACAAAGTCTGAGTCTAATGATCAACTCCCTGATGTCCAACAACTTAATCAATCAGTTACAACTAGTTAACTCAATGCAACTAAGTGTGGTAGGTAGGAAAAGTGCTCCTCCCCATGCATCCATGCATTATCCATGCATTGCTAGCGCTAGATAACTGATTGTGAAGTAACTGAATGTAACTGGGGGCTAACTAAGACTAACTAGTTCCAACTCCACCTAACTGATGGAGGTTGGTTCCAGGACTCCCAGTTGCTCCTAAAATGTAGGGATTGGTCTAGGAGGTGCCCAAACTGATGCATGCACATGCAGTAAGTGGAATTTAACCTCTAGCAGTGTTCCCCACACTCTAGTAAGTGATATAGGTGCCCCCATTAGGCCAAGTGGACCCAAATAATGAATTAAGGTTCATAAGTTAGGAAAATATAATCTAATAGACAATATGGTCAAGGGAGGATTAATAATCCTAACACCCCCCCCTGAATCCTAACTTGGACAAGTGTGGGCCCTGGTAACAAGACCATAGGTCACCCAAATACAATCTAAAAGATAGTAAATTTTTTTTGCTTAATACAACTGAGGAAACAGGGGAAAACCTCATGGGAAACTCCCCCCCCCTCAAAATAGGCAGAAATACAAATTTTGAAAAAAATTGTGAAAATATTTGCTGCTACTATGCAGCAGTATCTTGGTTCTTCTGTGCAGGTGAACCCACAAATACAAACAACATGCTTATGTCTAGAGGAATATTCCTCTTTGGAAGAAGAACAATGCACTCAACTGGATTAGAAATATAAACAGTTGCACGGTGAAAACTGGACCCATGTATAGCAGCTGGAATCATCTGAAGAGAGAGCAAAGGCTCTTGGGAATTTGGATCATGTGAGGAACACCCAAGAAACTGATATATGTCATCCTTGAAAAACAAACCATGAGTGGTAAAATCATCCCCAAGTGTTAGGAGAAAGTGTCCAGGCGGATGCAGAATGTCTCCCTCTTTACTAGTTTTGTGAGGAGATGAGCATGTGACCAAAGGTAGAGAAGCCTTGGGGCTGTGAAGAGTGAATTCTTGAGCTCCATAATATGATATAGCTTCAGAAATATCCAATAATTCACAAAATCGGATATAAGAAAATTCATAAGAAAGAACTAACATCGAATCCTCAACAACAAAATTGAAAGAGACTTGCGGTGCTTGATTTGTCACACCAAAATTGGTGAAACTAGTTATGAGAAATACTGAAAGCTATTGAATATTGAAACCTAGATCACATATTATCAGATCATAAAATAAATCAGATCCAAAACTTTTCTCCACCAAGACGATAGATGCATAATTTTCCCCTTCTTCAAAATTCTGATTTTCGGTGCCTGCAAACCTGTAGAAATTTACTGGAGGCTCTTGATTAATGAGAGTGAATGGATCACTCTTATAATATGATATTATTTCTAGAATATCAATGGTATTACTTATTTTCACACCAGGAACATTATTATAGACAAAGAAATCAAATTCCTCTACCGTTTCTGAAACAGTCACCGGTAAACTATGCACAAAATTTAAAGAATTACTAGAGAATTTTTGCAAAGAATGGAAGGATTTTTTTTCTTCACAAATAGAGATTCAAATGTCTTCTTCTAGATCAGCCATGTGAGGAGATGATATTTCAGAGATATCATACACTTCTGGAGCAACAAGAGAAGGAGTCACTTCATGGAGACTTTCTTCCATTTGAATTGACTGTAGGGAAGATTCTGCTTCTTCTTCATCTTGAAAAACTTCATCAGAGAGAGTACAGGCCGAGAATTTTGAGTAAATAAATCTTGTGGTTTTGAATGTGCTCCCCATATTGCTATAAAAATCCTCATTGTGCTTCCCAAACATTATGTCTAGTTCTATCCAGAGATCCTTTGGTTATTCTACAAACTCAATAAGGTCTATAAGCAAGCTTTGAGAAAAAGTCCCACATATTGCTCCATAAGCTCTATCACAATCATTTAGCCAATATTTCTCATATTCATAAGAATCTTTACCAAGTCCCATAGATACCTCATAGAGACGTTGTCTCTTCAGAGATGCAATCATCTTCGACTTCCATTTTGAAAATATTGTGGATGGAGTAAGAAGAGGAACTGATAATATCGAACCCATTTGAACATGCAAAATATCACTGAAAAACTAAAAATATCTAAACTATTAGAATTATTCTTTTCCTCTCGAAATGAACATATTTTCAGGTTCCGTCATGCCCTCTCTGTTGCTCTGAATAAATCCAGAGCTAGCAAATCATCATAGGGGACTTCTGTGGAAACCCAACTGCTTTCGATGTTCAATGGGGAGAAACAAGCATGAAACCTGCCTGAGAAGGCTCTGATACCATATTAGAGTTTGAATTCCATTTATATCTTCAAGAAGATAGTTCTAATAATGTTTGCAGCAAATTGAGAATGAAGATACAAACTGAACAAAACAAACCACACAAAAAACAAATGAGTATTGCTTAGGAATTTACAATATCATTCACAATAATAAATTCAATGTATAATAGGTTACAAATAGGAAGAATTTGAATGCATTAGGTATCAATTTGAATCTACCAAGTGGATCTGACTGTATCTAACTGAATCTCTAAATCATGGTCTCTCAATCAATATTGGAGTCCAACAGATCAACTCCTTGATATCCAATAGCTCAATAAATCAGTGTAAGCTAGTTAACTCAGTGCAAATGAGTGTGGTAGGTAGGAAACATGCTCCTCCCCATGCATCCATGCATTAGCCATGCATTACTAGCACTAGCTAACTGATTGTCAGGTAACTGACTAAGTCTGAGTCCAAAGATCAACTCCCTGATGTCCAACAACTCAATCATTCAGTTACAACTAGTTAACTCAGTGCAACTGAGTGTTGTAGGTAGGAAAAGTGCTCCTCCCCATGCAGCCATGCATTATCCATGCATTTCTAGTGCTATCTAACCAATTGTGAAGTAACTGAATGTAACTGGGGGCTAACTAAGACTAACTAGTTCCAACTCCACCTAACTGATGGAGGTTGGTGTCAGGACTCCCAGTTGCTCCTAAAATGTAGGGATTGGTCTAGGAGGCACCCAAATTGATGCATGCACATGTAGTAAGTGGCAGTTAATCTATAGAAGTGTTCCCCACACTCTAGTAAGTGATCTAGGAGTCCCCATTAGGCCAAGTGGACCCAATGGTATTAGTGAACCCAAATAATGAATTAAGGTTCCTAAGTTAGGAAAATATAATCTAATAGACAGTATGGTCAAGGGAGGATTAATAATCCTAACAGAATTAGTAATAATCCCAACAAGAATCATAGTCGTTAAGAGCAAGTCAATCTTCTCTCTTGGATAGAGGTGTGAGCCCCAATTTGCTAATTGTGTTGAGAGTTCATTATTGGAATAGATTCTCATGACTTGAAGCATTCTCTAGGGCATTTTGGTAGTGACAGTATTTGTGAGATCCTTTCCCAGATTTGTATCAGGGAGAACTCACTCAGTTGTGATAAATTAAAGGAAACCCCTTATTGGTATGTTTGAATATGAAGGAAGCGACTGATGAAGATAGTAGTGAGTGAAATATCAAGCGCAAAGGAAGTTTGAGAGGATTTGATGACTTTGTTCTTCAGCAGGCACTCCACCTCCTTCACCAGTTGCTCAAGAGTCAAGTGAGGGACATAATACAGAGTCTCAAACTTTTTTCTCCCATAAGGAGGCCACACCTGCATGCATCGCACTCGCACACCATTGCTCGTAGTCTTTCGCTCCCATTCAACTCCAGCATTGCTCGTCGTCTTCCTGGAAGGGAATTGAGTCAAGCACTTGAGCCCTATGAACACTAAAACCACGTTGTTGTTGCTTATGGATTAAAGAGAAAAAAGCTTGGCCTTTTCATCATATTCGTGTGAGGCCAGTTCTACAAAGGAGTAAGTTCCAACTACAACAAAGGAAAAAACATATTGTTATGGGTCACAAAAGAAGACTCAAACAACTGAAAAGAAACAATGGAAAAGAAGAAGAATCTTGTTTTTCACAGAGATATGGAGAATTTCCCATTGAAGAGGAAATTATTATTATCATTGAAGAGAAGAACCAGAATAACTTGCGAAGCAAAGTTCTGTCTATCAGTACCCCCACATTTTTCAGGTAAAAATTATGAATTTTGGCCTATCAAAATGAGAAGTTTTCTTAGAGAAGAGGATTTATGGCATTTAGTTCAAAATGAATCTGTAGTACATCCCCTATATATAGAGACTTTTCAAGCCTTGACAGAAGCCCAAAAATTGCAAAAGTATGAATTAGCATTGTATTTCATTCAGGAGGCCTTGGATGAAAATATGTTTTTGAAGGTAGCAGCAGTTAAGACAACCTAGGAAGCATGGGAAAATTTAAAACAAGAATTTGAAGAAAAGGGAAGTGACAATATCAAGCAACCAACTATGTCACATGGATATGTTGAAGAAGCACCAGAATAAAAACCTACAGTTGAAGCACATGACATCCAATCTGTGTTCGTGCACCCCACAGTGTAGAGGCACTTATGGATGAATATGTAGATGAAACTACCATCGCAACAGTAAAATGTCCAACCATAGAAGCTATTGATAAATCTAGTGAACCAGACATAGTTGTAGATGATGAAGTTGAAGAACCTGCTATACAGGAAGAATATTTTTTGTTTGAAACAGAGTAGTCGAAGTTGTTGCAACAACTGTAAAGGATCTAGCAGTCATAGTCGAAACTATTGAAGTAAAACAAAGCCAATAAGAGTCGGCTGTAAAACATTTTAAAGAAAGGATTGAAGTAGTTGAAGAAGAAAAAGAAGAAGATCCCATGAAGGCCAAGCTCATGAGGGAAAATGATTTTTGTAACATTTTTGTTGTTTGTGAGTGTTCATGTATTGATAACAAGAATCCTCCTACAATAGGTGAAGAAAAAGAACAAGAGCATGCAATCACGTCACCGACATCTTTTGATGAATACTTGAAATTTGTTGAAGAATGGCTATCAAAGCCCAAGTATGATGAATACTATATGGAGTGTGTATAAATAGAAAACATATCTGATGAATCTGTTGAGAACATTTTTATGCAATAGATCCCATAAGAGATAATATATTGCTATGGTTTAATGTGGCATTAGTTTACTGAACAAGGCCAAACACATTTGAATGAAGGTCAACAAACATGGATGACTCTCATTACTGTAATATTGAAGAACATCTAAACATGACAACATTGCAGAACAACAACAACAATTCTAAAGAACTTGAGTATGGTACATTCAAGTGATTAAAGGACTCAACACTTGAAAAACAAATGAAGAAGAAGAAAATAAATCCAACATTGAAGAAAGCACATAAATAATCTTCATCAACAAACTGCAGCAAAGAAAGTAAAGATTTTGTTTTTAACCACATTGTAAGCCTAGCCTAGACCAACAAGCATCAAATTTTGTTTTGAATTCTTAATGTAATTTCTTAGAGGCAGTGATAGCAGAAATTAAGAGGGAGTTAGGTTAATTTCTCCCTTCATATCTTATGGTTGAGATTAAGAGGGAGTGTTACTCCTAATGATAATCTCATCCACTACAAAAGGAATTTACTATTTAGACGTAGATATCTTTGACTTGATGTTATGGCCATAAGTATCATTGATTGTAGCTATTGTTATCCATGTGATCTTCACATGATGGGCAGTCCCACTATGCCTAGATTAACTCATCTTACCTTCTATATTACACTAATCTTTCCTTCAGCCCTGTTGAACTAAATACAGAATTTATGTTGTTTTATGTTCCACTACTGCTCTGCAAGTTCCAACATATAAAGTCCTCAAAATATTTCTATGCAGATGCTTTGTCGTCTTCTTCATACACTGTTCTCATGCATCTCAATCTTTCTTGCAACTGTAGCATAGTACTATCCCTATTTACACATAATCCTCTAAACTTCCTTGTTCTGCTCAAGATGTACTCATTTCATTTAAGTACATGTACCAAGATTCACATATCTGTAATATGGAGATCGGTGGGCACCCACCTATTCCACTAGATCAAAACAATTATCAATTGTGGCAATTTCCTAGTTATTTTTCTACGGTTTTTCGGGTCCCAAACTTCTGAGGCCATTTTGAGGCCCTAAATGACGTTTTTTGGTGTTTTGGGGACCAAAGGATTGAAAACGGCATAAAACTTTCCAATAGGTTATCAAGCACCCAAATCAAAGATTGTATGCAAAAGTTATGACCCCGAGAAGTTGATTGTTCAACTAACCATCTTGGGGCTGCAAACTTTATGACGATTCATCTTCAAGGGTTGTGTTTTGGAATTTTGGGGTTCTCTTCCTCATGCTTATTATAATTAGGGCATTTTGGCCTCATTTTGTATTCAGCTTGCACGAATGAGCATAGCAGACACATCTCTTCTCAGAGATAGCTACCACCATTATAGTTGTTGTATTTATAGTCTGTTATATTTCCACCATTTAATAGAATATCTATTTAGTATATCTTTGTTTTCATTGTAACATGTCTATGTTTAGGATGTTATATATGTTCTTTCATTTTGTTCTCACATAATCCAGATCACTTTGACTTAATGTTGTCGCCATAAGTATCATTAATTGTAGTTGTTGTTATCCATGTGATATCCACGTGATGGGCAGTCCGAGTACGCCCAACTCTACTCATATTACCTTGTATATTGCACTAATCTTGCCTTCGGGCCTGCTAAACTAAATATAGAATTTCTGTTGTTTTATATTCCACTATTTCTCTGCAAGCTCCAACATGGTATTAGAGCATAGCTTGATCTAGTAAGAGGAACCTATATAAGGTGAATAGTGGAACCCAGTCACTAGTTTAGTGTTCTTTTTCCTGCATGAAAAAAAGAGAGAAGTCGCGTGAGGTGTGAGTTGCAGTAGCTCATGATGAAATCGTGAGAGAATTATTAAATTCTATGAAGCGTAGGATCATCATCCTGCATGAATTCAAATGGAAGAGAATACTACAGAAGAGAGAAAATAATTTATTATAGATTGTTTAATTAATCATGACAAAATTGCACACACATGGAGAAAAAAATGGAATAATATGATTATATTCATGAATCAGTTAATAATATGGAATACACTGGTTGTACATATAGGATAATTTGAATGCTAAAGATAGGATTCGAATCTACCAACTCAAACTGACTCCGGAGCTAATTGAGTGTGGAAAAAATCACCATTGGAGCTCACTAATTTAACTCTAGATAACTAATTCAGTTCACAATCAATTAACTAAGGAGATAGGTGGAGAAAAGGCGCCACACTCCCTTAAATTATGCAATTTTTCACTAGGATGACTTCTGGTGAACTAAATAATGGTTATCAGAGCATAACTAAACATACCTGCTTACCTACCAAGGTCCACTGAAGGAGACTGATGGTGGCATTTAGAGCGGGTTCCTGAATTATAGGGATTAGTCCCCGGGGATCCTAAAATCATGCAATCAGATGGATTAAGTGATAGATTCCCCCTATGTGTGTCCCCCATGCACTAGTGGTGTGATGAATACATCCTAAGTTAGGAAAATAGACAATTAGACTATGTGGTCAAAGGGAGGATTAATTATAATCCAAACACCCCCCCTTAATCCTGACTTTGGACAACCTAGGACTTGACAACTAAGACCATAGATCACTCATACAATCTAAATGCAAAAAAAAATAAAATTGCTTAATAGAACCGAGTAAAATGAGGAAAAACTCATGGGAATCCCCCCCCTCAAAATAAATAGCTAGAATCGAGATCAAGCTTCCATACATAAGAGAAAAAATGTATTCTTGAGCAAAAACTTGTCAAAATATTGATGCGATTTTCATCTCTCTGGAGTAGTAATGAAAAATGATGGTTCTTGTGTGCACTAGTATCCTAGGACTATGCATGTGAAATTTTCCATCCTCTTCCAATCTGATTATAGATAGGAGAATGAATGTTTCCTTTGTCTCTTCTTTATGGAGAAAAGGTGATATGATCAATTGTGTTCTTTTGTGAGCAGGGTTGTTGATCAATCCTTACCATCACGTAGCATCTCACTGGGAGATTTTTGCACCTCTCTTAAGGAAGTGAACTTGCTTGACATAGTGCAAGGTTCTCTTTCTGAAACTGGGATTTTGCTTTCCTCATGTCAGATGGATCTCCAGTCATGTTCCCAATTGCCTCAATAACCTTTTGTTCCCATTTAGGCCTAGGATTGGGAATAGGGATTGGATTTGGATTTGGATCATTCTAAACTTCATCTTCAATTTCATAAACTTATTCAATTGGGTCCTCTGCTTCGGATTCTGAATATAAAACACTAATTGAAACATTAACATATGTAAAAGGAGTAGATATAATGGTTTTACTTCCCCTTTCGAATGCCAGCTGAGATTGTACTGGATCTGAGTATGGAAGAAAGTGTGAGAATTCATATGCTTTGGAGGCTTGGTTTGCAACACCCTTCTCTATAATCTCCCCATTTGAGATATCTGATATCTCCACCGAGTCGAAAAAAAATATCACTCGCTTTGGTGGGCCCGTATGTGTCATATGGCATACAGATAGCAAATTTGCATCTAAAGAGGTCACACATAGTACATATTTGAACATTCCATGTTTTAACTTGATAGAACCCTTTCCTTTAGCTTGAATTTCGATGTAATCACCCATGTGAATACTTGGACCATCAGTAGTTTGTAATGAAGACAATGATTCCCGGATGCAACCATATGATTGGATGTTCCTGAATTAATGAGGAAGGCATGTTATTTTTAATAGCTAGCCTTTAGTACATGGCATCTCTCATCATGATATTTAGTGATTTCTCCAGAGTCTGACTTCCTTGCACCTTCACGGAGGGAAATGTTGTGTTTATCAGGGAGTTTTTCCATTTGATCAATGGTCTTCTTCATACAATACTTCTCTGTATGGTTACCTTTCTTACAGTAAGAGCATTTTCCCTTCTGATGTTTGTCTTTCCTAGATCATGAGGCTTCAATTGTTGGATCAAACTCATCTTTTGGTTCAAATCTACTGTTTCTTTTCTCTTTACCCTTTTGCTTCCTTCTTGCTTGGGCATTCATGGTCTCACCAGCTAAGATATCTTGATTTGGAGATGCTCTGAGAGATCCCATTTGTATTAGCTTGTCTTGCGCTTGGATTAGAGATTTTGTGAAGGAATTAAGAGATGGAATTCACTAATTAGGATTAGTCAGTCTCCTAGAGTGAAAAATAGAGAAAAACAATGAGAATTCTAAGCCAAGTTTGCTCATTATGGAGAGCACCAATTTCTCTTCCTTCTTCTCAATCTCGCATTGCTTGCATTGCATGACTGGTGATTTTAATTTAGTAAAGAATTTTTGAATATTTTCGAATCTGCTGGGTTGTAGTGCTATCAGCTCATTCTCCAATATATGGCCCCTCAGCTCATCCTGTTTTCCAAACAAGGATTCGAGCTTATCCCATAATTCTTTTGCAGTTTTGAGTCCCTCAAGGTGGAACACTAGCTCCCTCGATATGTGGATGCACATGAAGCTAAAGGCTTCATCAAGCATATTCAGTAACTTGAATTTCTCAATATACTGTTGGGGTTTGACTTCTCTGCTCATTTTCATCCTATACAGGCCTTTGTTGCGTAAGGAAATATGCATGTTTGCTTTGCATTCAAGGTAATTGAAAGGAGTAAGGATCCTGGGAATGAGAGCTACTGAATTCTCCATTTCATATATGTATTGATCAACAAATATTCATAAATTCTTTGAATGTACCTGCAAAACAACTCAATTCAAATTTGTGTTAGCTCAAACATTCTTCACTTCAACATGTGCACTTTTTCTGATTCGATCACACTTGGATAGACTTCTCTGGATGAATCCATAGGGAGTAATGAAATGATTCCAAGAATTACGTGGAAACTCAACTGCTTCTTATGCAAGCATGGAAGTTTCAGAGGTTTGAGGTAGGCATGGATACTTGATCTGATACCATGTTAGGTTTTCTGTTACACCAAAACCTGCAAATGTAGATGAACATATGAAACCAAGAACAAGTCCCTATTACCAAGTGTGGTGGTTAGTTGGAGTGGTGGTTAGTCCATAATTTTATATTCCCAGATGTGCGACGGTTATACCATGAGGTTGTACCAATACTCCAACACCCCCCTCTCCGACGTAGCTCGAGGGAATTGAACTTGAGACCTTAGCTACCAAGGTCCACTGAAGGATACTACTGGTGGCACTCAGAGTGGGTTACTAAATGATAGGGATTGGTACCTAGGGCTCCTAAACTCATGCAATCATGTGCAATAAGTGGAAGATGTCCCCTAAGTGTGCCCCCTGTGCACTAGTGGTGTGATGAAAACCTCCTAAGATAGGAAAATAAACAATTAGACTATGTGGTCAAAGGGAGTATTAATAATAATATCAACACCCCCCCCTTAATCCTAACTTTGGACAACCTGGGCCCTGATAACTAATACCTAAGGCAATGAACTAACTGGTGGTTATCGGAGCATAAATGAACATAACTGCTTACCTACCAAGGTCCTCTAAAGGAGAATGCTGGTGGCACTTAGAGTGGGTTCCTAAACTATAGGGATTTGTCACCGGGGTTCCTAAACTCATGCAATTAGGTGCAATAAGTGGAATATGTCCCCTCGGTGTGTCTGTTAGATTTTTATCATTCAAGCTAGCATTATATTAGGATCTTTAACTGAGATAATAATAAGCATAACAATCAAACAAAAGTGACAATGAACACAATGTTTTTCCTTGGGGAAACCATAAATGGAGAAAACCCCGCAACTTCCTCAGAGATAGAATCAGTACTAAAAGTAAAAACCCCAAAATAGTAAGATGATCTCCCGACAGTAGTAGCTTCTTTCTTTCTAGCCCCAACAAATTCTTCTCTCTCATCTATGCGCTACAACTGAGTGTGAGTGAGTGTGTGATAAATAGCGAGTCTCACTCTCTATTTATACTAATTCCCGACTTGACAATAAATCACTAGGGCCGACTTCTCTAGGAGAGTCTAATAACCCTAGGGACCCACAACTACGGGGAGTTTAACCCTTTAAAAATAGGAGGGTTACCCACAGTGACTTGACATGACTTGTTTACATTATTGAATCTCTCGATAGGAAAATCAGAGCATGACATGACTCAAATACATTACAGATACTTCCCAAAATAAACATCGGGGTACAAGACATAACATATACAGGTGAATACATTCTGAAGTTACAAATACATCAACAATCCCTCTTAAATAGGAAGGTATTCTCTCGACACAATTGATCAGCATGGGTCTTCTTCTCTGTATCATCTAGATCATCAACGAGTTCTCGTCATCTTCATCTTCAAGTCATCTTCATCTTCAAGTTATCTTCATCTTCAAGTCATCTTCATCTTGATCTGGATCATCACTCGATCTGGATCATCACTGCTGGATCATCATCACTAGATCTGGATCATCATTGGGTCATCATCACGATTGTTATCTCTTGATTCTTCTCATCATAGGAAGTTATACAAAGCCAGCCCCTTTTCATGCTAGATGTACACCTACAGAGCCAGTCCTTTTTCATACTGGATGTATCATCATAGAGCTAGTCCTTTTTCATACTAGATGTGGCATCTACACAGAGCTGATCCTTTTTCATATTGGATGTGTCATCATAGAGCTAGTTATTTTTCATACTAGATGTGGGATCTACACAGAGCCAGTCCTTTTTCATACTAGATGTGTCATCACAGAGCTAGTCCTTTTTCATACTAGATGTGGGATCTACACAGAGCCAGTCCTTTCTCATACTGGATGTGTCATCACAGAGCTGGTCCTTTTTCATACTAGATGTGGGGTCTACACAGATCCAGTCCTTTTTCATACTGGATGTGTCATCACAGAGCTATTCCTTTTTCATACTAGATGTGGAATCTACACAGAGCCAGTCCTTTTTCATACTGGATGTGTCATCACAGAGCTAGTCCTTTTTCATACTAGATGTGGGATCTACACAAAGCTAGTCCTTTTTCATACTAGATGTGTCTTCATAGAGCCAACCCTTTTTCATGTTGGATGTGGGATCTACACAGAGCTAGTCCTTTTTCATACTAGATTTGTCTTCACAGAGCTAGCCCTTTTTCATGTTGGATGTGGGATCTACACAGAGCTAGTCCTTTTTCATACCAGATGTGTCTTCATAGAGCCAACCCTTTTTCATGCTGGATGTGGGATCATCACATACATCTAACAATGGAAGGAACCAATCCTCTCACCATGTCAGAGCTCTTACATATGACCATGGAAAGAACCAATCCTCTCACCATGTCAGAAAGTCACATCACGGACTCATCACTTCCTCTTGGAAGGAACCTCGATCTAGAGAACACCAATCTTCTTACTGAAGTATTCAAACTTCACCCTAGCCAATGGCTTAGTCAACACATTAGCTATCTATTCGTCCATCGCAATATACTGGAGCTTCACTGCTCCTCTCTGCACCATATCCCTGATATAGTGATATTTGATCTCGATATGCTTCAACTTGTCATGGAACACCGGATTCTCCAACAACTTCATGCAACTCTGGTTGTCGCAATATATACAAGTAGCATCTAACTAGAGATCAAATAGATCAGAAAGTATCTTCCTCAGCCATACTTCCTCACAACTAGTTGAATAAGCTACGACATACTCTGCTTCATATGTACTCAATGCCACACAGGATTGCTTCCTGTTAAACCAAGAGATCACACCTGATCCCACACTAAAGCAACACCCTAAAGTGCTCTTCCTATCAATGGCATTGCCTGCCCAATCTAAATCAACATAACCCTCCAGGTTAATATTCTGATCATCCTTATACTTGAGCCCATAATCAATTGTACCCTTTAGGTACCTCATAATATGCTTTGCAGCAATCAAGTGAACATCTATCGGATCTATTAGGAACTGGCTCAAGGTGTTCATAGCAAAGCAAATATCTGGTCTTGTATTCCTCAAGTACATCAAGGACCCAATCATCTGATGATATATCATGGCATCAACTGACTCAGATGAAGCATCACTCAATAGCTTTAGGTTCGATGCCATAGGTGTGGTTATGGCCTTGCATTCCATCATCCCAAATATCTTCAGGATCTCTACTACATACTTTCCTTGTCCGAGGAAGATTCTATACGCATTCTGCCACACCTCCATGCCTAGAAAGTAATGCATCATGCCCAAGTCCTTCATTTCGAACTCGACAGCAAGCTTTCTCTTCGTATCAGTAATCAATCCATATATACCTGTTATAAACAGATCATCTACATATAGTAGGAGTATCAACGGATTTCCTTCTTCAACCTTGTAGTAAAGGTTGGAGTCTGCATTACTTTTGGTAAATCCCAAACTGGATAGAAAGCCATCAATTCTGTCGTACCATGTCCTGGGTGCCTGTTTCAAATTGTACAGGTATTTCTTCAGTTTACACACATGAGTCTCTCTATCATGTGTCTCAAAATCGACTAGCTACTCCACATACACTTCCTCTTCCACTACACCATTCAAGAAAGCAGTCTTGACATCCATCTGGTGTATCTTCCTTTTCATCACTGCAGCCAGAGAAAGTACTGATATGATGGAAGTGTATTTATCTATAGGTGCAAAAGTTTCTTCATAAAATGGAAGGAAAATCATGTTGAATCGATACTGGTGCACATAAAAGTTGATGTAATTTTCAGTCACCTAGGTATTTTGTTTCTACCAAGATATCCTGGTTCAAGCGGTTTCAATGGAACTAGTGGTAAGAATGTGTAGGCGACACTAGTGAACATGGGCATGCAACACATGGGAAGCTAGGTTCCCTAGTTCTTGCTTGGTTTTTGTGTCTAATTTTGTTAAGAAAAAAATAGTGCAAAGGGGGTTCATTTATTAGTTGTTAGTCATGATGGTCTAGTTCATGTAGTCACAATTATGAATTATATGAAAGTAATGTATGTTTTGGGCATCTGGATAAGTAAGGAAATAAGTTGTAGTTTAGGTGAACTATGTTGACAGTGATTTTATTTTTAGAGTCATGCTAAGTATGGTGTTAAAGGTAGTTAGTAGTATTAAAACTGGCATAGTATGGGTTGACATACATCATATTTAATATTTTTGTTTATATTTAATATATATCCTTCTTACATAAAAAAAGAAAAATAAAAAAAAATTAATTCATTAGGAAATTATTGAACACTAAACTATCCTACTTCTAACCTATATTACATCTGTACATTGAAAAATTAAGTAAAACCAAATTACTAGTGAAGCCATCGAAACACATTTAATCCTACAAGAATAACATCACTTCCAATCAGTAATTGAAAAAGAAATATTAACAAAATACATCATTCTTACCATTTGGATTTATATTCATATATAATGATAATAAATTTTTACCAATTTCTGGAAATATTTTGAAATAAGAATCTTCCAACCAGTTTAAAATTCTATCATCAAATCTAAAAATTAAATCATGATTTTGCTTAAAGATATTGGTGAATAAAGATTGAAACTTATGATACTCATTAGAAGGAATTTGACAAGTCATTCTTTCTTTTTTCAGATATGCTACCGAAATAAACACCAAGTTTGCAAGTGTGATGTCCCCATCCCTCAATCCAAGGCCGACGATACCTAAAAACCAAAGGGGAAGGTTGAATAAAGGTAATGCATAGTGGAATAAGGGAAAATAAGGCTAGGATAGTATTCCAAATATCCACTAAAATAAAACATTCAACCTTTCAAACTAAAATGCATGAATACAAATGCAGATCATCTCCCAATACACATGGTATGTAAGGTAAATGTAGGCATGAAATGCAAATAGATATGAACAAGCCATTAACATGATTTCAAAAATTAAATATCATATCTACAATCCAACATAAATAATGTAAATAAACAAATCTATAGGCTGCCAAAATCAACCATATTAATAGTGTTAAAAATAAGATATATTGGTTGCCGCCTCCATCCATACAAACATAAACAAAACCAGATATGAAGGATTATATATATATATGAGATCTCATGGATTCCACATACATCCGTGCAAACGACAACAAAGTTAGATCCATGCGCACATATATATCGGAAATTGCAGTAAGTAAATATATAACAAAATTCTCATCTCAATGAAAATCGACTAAATTCAATAGGACAACGCTCCACCCAGATATAGAAATACCATGCTCATGCATATTTCAACATGAAAGTAACCCCCAAGATGAGGCCATATATCCATAGGAGAGGAACTCTCAAACCAAAAGGTATGTTGCACTCATCTCAACATCAGTTTCACTACCACACCAAAATAGTTGTATCTTAGTCAAATGGAAACCTTTTTCAATGAAACAAAAAGTATTCCTTATTGGAAATGAAATTATGGACACAATGGAATAGGTCTCATAACCTATAAATTCTCATAAATATATGAACCATAACATATTATTGTGCCCTTCTCAACACTATGAGAATACCACAACTACATCTTTCACCCTACCAACTTTTCCTTCCATCTACACTACCAGGTGAGTTGTGACTCCCCTACCTACAAAATCCCTGAGGATATTACCACCCTCACCCAGGATTTACGATCTAGATTTTACAGAGACAAGCAAGGGGAGAAGGACTCGTGTTCTATAAGCATAGATCAATCCTCAATCCCCATTACATGGTTCTCAAACCTCATTATAATGACTTCAATATTCTTACAATACAATGCATCTCCTAATCAAGAGCATGCATTTCCGAGAAAAGAGATATTTTTTATTTCACTAGAGAGATCAGAGAGAGATTAAGAAGAGTGAAAGAGATTCAATTTGAATCCTTCTATAACCATTTGAATTCCCAAGAGAGTGACTTGAATTCCAAGAGAGGTGACTCAAATTCACTAGGGGTTACTCAATTAATGAGAGAGAGGTTGCAATTAGAGATTCCCTTTCATAGAATATAAAATTGTAAAAAAGGAGGGGGCTTACACGTTTTTAAGGAGTATGGGCTAAAAATATCCAGTGAGGGTGCATGAGAACATGTGGAGCATCACAAGAGGCTTGGAATAGCCAAAGAGGGTGCACTAGCCAAGAGGGTCCCACCAGACATCAAAGGGGGTGTAATAGTAACTCCATAAAACAAAATAATAAAAAATAGGGTACAACAAGTAATGTCTTGGAGAGAAACAACTCCTACTCCCCAAACCCCTCACATGTGGAATCCATGACCCCCCATTATCATTAGTTGTCCATGCTGAGCTAGTTATTTATTAAATAATAATAACAATAATAATTTCCAAGTCCATAGTCCCAACACCTTGCACCACAATAACAAAATGAATAATAAAATATGTCTAGGGCTTAACATCTTGGGTATTACATCCCCCTCCCCCTTTTCCACCTTTTTATCAATTTAAAGGCAATCGCATTAAAAAGTATGATGAATGTTGGCTTTTAGTGCCATCATTATAGTACATTATTAGGTCACAGGTGCAGAAAATCATCTTTGAACAAAATTTAACCAAAGATAGTTAAGACACATCTTCTAGATTTAGCTTGATGAGACTCTAAGGAGTATGCACACTAATTGATAAGCTTCAAACATATTAAATATATTTGTTATAGAAAAATGGGATACCCAAAAAGTAACATATGGTTTTGAAATACTATCTTCTCCTAGTATATAAAACAAACATATGCAACTTTTAGTCTTGTTCATTGCAGCATGAAAACATAACTGAGAAACCAACTAGCCTATTAGTGCTAGTGGAAGATTCAACATTGCACAGTATACTTTACAACCCCAACTAAGCACTACTGGACAAAATTGAGGTTATATATCTCTAATGTGCTAAAAGTAGTTTAAAATCATAGAAAATAATAAATAATTTTGTGAGAAATGTTGTTCAACTTGAGTCTAAAAGTATCACACAAACCCACATGCAATGGACCTGCCGGACATGGGGTCATTATAAATTCTACATAAGGTAGTTGATAGTCAAGATGCAATGATGATGGAAAATCAAGATGACTCTCACTTTTATAGTGTCTAAGGGAGATGATAGTACATAGGGACATGACCCCACACAATACTCAATATAACTATTGTAATTTATGTACATTACATGTGGCCAGGGTTTTAGGGGCTAAGATGTATTTATACATTTTGCAGTCTTATTATAATAGATTGATATGTTTGCTTGGTTAATTCAAAGTTATAAAGTGACGCCTTTATGCCTTTATGTATTTTGTGATAAGCATTGAGCAGAGAGTTGTGTCAGTGGTTGTGATTGCTCTACTTCCCAGCTATCAACCAATCAATATATAAATGACCAGAAGATGCAAAGGTTAGTCATTAGTTTTAATTGCTGTCATGGGTCTATAGTCCTATTGAGATACAAAGAGATGATCCTTTATACACATTTCTATATAGATAATAATGTTGGAAAACTTTATTTTTGTTTCTATGTGTGTTTCTGTCCATTTGTATGTATGAATTATGGATGTACTTCAACCTTGCTTGTTTGTTTTCTTCATGTCATTTTGAATCTTGTACTTAGCGAGATCATTTATCATTAAGGAATATTTATTGAATATTATTGTGAATTAGAGTATAACCAGGGGTTGCTACATAGAATGGTCTGAGATCTTACAGAAACAACTTGCTAAGACTAACACTACTAGTCCAAGTCCATACTCAATAGTCCTTAGCATGGAAGATATTCTTTGGGGCCATGAGCAACTTGGAGTTTGAAGTAGGCTCTCAATTTTTTTGATCTATTAACTAGTGTAGAACATCAACTAGTTGCCATTTGGTAGAAAAATCCTAGTCAAAGGATTAGTTGTTTTATTGGTAAGGAATACTTCTAGTTTCTCAAATGGGATGTGTTGGTCGATGGGCAGACCCGGGTTTACTATAATGTACCAACAACACCCCTAGCTCACTGGCCCTTTCGACAACACACCGTGGAGCGGCCTAAAGTCTCACCCGAAGTGATCCTAATGGGTTCGCCAAAGAATCAAGTGTCTTGACTAGGTTCTGTATAGCATCCTATGTGCGCCTCACAGCTCTTCTTAACCCACGAGGTCTCTTTCTCTCCGCAATGCGCAGTTTCCTCTTTCATGCAATGGATCTAGCCCTTACCGCATCGCAGCGTCCTGGGCAACACGTAACTCTCTCCTATGCTTGATCCTAAACCCGCAGTACCATGCACCACAGCTCCTCTGATGGTGCGATATCGCCTCTCTGCAATATCCTACTGCTACGGCTCAACACGCTCAGCGTTATTGGTGTTCAACTTACAGGACTCAACACACAATGTTGTTTTACACTGCGACTCTTATCTGTCTTGAGTGAAACATAGACAAAATCTTATACAGAATACTTAAAGACTTCAACATGCATTTGTCCTTCTATAATGCTGTGAACTGAATAACACATACATACATTTAACTGTAAGCAAAGTTCATGTAATGAGTGACAGATACAACAAGTAAATACAATCACATGAATCAATCACATAACACTCTGATTTTACGTGGTTCACTTCCAAGGTAGAAGCTACGTCCACAGAACTGTGTTTCTATATTATAACTTGAGAGAGGTACACAGTTCTGCTGCACCGCATATGCAGCTAGAGATCTTCTGGGTAACTCCGCACTCTCTGCCTTGAGCCCTTCTCTCCTAGATCTCTTCTCTAACTCTATATTGCCTTCTTACAATATTCTCTCTCTCTCTCTCTCTCTGTCAATCCCTGTGGATTGTTACATACATGCTTAATGAGATAGCTACTAGTTACAGTAAGATGACTACTGCTGATAACAGAACTAGAGCTCAACTCTATTACAATACAAGGTAACTGTGAGCTAACAGACTCAATGGCTAACTTGCTCCAGAGGGACTGACTAGCTAACCTTTTACAATACAAAATACATCCCTTTATAGGCGGCCCGAAGGTCTCGCCATTACAACACTGTGGGCCTGTCCCAACAGTAACCCAAAACCCTAACTAGTGATAGTCGGCATATCTGTACTTGGGGTAGCCGTTTTCCATCACACCACTACTCTCTGCAGTCTTCCATGCTTCCCGGCGCTGACCATGGGTACTATGCACCGCTTCCCATCTTTTGTCCTTCGCCTTCAATACCTCGACCTCATCGCTCCTTTTCCTTTATGAGGGTAGCTGAGCCCTCCTGTCTTCGCCACTGCCTTCAATGCAATGGTTGAGCTCTCTCCTCTCGACTGCTCAGGTACTGTCATCTTTCTTGACTTCTCTATCAATCAAGGTTTCCGGCTCTGCTCTATGGCTAGAAACATGCTACGGTGTTGTAGCTTTACCTTATCTCTTCGTTTTATCCAAAACTGTCTATCCGCCAAAATGGCAGCTTCTCCTATAGCTACGGGAATCTGCTCCAACAGTCCCCTAACACTTACTTGTGACTCATCCCCGAGCCACTACCAGCGGGATTCTCCTGATGTAGCTTCTCCTTGGCTTCCTGCGAAGTGTGATGAAGCTTGTCCCGAAGTCCTGCGACTTCGTTTTGCATAGCTACGACACGCTCTTGTGCCTAGTCAATAATAGCTTGACTAATACTGGAGTCTTCTGCTAACTTAGTTCATTGGGTTCTCTTATCTTTCCTTCCCTCATTGTCATGCTCTCACTCTCGTCACTTGCGAGACCTCTTAAGGATCTTCAGGTCTTGAGAAGTCTTCCACAGATATCCTTTCCTCTTTATCTGGGTTAGAACTTTTATCACAAGGAAAGTAGAAATCTGTAGCTTCCATCCTTCTCAAACATTTCATTCAGTCTGGCTCCGTCCTTACGAGAACTACACAGCCCTTGAATTCTATGCCGAGAACAAGCCTTTGGCTGGGCGCTGGAGTTCTGCTTGTTCGGTTTGTTGTCCCTTTCACTTTTCTTCTCAACAAATCGCTCCAGGAATTCATGATGCCTCTGATCTCTAGATTTTCATTTCTTTTCCTCAGCAATCTCTTGTTCTTCTCTTAGCTGATCAGATAGGTCAGTTGCCTTCTCCCGTTGCTTTCTTTTTCTCAGTTTTACTTTCTTCCTGGCGGGAGATTTATTCTCATCATTCTGCTTCTCTACTTTCTTATCTTCAGTGATTGGCTCGTCTTTATTCTTCTCTTTAGCAGAGAATTTGATGAAATCTTCTACATCCTGCACTTGACTCCTCATCCTTGGTAGCTGTCCGGTCTGTGATGAACTTGGTGTCATACTCCTGGGTGGTGTTGCCATGGCAGCTATAAGGCCACCACGCTCGAACATTTCCAAAATCGCTTCTAGAGGTTCCTCCTTGGACAGAACCCACTCGGTATTATACTTTGGATTGGCAATGGCTGCGAAAATATGGAAATCACAGCACTCTATAACGGAATTAGCTCTGCACAGGGAAAACTTAACAATGCACTCTATAGCTCTCGAATCTTTGCAAATGTAACCCTCCTGAGTGAATAATTTCTTCTTTTATGCTGAAGGCGATAATCCTGGACGCAACAATCATCTAGGCTGAAGCCATCGGTTGTATTAATTTCTTGGACGAGACCACACCCGTCATCCCGATCCTCAATAAATACTAAAATCCGATCAATTTCCCTCGAAGCGTGTGTATGCAGGTGCCGGTCTCGTTGAAGATTTGCCAAATCTAGACAATTGATTATGCTACTGCCAAATCTACGGTAAGGTATATCGGTCATTTCTTCATTAACTGCCTATCAGAAGGTGACTTGACTAGCCCTCTGTCTCATTGCAAACTAGGTACGTGGTACGGAGAAACATCGCGCTGCTGCGATGCCACACCGCATCACTTGCTCAAAACAAACTTAAGCGTTTTTTTTGTTTTTTTTGTTTTTTTTTTCACAAAATGAACCGTCCTTATGCGATTCCTGATACTTAGAATACCTGCCGGTGTAGACTAATTCCTGGTGCGATGCCTCCTTTCAACTACACTGGACATCTGCACCCTCGCAACTCTGAGTTAGGGCTGAGAGGTGGAGTGGCTGTCACTATAGAGCTTAAGCCTACTACCATTGATCATCATGGGAAGAAGCTACCCATTCAGTTTGCTGAGCTGAATGACTCCTCCCTCTGTGACTTGCTGGATCTGATACGGCCCCAACCAATGCGTCTTGAACTTCCCTGGAAACTTAATAAATTTACTGTCATAAAGGAGTACTAGGTCTCCAATTTGAAGAGTCTTACTCTTAATGTGTCTGTCATGCCAAGCTTTTTCTTGTGCCTTCTACACTTTCTGATGGAATCCGGTGATGAATCTGTCTTCCTCTAAGGCAAGCAGTTGTGCTAGCCTTTCCTGCACCGTGTCTGTATTAGCCATTCTAGTGATCTGAGCAATTCTTAAACTGGGAAGAATATACTCCATAGGCATAACAGCCTCCTGTCCATACACCAAGATGAAAGGTGTGTGTCCTGTAAGTTTCTTGCATGTAGTCCTATATTCCCATAATACATTGTTAACTCTAAGGTCCCAATCATTCCTTTGGCTGTTGCAGATCTTAGTAAGAGAGTTTTCTAGAATCTTGTTAAAGGCCTCCACCATACCATTATCTTGCAGGTGGTAGGGAGTGCTCTTATGGTGCTGTATCTGGAATTCCTCCGTCAAGGCCTCAATGGTGTGGTTCAAGAAATGGGTGCCTTGATCGCTCATCAAAATTACTGGGCATCCAAATCTACTGATAATGTTCTCAAAGAGGAACTGTGCAGCTGTAGCAGTGTCACAATTCCTTACTTCTTTGGCCTCTTCCCATCTGGTGAGTTACTCTATTCTAGTGATGATATATCTCGCACCAGTTCATTTTCCTGGTGGGTTGATAAGACCCACAAAGTCTATAGCCCACTTGTCAAATGCGCACAACGTAATCTGTGGTCGCAGCGGCATTTCATCTCTTCGTGATGGTTTTCCTACCCTCTGGCAGATATCACAGCATCTGTAAAAGTCCTTAGTGTCTTTGTGTAACATAGGCCACCATAATCCTACAGCTAGGATTTTCTGCGCAGTCGGCTTTCCTGCAAAATGACCTCCTGCGGTACCTGAATGTGCTTCTCTACTAATAGCCTCTTTTTCATGCGGCATCACACATCTGCACAGGACTTCATCTGGACCTAACTTGTATAATTGTCTTACGATCAGGGTGAAGTCTGCTGATTTAACAACCAACTACCTCTTTTGATGCTTGGTAAACTCATCAGGTGCCCATCTTGTAGTGAGAAAGTGAATAATATCAGCATAGTACTCATCTGCGATATGAATAGAGGACAACTGCGCATCTGGCAAATTTTCCTCTAGATTACTTGGCTCTTCTCCTGAGTCTATTCGTGACAGATGATCAGGTCCGACGTTCAATCTTCCTGGTTTGACAATGATTTCAAAATCATACTCCTGAAAGAGGAGTAACCATCTGCAGATTCTTCCCCCTAACACTGGCTTATCTACCAGATACTTCAATGCGGAATGGTCAGTAAACATCTTGAATGAGGCACCCAACAGGTAGTGCCTGAACTTCTGTAGCACGTACACCATAGCTAAGCCTTCTCTTTCTGTCGTGGTGTAGTTCTTTTCTGTTGTCGATAGCTTTCTGCTGGAGTATGCGATAGGATGATCGATACCTCCTTCTCCTGGTTGCGTTAAAACAACCCCTAGTGTGATGCCAGATGCATCCACATGTACATGAAATGGATTAGTCCAGTCTGGAAATACTAAGATGGGTGTTGTAACCATCTTCTCTTTAAGTGTGTTTAGACTCTGCTAGCATTCCTCATTCCATAGGATTTTTACATCTTTCTTTAACAGTTTTTCCATCGGTGCTGTAATCTTTGCGTATCCCTTGATGAATTTTCTGTAGTACCCGGTATGACCAAGTACTGTCCTCAATTGTTTGACTGAGTTGGGTGCTGAAAGATTTACAATGATGGCAATCTTTGCGGGATCTACCATCAAGCCTTGCCTGCAGACAATGTGACCCAACAAAATACCGAATGGCGCACAGAATATACATTTTTTCAAGTTTAGAGAAATCTGGTACTGCCTACATTTCTCTAACATCAGTCTTAAATCTCCTATGTGCTTGTCAATTAATCCAAATACAGTCCAATCATCAAAATAAACTTCTAGGAATTTATGGATGTATTCTTTAAATACAGCAACTACTACTCTAGAAAAGATAGCTGGTGCATTCTTAAGACCAAAGGGCATTACCGTATACTAGAATGAGCCCCATTCTATTGCAAAAGTGGTCTTATGTCGATCTTCTGGATGGATTCTGATCTGGTGATAGCCTGAAAATCCATCAGTGAAGGAGTAGACCTCCTGTCCTCCCACATTGTCTAGTACTTCATCAGTGAAAGGTGTCAAAAATGGATCGTGAAGCGATGCGTCGTTGAGTTTATGCAAGTCGACACAGATCCTGATGTCTCCTTTAGTTTTCTTTTCTTGTACGACCATGGGACTAACCCATTCGCTCTCTTCTACGGGCTCAATGATGCCTGCTGCTAGCATCTTATTGATCTCATCCTTAACTTTTTCTTTGTAGCGCAGATTTAATCTATATGGATGCTGCATGACTGGTATAGCATCCTCTTTCAATGGTATCCTCATTACTCCCAGGTCTCCGACTATTCCCTTCATCTCTTTGAACTTGGTGGGAAATAGGTCCTGATAGTCATGTAGCAAGTCTGCAATCTGTCCGACTGTTTCATCATTCCAATAGTCTCCAATAGAGGAAAACTTTGGTTCTATGTCTGTGCCAATGTTGATCTGTTTAATCTTGATTGGTTTTGAGATTGCTGGAATCTGTAGCTTCGGTCCATCAACATCGCGAGTCCCTTCTGACTCCGGAATGTTGATGTTGCGGGGATCCTCCTCCTCCTCCTCTGGTTCTGATACAAAGTTATAACACTCTAGTGCCTCTTCTAACTGGATGGCCCACTCAGGTTGAGCTGACACTGATAGGGTACAATCCTCAAATATCTTAATCTTTATTACGTCTAGGGCCTGATCAACACTTGGATACTCATATTCAAAAGCGAAGGTGAGTAGAAATCTGTCTATCATAAGTGGCCATGTAGTCGTTCCCTTGCGCAATTCAGTCTCTGTGTACCAGTTCCTTGGAACTGTGTCCAAAGTGTGAATGAATCGGTGAACCCATTCATCCTCGGGAATGTCCGACCAATTCCATTCACACGTATGAATATGTGACCTGGGGTCACTTTCTCCTATGTATCTCTGCTGGACATACTCTCTGTCGGTAGAGAATCTGATCGCCATCAATCTCTTAAGATCATCCCATGATGCGATATTCTCTTTATGTGCATACCACCATCTTGCAGGTGTGGCTTGTACTGCAAGGTCCATAGCTGCGATCCTCTGGTCGTGAGGAATTTGTTGTTCAAACTACGTGAGAAAGTCTTGCATATCTGTTAGACCATGAAATGATGGAATCTCGTTGATCTCTGCGCCAATCCATCGCAGTGACTTAGTCATGTACACACATCTGCGCGCTGAGACTTCGTAAAGTCTGTTATGCCAGTTCTCTAAACCAACATCCGAATCCGATGCGCATGAGCTATCGCATCGCCAACTAATGTTCCCTTCAGCGGTTGGATTGATGTAGTCGCCCTGGTTCGCAGTCATCTGATAGAGACTGTCCATGTTTCATGCCTCTTCCTCTGCTTGGATAGGTTCAATGTATCTAGGACCCTGAAGAGGATCTAATGGTGCAATGACCCAGATCTGCGCGTCTTCAAAGGTCATTTGTCTTCTCTTTAAGTCGATAATGGCCATGTTACCGATCGCCCAATCAATGCCTAGTAGTGATGGATATGGTCTACTATCACCAATGATTTCTATAACTTCAAAGTCCGTAGAGCTACAAACTCCGTCAATGTCAACTGGCACCTACGATAATCGACCCAGGGGTGATACTCGCTTTTGATTAGCTAATCTCAGATGGATAGGCGATCTGACTAACTTAGGGCTACCCATCTGTTCCCATGTCTGCTTAGTCAGAACATTTACCTCTGATCCTAGATCTAGGATCACCTCATCCATTTCAAATTCTCCAACCTGTGCTGTAAGTTGCATCTCTCTTCCTGTTCTTGTATGTCCCATAATATTATGAACAGCACGATGTGCACTGCTCACGGAATAAGATGGTTGACACTGATCTATGATGCGCTAAAGTTCTCCGATAGCTTGCTCATTTCTCACGAGTTTTAAACAACTATGCAGGAAGGATTGTACACTTCCTGTCAACTCGTCCTCGTCGCATGTGCCCGATAAGGTAGCCTGCGATATATATATAGGGCTAACGCCATAAGGTGCTTGCTGCGGTATGCCCCTAGATGACGGTACCTGCGATCTTGATTGCATAGGGTCATCAAAGAAAGTCTTAGCTTCCTAAAATGTATGTTTATTCTTCTGTAGGTCAAGTGGTGTTGCTTTTTTAGGAGCTTTGCGCACCCACTCCTGACCTGTGGTCTTTTCAGTAACCTGTGATGTCCCATTGGTGGAAGCACCGCTGTGAGTCACAATGTTGACTCTTAGTTCTGGTTCTTCCTGCTCAGCAGCAATAAGCTAGATGTTCTGGTGTACTGCTGGCTTAGGTTCTATGGTCTTGGCTATCAAGGTAGGACAGTCTTCTATAGCGTGATCGTAAGATTTTCAATAGTTACATGTGGTGGTAGGGCTCTGACAGTCCCTAGCATAATGTCCTATAACGCCACAGTTGTAACAAGTGACTGGTCCGTGTCCACGGCCAAAGCCTCCTCCATGTCCTCGTCCTATGAATCCTCCTCCATGGCCAACATGAGCCTGATCATACTGTGGTCCTGCTATTGGACCCTGTGTTTCTGATTGGAATCTATACAAGTCTTGCTTGCTCCCGACCATGAGATCATAGGCTCGACAATCGTGTTCATCATGGCCTACGGACTTGCAGAAGACGCAGTATAAGTTCTTAGGTGTCTATACGTACTTCTGAAGTAGAGGGCACTGCTGAGGTAGGTTTCCTCTTGTTTTGCATATTTCACACCACGGCTCGTGGGTCTGTGGTAAGGGGTTAGGAGCCCCCGTTTCCAGATATTCTACAAAGACTGGACAGTTGTCTTTAGTATGGCCTTGTGCTTTACACTTTACGCACCATATGTATTGTGCAACCTCTTTCCCTTTCTTAAGCTCATGAATCTGTATCGTGAGATTAGCCAACTGGTTTTGCAGATTTGTCATACCTGTGCTGGTTTCAGCTAGAGGTGAAGCCTCTAGTTTCATTTCCATCTCCAACGCGTCGTCCTGCATCTGGAGTTTCTGCTGCAATAATGGTAGTCTGATATGAGGGATTAGTGCTGCAATAAACCATTCCTTATGCTGCTCCGGTGCAAACTCAAAGTTGACTTGGTCTATAAGGGCTTTAAATTTCTGATCGAAGTCCCACACTGACTCTGTAGGTAACTGTTTGATGTCTTTGAGCTCTGTAATGCACTGTGACTCAGACTTAGGTTTCTTAAACTCTTTAATCTGGCGGTCCTAACCTGGACAAGTGTTCTGGGTACCGCTGAGGTATACTTCATATACCATGTTAAGGCTCGTTCTCTCAGTGTGGTGACCAACTGTACAAGTTTAATATTATCATCATTGATTGCTTTAATGGTCCACACAGCTTCACATAGAAACCAATGCTGCTCTGGGTCCTCTGCCCTTGTACCCTTAAATATAGGTAGCTTCATATCATCCCCCATTCTATTTCTATGTGGTGGATGTTGATTTGCTGTGTTACTACCACTCGGTGGTGTAGGTGGAGGTGATGTAGCGGTAGTATGTACTATCTGGGAACTACTAGATGGAGTTCCTACGGGATTGTTCTGAGTCCTGATCTGTTTCTATGGGGTATAAGGGTGGTAAGGGATACCCCCTTCTGTTCTTTCTGTGGTACTGTGACTCTGTTTTCTAGTATTATCTGAACTGTCTTCAAATATGGGATAGCTGAAATCTACTTTGTATTTCTTTCCACTACGTGTACGTCCAATGTCATCAAAATCACTTTCAAACTCTTGTGACATTACTATCTTTACTTATTCATCTGAAACTAGATCCATTGTTCCTTTTTCATGGAATAACATCTTAATGGACAAGTTTAAATATTTTAGGTACTTACCGTGATATCCTTTGAAGAAGTACCACTCAGCCTCGCTAAAGCTTTTTCTCTGTTCAACTGCAAACTTTGTGACGAAGCCTTCTAGCACACTCGCAAGCCAGAAGTCTACTGTCCTCGTAATGGGATTATCAAGGTTCTTCATAGTCTGAATCATCTCTGGTGTCCAGACAATGTTTCTTTTCTTCTTGAATATGTTCTTATCAGTCAACTTTGATAACCAGTTGTAAAGCTCGTTTCCATAGGTCACAAAAAATATCGTATGCAGGTCTGTAAAGATATGTTTTTGTAACCAGTCCTCTGTACTCAGTATACGACTCTTGTTCTCGTGTTTGGAAAACTCTTTCTCCTTAGACTCAACCCACTGGTTGAGTTCGTCTCTAGTAGGATGCCAACAGAACATCAGTGCTCAGTTTGTTCAAACCCGGCAACGGAACGATTTGTTGGTTGGTGGGCAGACCTAGGTTTACTATAATGTACCAACAACACCCCTAGCTCACTGGCCCTTTTGGAAACAGACTTCGGAGTGGCCTGAAGTCTCACCCGAAGTGATCCTAATGGGTTGGCCAAAGACTCAAGTGTCTTTGACCAGGTTCTGTAGCATCCGATGTGCGCCTCGCAGCTCTTCTTAACCCGCAAGGTCTCTTTCTCTCCGCGATGCGCAGTTTCCTCCTTTACGCAATGGCTCTAGCCCTTACCACATTGCAGCGTCCTGGGCAACACGTAACTCTCTCCTACGCTTGATCCTCAACCCGCGGTACCGCGCACCATAGCTCCTCTGATGGTGCGATATCGCCTCTCTGCGATATCCTACCGCTATCGCTCAGCGCACTCAGCGTTACTGGTGTTCAACTTACAGGACTCAACACACAAGGTTGTTTTACACTGCGACTCTTATCTGTCTTGAGTGAAACATAGACAAACTCTTATACAGAATACTTAAAGACTTCAACATGTGTTTATCCTTCTATAATGCTGTGAACTGAATAACACATACATACATTTAACTATAAGCAAAGTTCATGTAATGAGTGACAGATACAACAAGTAAATACAATCACATGAATCAATCACATAACACTCTTATTTTACGTGGTTCACTTCCAGGGTAGAAGCTACGTCCACAGAACTGTGTTTCTATATTATAACTTGAGAGAGGTACACAGTTCTGCTGCACCGCATATGCAGCTAGAGATCTTCTGGGTAACTCCGCACTCTCTGCCTGGAGCCCTTCTCTCCTAGATCTCTTCTCTAACTCTATATTGCCTTCTTACAATATTCTCTCTCTCTCTCTCTCTCTCTGTCGATCCCTGCGGATTGTTACATACATGCTCAATGAGCTAGCTACTGGTTACAGTAAGATGACTACTGCTGATAACAAAACTAGAGCTCAACTCTATTACAATACAAGGTAACTGTGAGCTAACATATTCAATGGCTAACTTGCTTCAGAGGGACTGACTAGCTAACCTTTTACAATACAAAATACATCCCTTTATAGGCGGCCCGAAGGTCTCGCCATTACAACACTGTGGTCCTATCCCAACAGTAACCCAAACCCTAACTAGTGACAGTCGGCATATCTATACTTGGGGTAGCTGCTTTCCATCACACCACTACTCTCTGCAGTCTTCCATGCTTCCCAGTGCTGACCATGGGTACTATGCACCGCTTCCCGTCTTCTGTCCTTTGCCTTCAATACCTTAGCCTCGTCGCTCCTTTTCCTTTATGAGGGTAGCTGAGCCCTCCTGTCTTCACCGCTACCTTCAATGTAGTGGTTGAGTTCTCTCCTCTCGGCCGCTCAGGTACTATCGTCTTTCTTGACTTCTCTGTCCCAACACTCACGATTTCCAGCTCTGCTCTGCAGCTAGAAACATGCTACGACATCGTAGCTTTACCTTATCTCTTTGTTTTCGCCAAAACTGTCTATCTGCCAAAATGGCAGCTTCTCCTATAGCTGCGGGACTCTGCTCCAACAGGATGCACAAGGATAATTATGTCGAACTTTTAAAGCAATTATCTGGTTTGCATATAGTGTTTGATATGATTTAGAAGGGATGCAATTGCACAGTTCAAGTTGGGGAATACTAGGTCAAAATGAAGAGAGTAAAAATGTTGAAACATCTCAAGGGCATAGAAACGTCAAGAGAGTCAGAGGATACCAGTTATCATTATTTTTGTTCAAACTTTAAACTAAACACTTTTGACTGGCTCGGATGCAGGAAATATGTTGAAAGAAACCTTTGCTTGAATGTGTAATTTTTCAATTATGTCTTGATCGTTGAGATGATCTATCTCTAATAAGTAATGTTGCATACCAATTCGATACAATCATAATAATGAGCATTATTTTTTTCATTTTGAACTATGGATAGGAAGTATATCATGTGTAGTATATGAATTCCAAGATTTATGTATTTTTGTTTTTAACCAAGTGTACTGTACTTTTTGAATTTTCAGCTATTGCTTTCCACTAGTGAAGTAAAGGGGGCATGGAAAACAGTTGAAGCATTTTTTCATAATTTAAATCATTTTCTACCATTTAGGTATTTGCTTAAGTTTTAACTTGAACGAGTATTTCTTAGAAATGTACAGAGCCACATAAAATGGAAAGGGAATATTCCTATGTGAAACCTGTAAGTTCTAAACATTTTCTTCTTTAGACTGAACAACAGGCTCACATTTGTTGGATTTTATTGAACTGTGTTAATATTGGAATTTTTGTTCTCCCAATCCTGGATTTCTGTCAAAGTTAGAGACTTTCTTTATGATATTGCTCTTAAAAAATCACTAATGTATTTTTACCATGCTTTTTTAAAGGAGAGCTACATATGTAGGAATATGATGTCTACTATTTTAGAGAGATACATAAAAGCAACTAACATTTAGTGTTAAGTCACACATTGAACAAAATTAACATCAAGTTTTACAATATTTGCATCTAGGAAGAATAGCTAAAGTTAGCAAAACCAAAATTCGAAGCACAGAACCAGGAAACTAGTTAGGTTAGAAAGCACATACACAAAAAAATCCAGCCTAAATATTACATACAGATATTTTTCCCAACTACCAAAGAAATATATAATTAAAGAAATACTCTACCAAATCAGAAGGCATTGTAGACATAACAGAGCATCGACAAGGTGTACACAGAAGCAATCTATCAAAAGGTTCTTTACAAGGAACTGCATTGGAAACAAACTCACCTGAAATATTCCATTCATTAATATCAATGGTTGTACCATCATTGCTGGAATTTCCAAGAGAATCCTCTCATCTACCCCAATCATTGTAGATCCATCCAGTGCTATGGTATTGTTAGAAATCTCTTTGATATTACCAGATTTAACTGAGTCCAATTTAGATTCCTCTGACATTTCAAATAAATCCTTTGAAGATCCAAGACCATGCTCTAAATCGTCCATTTTATCTTCAATGATTTCAAAATCACTTCTAGTTCCTTCATTTTCATGCCATTCCTCAAGCAAAGTTTCCTCTGGCAATAGCAATGATGCACTGGCAGGAAGAGAATTTACCAGTGTACTTTCATCCTCTTTGTCCGAATCCTTATTCTCTTCCATATTATGTCATCCCATAGGTTCAAAATCATCATGATTTGTAGCTGCTCCTTTATGTGTTGTTCCATTGTAGTTCTTCTTAAGAATTCTTCGCATCCGAAGAGAGTTTTCTACAAAATTTAGTTTCCAGAATACCTACGTATAGTGCATGAATTCAATTAAAAATTATACATATGTTTATAACGAACAAGCTGTGAAACACGGTACAGTCTAAGACAAACCTTATAGAAAGAAAGGTCATAGAAACTAAGAATTATTATTATCCAGTTTCAAAGACATGGAAAAATAGAATAAAAAGGTTCAAAACCAACTCGTTATGGATGAACTATCTGGTATCCTAGTGGCCCAAAGAGAGCTTCATGTTCAATGAAGCAGTGAATAAGTCTACTCCATGCACGTGCTCCCACTTTAGTCTGAAATCCATCAGCAACAACAACTAATGCACGCTTATCAATCTGCATACAACAGTAAGAGATAAACAATCAAAACCATAATTCATAATTCAGATTATACTAGAAAACGTATTGGCTCAGTCACAAAGTAATCTATATACCTCTGCTTGCTTCATCTTTCTTGCTATATCAACCATCCAAGCCAATGCTTGAATATATTTTAACACTAGTATAGAAAAATCGTTTTATGAAGCCATAGCAGGATCAACTAATTGAGAGCATTCCAACCATGCAGTTCCCATTGATTCAACATTATTCCATTTCTTTACTCATTCTCGATCACCAAGACTCCTCCTCTATGTTGATGTTGCCATCGCCATGACACTTAGACCTCTTCCAGAACCAATTTTGGCATTCCACTTGTTGCCTTTGCAACTGCCTTATCCTTTGGTACAGGAGGAGACTTTCCTGGTAAATCAGGTGCCTTTTGGAATCATGTAAATCTACACTGACTTGATGATATTCTTTCAAAAATTGGCATATCATGTCTCAAGGTTGTATTTTTGGGAGGTGAAACATCACCACCACATGCTCGAGTAGCTACCATTGCTAATGCCATTTCAGCTAGAGGAGAAGCAAATGCACAAGTCCAACCCAGAGATATCATTACAAGAGCAGTCTACAAAGAACATACATTTTCCAACTCAATTGTACATTCTATAGGAGAGTAAGAGACATTGTAAGAAAAAAATAGTGAATTTACAAAATTACAAAGAAATGAAGGAAAAGGTAGAGAGTGAATCATGAATTAACTTTTCTAAATCAAGTGGAAAGATATTTCCTTCAAAAGCTGATTTCCATATAATGTTAACTAGAGCACGAAACTTGAGATTGTTAGACATCGTATAGTTGTTCCCATATCCCAGTATCTTATGATTAATCACATTACTTGAGAAGGGTAACAGAAAAAATACATATTTAACAATAGTACTTGCTTATGCCAATCGACCTATTTATTGGATTTACATATATTTCTACAGAAAATTTTATAAAAAAAACAATGATGCATAAGTAGCCTGTAAAAGGAGAAAATAAGGGAATTTTCTCCACTAAACTAGTATTACAAAATATGGACTTAGGAGAAACTTACCTGGGGTCGCCAACTAAGGGAAGTAGAAAACTCATGAAAAAATCAACAAAGCTTGTCAAGCATAAACTCAGACTTACAAAACTTGGAAAAACTCAAAAAACTCACAAGAAATCATAAGGTTTTGCATCACTGCTTAAAACAGGCAGAAAATAGTTACTTCATAAAAATCAGTGTTGTGAGAATTGGCAAAGACCGGCCAAGCCTTGCCAATTCCATTTTGAAAAACCAGTGAAAATAAAGCCTGAAACTTGCTTGGAAATGAACCTTGACGAAATTTTTTAGACTCAGATCAAACTCATCAACCTTGCTAAAACCCAACAAGCAAACATGAACCCCGCATGGAAATGACTTCATGAAAATATTTGGATATGGATATTACAACATATCAAAATTAGTTTTTAATAAAATTGAAATGCAATAGAAGGATAACTTTATGGCATATGCAACTCCATCAAAAACTTGCAACTTTAGAAAAATAAATCATGTCTCTACGTATACTAGAAATGGTGAATTATGTCCTCATATGTATGTCATAAGCTTAAGGTAGAACCTGACCAACAATTCTTTGAACATATTTAGAAGGAGTTGAATACAATAGAAAAGAGAATATTCTAAGGCGCAGATACACTTACACTAAAATTAAATAAGAGAACATAAGAGAAATTGAAGTAACATGTGCTATAGTTCATAATGAGAATTCACCAGTGGATTTGCTGAACCTATTTTATCTCACAGATGTATTCGAAAAAAGACTTTGGAATAACTATTTATAATGTTAGTTTTGAATTTTAGAGTGTAGGCTATCCTGACCAAGAAAAAGGAGTCCTATTAGCCAATTCAAAATTATATTTAGCATATTAGACACATCATTTGTAAATGACATGCTTGGTCCTATTTCAATCAACTCCCATCAATTATCAGACAATAAAAATGGGAGAGAAGACATACTTCTATTATTAAAATCTTCCAAACAGGTCAATTTGGTTGCAGATATATCAAGAGAACAAAACAAAGGACTAGTGAAGACCTATCTTCATACATTTTCTACTAGCCCCTCTTTTGACTGGTCTCAAATAGAGGATTATAAACATTGTGTAAAAGAAACATAGTTTAATCACAAACACTTGCATACCTCAAGAGGGAATTCATATGCAACCAATGCACAGTCATCAACAACAAGAGGATTTAACCCATTGGTATCAGTAAGTTCGTGAATACCAAAGAGAAGTGGCCTCCAACGCCTGAGAAGCGCAGTAAATGGAGGTAATATTGTCTTACGAAGAGGCTTCCTGTCTGCAGATACTACATGTCATACCTGAATGGAAACATATAAGAAATTTATAATTTGTCAATGATGAAGAATGAAGGAAAATGAAAGTAAACGAAAAAACACACCCCTTATATTCATTACAATGAAATCAAAATGGAGAACAAAAACAAAAGTAGAGGTCATTACAACTGAATTTCAGTTATGTGCTAAGAATGATAAGAGAACACAAATATGGCATGACTAAAAGTTCTGATGAATAATTTCTAGGTCTTTAAAGTATTGATTGGTAGCAGATTACACAGGTTTTCAAAATAAATACTGACAAATAGGAAAATCTGAGGAAATTTGTCTCTTACTCACCTTGGTAAATATTTTTCCCTTGACTTTTCTCAATAAGGAAACCCTCTTTTAATTGTTCAAACTGGATCTCAACATATTCAACATTGGTTTAATATCCATATCAGCTACCCTTAAATGGGAGCCTAAAATAAAATTCAAGTGTTGTCTGTTTAATATGTCTTCCTATCTTAAAATAAAAATAAAATTTAATTATGTATATAGGCCTTTAGATATTATCTCAGATTTTGGACTTTCTTAGATCAACAAGATTAAATAAGTGTAGGATTTGCTTGAGCTGATCAACAATATTAACCAAGTGTAGGATTTGCTTGACTAATCAATAAGATTAACCTATAGTGGGGATTCATTTCATAGTTGTCTTATTGTTTTATGCTTCAATGTATCTTGATTAATATTTAAATAAGCTTTAGTTCCGTCAGTAATATGAATAATCACTATTTGATCAACCAAGTCCAAAATCTGAGACAATATCTAAATGACTATGGGCATAATTAACCCTAACATTAATTGGGTATGAATAATGGATATAAAATTATTTATTTTAGCATTTGTTTAATAGCTAGTTATCTTTACAAAACTAAATGGTTGGTTGTGACTATCAGCATTCACTAGCCACTTTACTTGTTGCTGTGCTCTTTAATATTAACTTTGGATTGATGAAAGTGAAATGTAAAACTTGAAAAACGATTTGCAAATCCCAGACTTGATAAATCGAGAGTTATAGCTAATCTAAAAAGTCAGAAAACAAAGATAAAAAAAACCAAACCGGATGAGAGAATTGAAATGTGGCAAGCATAAGTTCAACTCTTCCAACACATTCGTAACTTGATTCCAATCCTCCTTTAGTCATGTCTCTAATCACCTGCAATCAAGATTTCACTATATTTAAGACAGGAAAAGGCCATTGTTACAGATGCAGTTAAGATTGTAGCCCCGAAAGAACAAATGCAGATTTTACCTCTTGAATGGGCTTGTCGAGATATGATGGATTAAGGAACTCAGTCACCCCCAAAGTGTTTAGCTTTTAGGAAACGAGATGGAATCTATCAATTTCAGCACATATTCCATAGACATGTATAAAAGGGAAATAGTCGATCAATGCATTCTCTTATATCTAGAATAGAATTAGGTTAGAAGGTTATTGTTGTGTATGTCGGCTTGCAACCCACATGTTTCTTCCTTTTCTGGATTGATGTTGATGTCGAGGATTTTGGAAGACCCAGCTATTCGAGCCCCTTCTGCAACCTGAATAGGGAGGGATTCACTAGAAGATAGTTAGAAAGAAACATAATGCTAACTAATCTCTGTAGCACAAGAAAAAATCTCCAATATTTGTATGTATAGTTGTGTTGCTTGAGATATTCATGACAACTTACAACCAAGCCAATGGTGCCCAATCCAAAGATTTCTATAGAATCATTGGGCTTCACCTTCCCACCATTCCAAGCTGATCCCAACCTTGCAAATCAATACTGAGCACTCACTCATTTTCTCATGCATTAACTTTTATACTTTTGTGTATTTTGATAATCAAGAATACAAGTAATAGAGATTACCTGCAGAAACTCCACAACCAAGCAAACAGATCTTGTCCAACAGAGAATGACACAGTATTGATGAATCCAACAACAATAGTTAAGAAAGGGTGGTCAGCAACAAAAGAGATATACTTGAAATCAGAAGATGTCTGTATTGATTTTCCTTAGTTCAAGAACACCCTTATGGATGCTAAGAGAAGAGCAATAAGGTTCATTCAATAAGAGTACAGGAAAGGGCATAAAGGATGACATAGCTTTCAAAAGTAGCAAATCTGAATGCAATCAATGGGAAATCATTTTTGAGTTTTTATGGGTAACATCAATCATTTTCAAGGTAGAGGCTCATGATCTAAAAAGTTTGAAAAAAAGAATTGAACATTAGTCCTTCAAATTCCTATCTTTAGGTAGGAGGTTGACTCTTTTGAAGGTTGTTTTGGGTTGCATTCTTAATTATTGGTTTTATTTGGAAAATATTCCCTAGGATATTCTTAAGATGATCCACAAGCTGAGATTTAATTTTCTGTGTTCAGGGAATGTTGATGGGGGCGATTTCACCTTGCTAATTGGGAGAACTTATCTAAGCCAAAATACTGGGGTGGTTGGGACGTAAACAACATTCACTGGTTTAGTATGGATTTGAGTTTGAAGAGTTTATGGAGAGGGATTTTTTACAAAGGGTTTTCAAGTGATGTTTTACATGACAAATATATCAAGGGAGACATCCTTAAGTGCATTAGGAAGCCTGTAAAAAATAACAGAAATGTGTCAAAATTTTGGTCTATTTTTTCAAAGCATACCCTTGGATGAGAAAGGGTATCTATTAGAAGGTTTGTAGAGGTACCAATATAGTTGTTGGTGTTGATCCCATTATTGGAGTTGAAGAAATTTATACACTGTCTCCTTTTATTCTAGAACATCTCTCATTTTTTGGATTTATCACTTTAAACCAAATTAAGCGTCCCTCGTGACTTAATCATTCTGAGACCTATTGGCTATTAGCAAGAGATATTGGTTCGAGAAGAAAATGGGATATGGAATGGAATAATTATATCCATATATTAAATTATGGGATCCAATTTAATTGAAATGAATATGAGATCATACACAGTCTTTTAATGATACATACACATTTTAACAACATATGCACATGTTGTGATTTCTCAAGGATCAGTCACTGTAAATGTTGGTTCTCCAAGTTGTGGAAATGGAAGATGTCAACTAAGATCAAATTTTTCTTTGGTTATCTTTCACAAATTTCTTGATGACCTGGGAAAATTTGATTCGTAGAGGAATGATGGGACCAACTATTTGTGCTTTATGCAAAAGTGAAACCGAATCCATTGACACATATTTGTTAATTGCAAATTTACAATTGATATTTGGAATTCTGTATGTTGTCATCTGAACATACCACGATGCTGGGGAATACAATATTTTGATCAAAATTTCTATAATTGGTATGTTAACTGTGATAATCATCGATTTTCGTCTGCCTTTATTTCCTGGGTGATTTGGAAGTCGATAAATTTCTATATCTTTGAAGGAAACCAACTGAAAAATTATGCTTATAGTCCATGGATTATTGGTTTCTCTAATGAATATTTTTTACTAGATGTTAAAATTAAAAAATTCAGACAAAGACTGGATGTATCTTTATCAAGGGTGTTAGGATTATAATCCTCCCTTGTCCAAATTGGTCAATTATTCCTAAATTAGGAGTCTTTTTTGTCATTATTGAGTCACTAGTTCCATTGGGTCCACATGGCCTAATTGGGTCACATGTACCAGTCACTAGAGTGCGGGGAACACTAATTGAGGCTAAAAACCACTAACTGCACTTCCATGCATCATTTTAGGCACCTCCTAGACCATTCCATACAATTTAGGAGCCACTGGGAGTGTCGGCACCAACCTCCTTCAATTGCGTTTAGTTGGTGACTAGTCGAGCCTAGCTAGGAGTCAGTTACATTCAGTTACATCCATCTATATTCAGTTTATTCCAATAATTGATTAAATGAATGTGGGAAGGTTCCTTTCCTCACCTACCACATTCAATTAGACTTTTAACTAATTCTAACTGATTGAGGCACTGCTTTAGACAACTGGAGATAGCTAGTTAAGCTTCGATAGTGAATTAGACACATCTTGTTATCCATGCGGTTAGATTGAGTCAATCAATTCAAATTTCTCTCTCATGTATTCAAATTGATTGGTTATTAATACCAGTGTATTACATTGGATTAATTATCCATTTTTACTTTTGATTAATGAAAGCATATACAACTACAAATCATTATTGCACTGTTTCATATCATATTTTGAGTAAAATTGCTTATGTAATATACTTGTGAGTTTTTCCTTGGTTCATAGATTCCTATGAGCTCAATTTTAATATGGTATCAGAGCCTCGATAGGACAAGGCACTTATCCTTCTACAGATTTCATGCTGGATCAATTTTTTCAGCAAACTTACTCCTTCCAACTCTGCACCAAAAGTGGAGAGTTTATGACATAATTCCCAGGAAAAGGAATTTTTTATCAAGATTACTGGATTGACTAATTTGGGTGTGAAGAAAACTCCAAAAGTGCAGGTTGTCAACCTTACTTGGTCTGTTTTTCTTGTGATTTTCAGGTTTCTCAGTCTCCTTCACTGCATTCCCTACAGCAAGCATAATGGTCCCTTTTGTGGATCCTCTCACTTCTTTCAAGTACCATAAGTGGAAGGAGGAAATGGATATTGAGCTTCGCTCCATAAATCTCTACAGAGTCACAATGAACATAGAGGTAGAGCCGATTCATTATGTTGGCAAAGAAAAATAATGGAATAATATTGATGAAGCATATGGATTTCTGTGCCTTCCAATTTCTAAATATCTTCTCTTCCACATCACTGGATTGAAGACTCCCAAGGATATTTGGGATCAACTTGATTCTTTGTTTGATAAGCAAGATGACTTGAGGATCTATTAGCTAGAGAATGAAATGATATCTCTAGACCCAGGAAAATTTTCGAAACCATGAATGACTTCTTCACCAAATTCAAGCACCCAGTGCTCTAGTTGAACCTGTGTAAAGTTGAGAAGGAGGATGATCAAGTCATCCTTTCCATCCTCTCAAAACTTGGTGTAGATTAATCAGTCTTTGTTTCAACCTTTCATACCAGAAATCTCACAACACCGATTGGAAGATTCCAATTCTCAATGCATTCATCGACTCTCTCACCAATGAGCATGACAAGCTTGTCCAAATGGGGATAATCAGATCTTCCAAATATAAAGTCATGTTTGATGGAGGATCCAAAGATACGAATGGAAAGGGGAATAAAAATCCAAAGAATGATTCTCCTAAGGAGAAGGAGAAGTCATATGAGTCCTCGAGTTTGAGGAGAAGCAAGAATAAGGGCAAAGAAAAGATCCTTTGTTCTTACTATGGAAGGGGATTTCATCTAGAAAGCTCATGTATGAGGATAATAATAGATTAAATGGCTCTAATACTAGAGAAAAATAACATCACTTCACCTTTTGGCGTAAGGATGGCTGACCATGGAAAAATAGTGAAGAGAATGAGGAAAGATGCCATGCACTGAAGGCTAGTTGTTAAAAAACACATGCTTTCCTCATTGATTCTAGAGATTCCAATCATATGGTTGCATCCACACAATAATTTTCTTCATTATAACCTACTGATGGTCCTAGCATTCACATGGGTGATGATAGTCAAATTCAAGCTAAAGGGAAAAGTTCTATCAATCTTGAACATGGAAAGTTCAATGATGTACCTTATGTGCCCTCCTTAGCTGCAAATTTGTTACCTGTATACCAGATGACTCACACTGGCCCTCCAATGCGAGTGATATTTGGTCGTGACTTAGTGGATATCAGAGATATCTCTACTGGGAACATCAGAGCAAAGGGTGCTGCAAATAATGCCTCCAATGAATATGAATTCTCACACTTCCTACCATTTTCAGATCCAATGCGCTCTCAGCTACCACTTGAAAGGGGAGGTAAAAATATTCTACCTACTCCTTTTGCAATTTCCACTAGTATTTCAGAATCAGAAGCAGAAGACTCAGTTGTATCAGTTTATGAGATTGAAATTTAGGGTGATTAAGATCCAAATCCAGTCCCTACTCCCAATCCTAAGCCCAAAAGGGCACAAAAGGTTATTGGGGCAGCTGGGAAGATGACTAGAAATCCATTTGACACAAAGAGGACAAGAAATCAGTTTCAGAAAGAGAACCTTACGCTATGTCATGCAAGCTCACTTCCTTCAGAGAGATGCAACAAAATCCCTGTGAGATGCTACATGGAAAGGCCTGATTAGCTACACTGCTCTGAGAAGAACAAAGTGGATCATACCTCTTTTCTTCCAAAAAGAGGCAAAGGTTACATTCCTCCTTTCTTCCATCATCATTTTGGGAGAAGATGCGAACGTTTACATGCCATGCCCTTAGAAACCTGTTCAGAGAACATCATGCATGTTTCTTCACTACACCACAGAGATGAAGGTTGCAGCAACATTTTCTCAAGTTTTTTAAACTTGAATCATGATTCTACCTGCTTAGTTTGAGGGGGGGATTTTTTCCCATGTGGTTTTTTCCCTGTTTGCTTGTTTGTATTAAGAAATTACTTTTTCATTTTAGCTATAATGGGTGACCTATGGCCTTAGTTACTAGGGACCACAAATTTTCCAAGTTAGCATTCAGGGGGGTGTTAGGATTATAATCCTCCCCCATCCAAATTGGTCAATTATGCCTAAATTAGAAGTCTTTTCAGTCATCATTGAGTCACTAGTTCCATTGGGTTGACATGGCCTAATTGGGCCACATGTACCAGTTACTAGAGTGTGGGGAACACTAATTGAGGCTAAAATATTCCACTGACTGCACTTGGATGCTTCAGTTTAGGCACCTCTTGGACCAATCCCTACAATTTGGGAGCCACTAGGACTGTCGATACCAACCTCCTTTAGTTAAGTTCAGTTGGTGACTAGTCAAGCCTAGTTAGGAGTCAATTACATCCAGTTATATTTAGTTAGTGCCATGCATTGATGAACTGCATGTGGGAAGGCTCCTTTCCTCAGCTACCACATTTAGTTAGAATAGTTAACTGATTCTAACTGATTAAGGAACTGATTTATACAACTATAGCTAGCTGGTTAAGCTTCGATGGTGACTTAGACACATCTTCCATTTTTACTTTTGATTAATGAAAGCATATACAACTACAAATCATTATTGCACTGTTTCATATCATATTTTGAGTAAAATTGTTTGTGTAATCTTCTTGTGAGTTTTTCCTTGGTTCATAGATTCCTCTGAGCTCAATTTTAATAAAGGGAAGCAATTTTGTTCTTCGATGGTGCAACATAGAGTGGTTTATGTGCGGTAGGTATGTTGTTGAATATTAATAATGATCATTATTTCTTATTAAAGTTGAATTGCGGTATTGGTTTCAACATGAAGGTAGAATTGGTGGCATTATGATGCCTCATAAAGTTGCCTTTTTCCTTTTGTATTGATTCCCTAAACATTTATGGGGACTCTATGGTTATTATCAATTGGGAAAACAATCTCTGAAATCTTTGAGTTCTTGAATTACATAGTTGGTTTTGGAAAACAAAATTCATGTTTATCCTCCTTTTCTAATATCAATATTGAACATATCTATCTCGAGTCTAAAATTGTTAGATTTTTATCATTTAATCAATATGATCAAGGATCTTATCTGAGAGAATAACATGCACAACAATAATCACAAGAGACAAGAGACACAAAGAGTTTTCCTCGGGGAAACCATAAAGGAGAAAACCTCACAACTTCCTCAGAGATAGAATGAGCACTAATGGAAAAAGTAAAACCCAAAGAAAGAAAGATGATCTCCGATAGCTATTCTCTCTCTCACTTGTGCGAGCTCCTCTTCTCTCACTCATTCACTACAGTTGAGTGAGTGTGTGTTTCAAATAGAGAGTCTCACTATCTATTTATACTATTTTTCCACTTGACAGTTACTTACCAAGGCCGACCTCACTAGGAGAGTCTAATAACCCTAGCACCCCTCAACTGTGGGGACTTTTGCCCCAACTCACAAAGGAGGGTTAAACTCTATGACTTTACATGACTTGATGAATGATTCTCCCAATAGCAACATCGGGGTACAAAGTAATACAATATATAAAATATACAAGTGAATACATTCTGAAGTTACAAATACATCAACAAAAATGGTAGTAGATGCTTTGGCAAAGAAAGAAATTGTTGGAGAAGTTGGATTTCTCTATTGGGAATAATTTCTTGAAAATTATTTGGAGCAAAGAGGTTTCCTAAATTATTTTGATGGATAGCTGGTTTTTATTTCATCTTACTTTTTTCTTATTTTGAAGTTTTTTCCACTTAGCCTGGCGAAATGCTTTTTTCCGAATGACAACTATTACAGTGGAGTTGTATGTTGTTCGAGACAGTGATGGAATTTGACCATTAAATATGGTTTAAAGTTTTGGTTAACCTTTATTTATGAAGGGTAATAAAATTTCTAAAACCTAATTTTAAAGGGTTATAAAATTTATAAACCACCATATATTACTACTATATTTTATATTGCTAGTAGTATTATATATTTATCTCATAAAAAACAAGACTTTCTAAATTCCAATATCCAAACCATACATTCACTAAAAATTAGAAACATCTATTAATTAGAATTGTATGGTTGCCTTTTTATTTGCAAGTTGCATTGATTTTTACTAAAAACATAAAAACTCATTTTACTCAATGAGTTTTCCATATATTTTTTAATTTTTTCATTATTGCAATGAACATCTACACTCTACAAATGTCGGTGCTCCATGCACATTGATTACAATAACATAGTTTGGAGTTGGAAGGTAGGACTCATGGGAGTTATATTAAAGAAAACAAGTGAAGCAGAAAGAGGACACAATGGGCATATTGAGTGCTTGGTCAACTGAATTTTACCTTCTCAATATTAATTAACTAACTAATTAATGCAGTATTGATAGTGGTCCATTGAAATTACAATTCTTAACAAATCCCCTTAACCTCAACTAGGACAATACTTTTAGCACTATCAATGCAAAAAGATGCCTCCTGGTCTATGTCTCAGTTAGGCTTACATTTCATTCAAAATATTTATTTTTACTTTCTTCCTTGATATGTACTTGAGATTCTTCTTCTTTTTCTTATGGATCTTGATGCTAAGTAGTTATTCTTCATTACATTCTAGAACATAGTGCAAGTATTCTTCTTTTGTTTCAACATGTTTTTTCTTTTTGTCATCTTTACTTATACACTAAATTTTTTTGTTAGAAAAAATATGAATATATTTCAGCTTTTCTTGGAGAGAATTCACATCTTGGTGTTGCTCATCAATGGAAGCAACTTCATCATTCTCACTGACTTATTCATTTGCATGTACCAACTATGCATCCTTGATTACTTCTTCAAAAATTATGGGTTGAGAAGAAAACACAATATACTGTTGATTCTCATTACTAATAGGAGGGTCCTTAGAGATCTCTCTCAAACTTCTGGTTTTATGGTTCTTGTCTGCTGGTGTTTCTTCTATGCTGCTATCAACTATCTGTTTCTCATTCCCAGCAATTGTTGCAGCTTCTATGCTGTTATTAACTCTCTCTTTCTCTGAGATACAATCACTCACATCATTAAGTATCGCCACATTGACAGGTTTGTTTTCACTGTCATCAACAAACATAACTAGATCAACAACCTTTGTTGGGATTAAATGATCACTGGATGCCTCGTAATCAAAGCCTTCTTATCTGTCTTCCACTTCACTGTGGGATTCCTGGTGCTTTGCATGACTTGCAAAGTCATCTTCTTCTGCAACTGCCTCTTCACTAAATATGTCTTTTAGTATATTCCATACTCTTTCTGGAATATCAGCTTCTACAATATAATGAAATAGTGAATAGTCTATATTGTCTTATATGAGGCATAAGGCCTTCTTTCTTTTTGGAACTTCATCAAAGCTTTAAATGAATTCGGATCCCTAGGATCTTCTTCAACTATAAAATGCCATGTATCTTGTAATTTTAACAAATTACTAGAGATTTCTTTTAATTTTAACAAATTTGTTACTTTTACTGCACACTGAAAAAAATTTGTCAGAAAAATATGAATATATTTCATCTTTTCTTCGAGAGCATTCACATCTTGGTGTTTCTCATCAATGGAAGCAACTTCATCATTCTCATTGAATTCTTCATTTGCATGTACCAAGTGTGCATCCTTCATTGCTTCTTAAAAAATTGTGGGTTGAGAAGAAAACATAGCATACTATTGATTCTCATTACTAATAGGAGTGTCCTCATAGATCTCCCTCAAACTTCTAGTTTTTTGGTTCTTGTCTGCTGATGTTTCTTCTATGCTGCTATAACTATCTCTTTCTCATTCTCAACAGTTCTTGCAGCTTCTATGCTCCTATCAACTCTCTCTTTCTGTGAGAGACAATCACTCGCATCATTGAGTATTTCTACATTGATAGGTTTGTTTTCACTGTCATAAAAAAACATAACTGGAACAACAACCTTTGCTGGCATTACATGATCATTGGCTACCTATTGGCTAGATTTTCTGTCCTAAAGCCAACAAGGAGAAATAGTCCACACAAAGTGCTTAAAACAACCCTTGGTGTGTTTGGGATGACTAAATCTCACAGGAACAAAGGCCCTGCTGCCTTATGAGTTTGCTCTCAAAAGACAGTCTCACAATTTAGTTCCTTGAATTCGTAAAATACAATGAAAACCTAAGATGCAATCTAACTTAATTTATGAGTAACTTTTTAAATAGATGAAACAAATATTTTAAAGGCTACTAAACTACAAAGATACTTAAAAGCCCCTAAAACCTAAGTTACAGTTACTGAAAAAGAAATATATTTTAACTTTTTAACTAATCTATTCCTATCCTATGCTATCGTGCATAGGAGCAAGTTTAATATACCGTTGTTATCATCAAAACCAAATTCAAAATGAATATGTTTAAATAGAATGGCAATATAAAGTTGATCATTCAATTTAAATAACATTAATATTTAATTACAAAGTTAATTAAACAACAATAAAATTGATCATAAAACCACCATGTAATTATTTAAACGAATTCATAAAATAACATTTGCTAAAGACATGAGGATTAAGCATTTGCACATCATACAAAAGTACATATTCACAAAGATAGCAAGTAAGTATGACTATTATCAAAAAGGAGTTTAATAAAATCAGAATGAAAATCCATGAATTGTCATTTACCAAGATCGTAATAATGCTTATGTTGTAAAACAGTAACCAGAATTACCATTATCTCCCTAAATCTCATTCCAAACAGGTCTCAAGCTACAAAGGAGAAACAAAATAGAGTTCTAAAAATAATTTACAGAATTCCTGAAGCATCCCCTTGTGGCAGCTGTGTCTCACTCTCCTTCTGTAAACAAAAGATTACAAAATAGAAAAATAGAATGCAGAAAACCAAGTTTCTTTTATTCTACTGAGACCTCTCCTCCCCCTCACTGGAAGCAACGTTTCTTATTCTCTGGTTTACAAAAACCATTGAACATAGAAAAATTACAGAACTTTAAAGAATGAAATTTCTCTAGCTCTGATGAGTGCTACCCCCTTAACACAAATATTTTTGTTATTTATATAGGCAATCTAGAGCTTCATTTCTGTTTGAGGTGATAAAACCAAATGCTTAGCTTTTGTTGGTTCCATAAATTCCATGAAACATCCTCCAACATTCTCGTTTCTTCGTTGAGTTGATTTCAACGTATGTGTTGTTCTCCATAAAATCAATTAATCTCTTATTTTTAAACTTGCAATCCAAACCAATTAACTATATAAAAAATTCTAATCAAATATAACTTCTAGAAATCGAAACAAAAATATAATATTTTCTTCGACTTCCAAGAAGTGTCTTTATCCATAAATGGTGAAAAGGATTCCTTGATTACTGTGCATCTTTGTTAGCAATTGACGCTTTAAAGATTTAAACACTTTTAATTTGTGATCTGGTGGCATGATGATATTAGATGGAAACTCATTCTGCAATCTTCATCAACATAGCTTTCGTGGAACTAATATTCTTCTTTCTCGGAAAATTAAGCGCATGTATTGCGGATCCATGAAAATGGAATGAATCTATTACACGATGGCTCAGTTTGTTAACAAAAGTCTTGTGAGCATACCAACTTCCTGGGATCCCGTAAGAAGCATTTTAAATAAAAGTTGCAATCAATTATCTAAATGTAAAGAATTTACATCATTCTAAATTCACCTCATATGTAACCATGATACCTGTAACCTGAGCACCAAAACCCAAATAAGATAACACATGAGAGTAAAAGAACATGGATACAAATTACTACTAAAGGTGAAAATAAAACCAAAGATAGAAATTCTCCCCCTTTACTCCATCAAGATCTATTACACGGAGATTCGATTCTTCTAGCTGGGGTATCATGAGAAAATGTCAAGCAATTGGTTCGGCAAGGTTTATTTAATGCAGCAGATCACTTATTTCACCAGTTTTTGGTGACTATGCAATGATGGTTGATGGCAGCACTGGGTAATATTAATTTAGGATATCCGGTGTAATAAACTGATAGAGATCACTTTCATTTAATGATGAATCAATTGATCTAGAATATGCCCAACTATCTCAATTAACGCATCATCCTATTCTTCTTCTTTGATTAACACGCAGATCAATGCATCTTCCTTTGTAAGGGGCAGTTGGTAAACAATTCCTTAAAATTCTGCCTTTTGGTATAACTTATTATCAATCTTAATGATATATCTTACGGTGGCATGTTCTACCTTCAATGTTTTGGCGTGGAATCTCTTTTTTTTGTCCAACTGTAATTGGCGTTTTCAAACTAGGATATGTATATTGAACCATTCCCGTAATCTTCTTGATTTTATTTTATTTTTTTGATGTCAATGGAAGTGTAACAATTCATGGATTCTGTGGACATCCCTTAAATCTCTGCTATCTTGTTGGAGAGAAAACCAGAGATAGAAATGATTAACAGTGCTTGAAGTGAGTTGGGTTTCACATCACTATTTTTTTTAACAGACATGGAGAAATGATAATCTTTTCTGTTAATGCCACAAGAAAAAACAAATAAAAGTTAGAATTTATATAATATTAAATATTGCGTGAAATTGAATGTATGCTAGAAATATTGGTTTTAACATGCTACATTTGTATTATTTCAAAACTCTAGCGAAAGACAATTGTGATAGCATCCTTATGGATAAAAATATTAAATGGACACTAAAATAACTACCTTGAAATATTTCTAAATATTTAATATATCCAAAGGTTCTCTTATATCATAGCTTTATGAATATCGGTTTTAATATCTAAAATAAGATATCATCATTTGTAGTCATGAGCTAAGCACACCCATTAATAAAGGTAAGACCTTTTGAAGTCTCCATGTTAGTGTATTATTTTAAATTTTTGGAGGAATAAATAATAATATTCACACAAAATATTTTTCTTAAAATTTTATTTATTGTTAATGTAATAATCAATTTTAAAGAAAAAAACATTTATGTAAATAAGATGGAATTTCAAAACATTCACTTCAATATAAACTTACGATGTATTCATTATGAATATTATGGAAAATTTTATGAGAGAAAAAAGATTTATTGGATGTTTAACTTAATATGAATGCTTTTAAAAGTAAGGAAGATCATAATTTAATGTTTTATTATTATTATTGTTTTAAGAAAAATAATCATAATAATAAACATTTAAGAAAGTTTTTCTAACAATAGAAAAATGATATTTTCTCCTTAAAAAATAAATTCATATCACAATGAAGTTTTTTTTTTTAATCTTTCTTAATAACCCATTTGTTCACATAAACCAAAGCCTATATTCAATTCTGGAAACTTCAAATGAGAGCATGAAATCATAGTTTAAGCAATCAAAAAGCAAAGAGGTTCAAATGGTACACATAAGTCAAACCACCAAATCTCTTCGAAGAAAGCCATACCAAAGAACAAGCAATGAGAAAATCGAAAAATCTACAAAGGAAAGCCATAAAATCACCTACCAAATAAAACAAAAGAAAATCAAACGCTAAGTATTTACAGAAATTCTAATGGGGGTTTCTTTATTTTGAAAAAATCAAGGGGTGTTGTTGGGGTGCCAACAAATGACGACATACCTGGGCGAAACAATTATCTCTGCTCATTCATCTCAAAAGCTGCAAAAAATACAATCTTAACATTTGTTTAAAACAAATAAAAAATCCTTAATCTAATAAGAACCAACAGCCAATTCACATCTGTGAATATTTTCAAAACTACCTTCATTTCTGTTAATAAAGAATTTTGTCATAGACAGGCTGTAAATTACCCTGGCACAGCAAAGTACTTAGGATAGAGGTAATCCACATCAGTAGTATAAAGATATATCTATTTACTTATCTAAAAAACTTTCAAGACTTGCTCCAATTATAAAACTTTTTTTTCTTTTTCTATAAATAAAATTTTAACTAAAGAATATTGTTCAGGCCTGGTAACTAGATATTAACAACATAATTCACGAGTTTTACTAGAAATAAACAAGCCGACTCATGATGAGACCTCCTGTCTCTTGATCTTATGATCAAGAGCCTTCACCCTGGTGATCAGAAATGGTGTTACCTCTGATAAAACTGATGATCATGAGTAGGTTGGATCATGATAAGACCTCCTATTCTCCAATCAAAATTCGACTTATTACAGATAATTAGTCATGGAGCAGACTTCAAAATCTTTGCGGATGGTAAATAAACTTATAAAAGAATGACTGCTTAATGTAAATTGATAAAGATTTTCCCAGTATTAAGTTTTGACAAGGAAATCTATTAGCTGTCTCAACTATAAAGAAACAGATGGCTGAAGATTAATCTCGATCATAAACACAAATGTTATCGATTATAGTCATTTATCATATTTGAGAAAAACTGATCAATTTAAGAAAATATAGAAGATCTTGTATTCCAACTAATAGATGCATAAACTTGATTCAAGTCTCAACGCTTATTTATTTACAATAACCCCCTTTCAAACTTCAAGCAAACTGAAAAAGAAAATCATAGCAAACTTGAAAAATAAAACCAATCAAAGCAGGAAATCTAAAATGGATATATGCAAATACAATAAAAGTTTGGCCTAGAATAAACTAACATCTTACATGAAGAAAAAAAGGAAATAGCTATATCACAAATGAAATGAAAAGAGAGAATTAGTTTCTACAAGATGAAAAATATGTCTCTTTATAATTTGTGACATAATGATTTGTTAAAAATAAGCAAGATGTTTTAATAAGTTAGGCCCTCTTATGCAAAAGAAAACAAATCAAAACAAAGAATTTTAAACTAAATCTTAATTACATATGCAGTTACAACTCAAAAGTTTTGGTATTGATGTGCACAACATTCTTCGTTTTCTTAAAATTTCTTACTTATGATCATAAGAATGTATAAAACATTTTCCCAATTAAGTCGAAAAAGTAAAATATATATGACTTAACAAGAAAATTTCAAATAAATATAATTGTAAGCAAGAGAGTCAAAGGTAAAGAAAACATCCCTGAATTTATCGATAAGTGTCACCTCTTGAAATTGGCATCATCTCATAACTGCATTTATTCAAAACAAAAATAAATAAAAATGAAGAAAACTAATCTAAACCTAAACCTAACTATGTACAAAAGAAATCACTTGTCATGAAAATCAAGTAAAATGAAATAGCCAATGAAGCCATCCTATAAGAAAAACACCACTTTCAATTAGTAATAGAAAATGATATGTTAATAATAGAAAATTAGATGCATCGTGCTTACCACCAAAATATTTACTTGTATATACAGAAAATAAAGCCTTACCAATTGAATGGAAACTTCTTGAGGTAAGAAGCCTCAAGGCCATCTGCAACTCTATCATGAAATATATGAACATATGAATTTATAGGTGAGTGATCAATGTCAATAAAATTGTGTGATTGAGAAATTATATAAGATGAATGAGGAACTTTAGTAATCACTGGTTGAAACTGAAGTAAATGACTAGGATCAAATGAGGTATCATCCCATATTGTGTTAGACATGCCTTCATCAAATGAATGGGAATCATGACTAGTTTTAATGAAAAATTCAGTTTCAACAAACTCATTATTTAATAAAGGAGATCCTTCATTTATTGTGAGAGATGAATTAATAGGAGGTGTTTATAAAAGTATATGACTCTCATCTTTATATTTATTAAGAGATTCATAAGAATAATGTTTTTTCTCTTCATCCCTAAAACATAATTTATCATCTGGAAACCCATAAAAATTTTGCGCATCATGATGAAATTCTAATAGATGTGAAAAATTATCCTGAGAATTACAATTATTAAATAAATTGGGGTATAATGAAATGTAGGTGGACGAAGATAGAAAATTAAAAGTATCTGTTGATAACGAATTTTCTTTGAAAGAAAAATTTTCCTCTATTTGAGTATTTGCATTTGATTTCCAATGTTCATTAACTTCTTCTCCTAAAATTAGATCAATATCCTTTACTAAAAAATCTGAACTTGATAGATTATCTTGTTCATTGCAAATAGGTAAAGGTTTAAATGAAACACAAGGCCCATCAGAAAAATGAGATTCAGGAATAGAACCCCTTAAAAGAATATCTTGGTCTTGTTTAATTAATGTAGAAGTTATCCCAATATACATTTGATATTTGGTCTCTTTCTCTTCTAAAATAGTTATAAGATCTTGATTTGAAGGACAACTTTCCTCATTTAGTCTTGAGTTTTATCTTCATTAAGAAAAGACGAATTAGCATTATCAGAAGGGACAATAACATTCTCTAATACATTGTATTCCTTCTGATTATGTGAGGTGAAAAAAGTTGGACAATATTGCTGATTTATAACTTCTGAACTTTGATTAGAATCAATCGAAATATAGTTATGTGAAGAAAATTGATTTTTATCTGATTGATCTAATTCATTTGAAAAATGCATAACCTCATGGAACAATTGAAAAATAGAAGTGACAAGTTTCAAAGGAAATCTGTAACAAAGATTAAAAAATATGTTTGCATAGTCCTTATATGATTCATCAAATTCTCTTTTAAGATTTAATAATTCTACAAACAATTTCTCATAATCAGGATCGTGAAAAGCATAAATAAACTCACCTAAAAATTGTTGTAAAGAATGTTGAGATGGCAAAGTTTCAAACCATTTTTGAACTCAGCCTTTGAAAGTCAAAGCGAACTATTTGCCAATGCTTCATCGATAACATGATTAGTAAGGCAATTTTGTAAAAATTGATAAACACGATCAATTGCATAAATTTCACTTTCACCATCAAATTTGTTTTTTGACAAGTGGTGGACTATCTTAGAAGGAGTAGAATTATTTTTTTTTAGACATCACTCCTAATAGGGATTTGGGATGAATCCATGAAAGATAAATAAAATTCATAAAATGATTCATAAAATAGCACGGGGGCGTCACCTGGCGACCAATATGATATCACGTCCGTTCATATTGGGCTCCGTTAAAATTAAAAAATTAAAAGTTAATATATTGATGGTATATTAGGGGCAAAAAGGTTTTTTTTTAACTATATAAATATCCAATATGTTGAGGAATATTTTATTCCACAATCCTTCCCGTGCCCTTCACCAGTCCTCCAAGCCTGCCTGCACCCCTGTGTATGCTGCATAGGTTTTCCTGTGGTTTTCTGCCCACGCCCTTCACCAGAGCTCCAAGCCTGCGTGCACCCTGAAGATGCTTCTTTCTTCCAAGACCAGAAATGTGAACAGACAAGCCTGCCTGCACCCCTGCGTATGCTGCATAGGTTTTCCTGTGGTTTTCTACCCGTGCCCTTCACCAGAGCACCAAGTCTGCGTGCACCCTGAAGACGCTTCTTTCTTCCAAGACCAGAAATGTGGAACAGACAATTGCAGATCTTTCCATTTCATCTCGAGAGACTAGAGAAAGCACACATGATTCGCTAAGGGTCCGGGGGTTCCGCGGAGGGTGCTCTAGATTAATCCTCTGGCCCTCACGACACATTGAGACTTCAGCAATTGAACAGAGTGTAGAGCAGCTTCCATGAGCGTAGCTGGTAATATTCTCTTTTGATTTATTTTTACTTTATTGGGTTGTGGTCACACTCGCTCCAATGGTTGGTTTGGACTATTCCCAGTTAGTATAAATCAGACCGTGAGATTGCACGAGGATATATGTGTAGTATTTCCCAGTAGAAAGAATAATTTGTACTGGTTCCAAGCATACAGTGGAGATGGCGGATATGGGCTTCATTGTTGGTGTTATAGGTGAGATTCTCACCAGTATATCTATTGCACTTATCGTAGTTTCATATTAATGTAAATGAGGTATAAGTTTTCTTGTAGGTTGCTGAATTAGTTTGAGAAATTAATGGACCATGATGTGATCTTTCTAATTTATTTGAAGTTTGGGAAAAACGATGCAGGAAAGTGATATCGATCCTCATTTTCATCTCGCCAGTGTAAGCTCTGAAATGTTTTAAATAGTTATATACAAACACTGTAAGGGACTCTGTAAATATTGGTTTCTGATTATGTTTTGATGGACAGTAAGACATTTTTGCGCATAATGAGAAAGAAGTCCATAGAGGATTTCAACTCTCTTCCTTATATCTGCACGTTGTTGAGCACTTCGCTGTGGATATATTATGGATTAATCAAGCCCAGTGGACTGTTGATATCTACGGTTAATGGGGCAGGCGCTTTAATGGAGACCGTCTATGTGATTCTCTTCATAATTTACGCCCCTAAAGGAACTAAGGCAAGTATTCATCTTCAAGCAGTTTGACTGGTATGAAACCCTAGTGGAGTGGAGGCTTCTTGTTTAATTTTTATATAGACGGTAAAACTTCATCTTCAGGCAGTTTGACTGGTATGACTAACAATCCTCACCATAACCTCTTTCTTAACTGCATGAAGCAAAAAAAATTAGTGGGTGTGAAGATAGGTGTAAGCAGAGAGAAAATCTTGTGCATTGGTGTCCATGGAGGAGCAGAAGAAATCAAGCAGGCTTATATTGGTGCCCATAAACGAGACCGAGGAGAGCGTTGACGCTCTCCAATGGGCTCTTAACAATCTGTTTGCATCGCAGGATAGAATCATTATCATTCATGCTCAACGAGCTTCAGTTTTCCCTCTCGCAACTGGAAGCCCAGGTTAGTCTCTTCAGGCATTTTTCTCTGGCATTTATGTGGATTGGTAGGATGTAATTCACTGTGAAATGATATAGGATTTTGGGTTTTATTGGTTGAAAGGATATTTACTATTTTTAGCTACAGAACAACTCTCGATGGCATTCCATTTTGAAGTGTTTTATTCTGTTTGGGGTTTATTATAGAGACCCAGTTCTGATTGCAGTTCTGCGTGAGCAGTTTTCATGGTACCATTAGATGTGCAGAAGATGTTGGAAAAGGATATCAAGAAATCTACAGAGAGGATTTTGGAAAGAGCAATGAAAATATGCAAAGCCAAAGATGTAAGTAAGGTCACTCATACTGTACATTGAAATTAAACAAGTTGGTGTGGACTAGATTGCAGGGTTGATTCAAAATTAATATAATTCTATAGATGTTCAGTTGAATGCTAATAATTTTTCTGCTTATTGTATTAAATCCCTCCATGCTTATTGTATTGAATTCATCTTAACTATTCTTTTAGTTCAGATTGTGTGGAGAGAAGCAAAATGCTCTGAGGCTACTACATCTTGTAGTAGGGATTCATTACTAGTGTGTTTCGTTGTATACTAATGCATTGAAGTTAGAAAAGCTACATCTCAATAGAAAAGCTTTACTTTTTTTTATATCACTGTGCCAGGTGATTCTGCAGATGGAGGTTCGCACTGGAGATGCCAGGGAGGTCATATGTAATGCTGCCAAGAAGTATAATCCTGACATGTTGGTGCTAGGTAGTCATGGATATGGGGCTCTTAAGAGGTATGGCTGAACGAGATCTCTCCTTATTTGCAGCTTTAAGAAGTGCATTTGCAAAAGAAGCAATATTATTGATATGCTTGATTTGGGAAGATTCATGTCATTGTTGTTTCAGAAAAATGGCCATTCTCTTTTCAGGTTTTTATAGTTGTGTTTTGGGTGGTAATACAACACTTGTTTTAAGCAGAGGATATTGTATTCTGCAGGATGGTTTTTGGTTTTCGGCAGTGTGAGTGACCATTGTGTCCACCATGCACAGTGCCTTGTTGTTGTTGTGGTGAAGCCCTAGAAGAAAGAGCCTCCTCATTGATTTTCATTAGCCTCATGCTGCCTATGTGCTCTGAATTATCTTATATTGCTTGGCCTTTATGCCTGATATATAATACATTTAATTGAAATATTTATATTATAGGGAATTTCGGTAGTCACTCATACTCATATTGTATCTACCATTTATTTTGTGAACATCTAAAATATACTCCGTTTTATGTACAATTGTATCGAGTGGTTAGAAGATGAGATGACTGGAAACAGAAAAATGGAATACCCTTCCTGGAATATATGCCATTGTATGATTTTATCTTTCATTCGATCAAATAAAGTATACTACCTTCATCACATAAAGTATGTAAGATGGGGGCATGGAGCCCACATTCCACCTCCAAAGTTTAATCATTTCATGGGATATTTCCATTGTCATTACCTTTATTAACGGTGAGTGGGATGTTTTCATTGTCATTTGATGTTTGTGTCATAATTGTTGGTATATTTTCATTGTCATTAGTGATTGGATATGGAATAAGATAAAGTTAATAAAAGGTATTCTTTGCTTTGGATGGTAGGTATTAAAAAGTAAGGATAAATTTATACTTTTGGTGATTGATCATGTTGATCAGTGATATGTAGTAGGATAGTACCTTACTACCTTGTAGAATGTTGTGTTTTGGATTCTAGAGGCCATTTAGAGCCTTGTTGATTATATATTTTGTTTCAGATATGTAATGCACTCAGCTCCATTTTGATATATTCACCCTTACATGGTATATAAATGAGAAAACTGTGCATATTTTGTCTCTAATGGTTTGGAATCTTTATAATATATTTTTTCATGAAAATTTTAGTATTTTAATATTTTTAGTAAACCTAGGCATAAAATTCAAATTGGTATAGAAAATGGTTTCAACTTGTTTTCTAAACATATGAAATATGGTAAACTCATTGGATGTTTGTGGGGAGTTAATGCTCGTTCCCCCCCATCTATTGAGGGTGGATTTTCTTCAACTTCAGAGAGCTAGGAACATGTCTAGGTGATCATGTATATTCTTACAACTAGGTACTAACA
>LPNX011126711.1:182417-275987 GCA_001517045.1 Pseudotsuga menziesii | reverse complement strand
ATATAGGGAAAATAGGGGTTTTTTAAAATCGGCAAGGCATATTGGGAGGGGGTTAAAAAAATGATTTTGGGAGGTATTTTCCAATATTTTTTGAAAATAGGGCTATTGTTTCATATGCCACGAACGAAAGTGCTATGGCATGGTTTCACTAAGTGAAGACCCCGTGTAAAATAGTTAGCTTGTCGTCTAACTAGACCTTAAGCATGCATGTGACCACTAAAAGAATAAAATTATAAAACTAAAATACATGAGCTAGAGGCTAAATGATTATTGAAATAAAAAAATAAAACCATTTATTTTACCTCGGCCCTCCTTCTAGCACCATTTGTTGGCCGGATTTTCTGTCCTAAAGCCAACAAGCAGAAATAGTCCACACAAAGTCCTTAAAACAACCCTTAGTGTGTTTGGGATGACTAAATCTTGCAAGAACAAAGGCTCCGCTTCCTTATGAGTTTGCTCTCAAAAGAGAGTCTCACAATTTAGTTCCTTGAATTCCTAAAATGCAATGAAAACCTAAGATGCAATCTAACTTAATTTATGAGGAACTTTTTAAATAGTTGAAACAAATATTTTAAAGGCTACTAAACTACAAAGAAATTTAAAATCCCCTAAAACCTAAGTTACAATTACTGAAAAAGAAATATATTTTAACTTTTTAACTAAACTATTCCTATCCTATGAAACCGAATTCAAAATGAATATATTTAAATAGAATGACAATATAAAGTTGATCATTCAATTTAAATAACATTAATATTTAATTACACAGTTAATTAAACAACAATAAAATTGATCATAAAACCACCATGTAATTATTTAAACGAATTCTGAAAATAACATTTGCTGAAGACATGAGGTTTAATCATTTGCACATCATAAAAAGGTACATATGCACAAAGATAGCAAGTAAGTATGAATATTATAAAAAAGAGTTTAATAAATTCAGAATGAAAATCCATGAATTGTCATTTACCAAGTTCGTAATAATGTTTCTGTTGTAAAACAGTAACCAAAATTACCATTAACTCCCTAAATTTCATTCCATATAGGTCTCAAGCTACAAAGGAGAAACAAAATAGAGTTCTGAAAATAATTTACAGAATTCCTGAAGCATCCCCTCCTGGCAGCAGCGTCTCACTCTCCTTCTGTAAACAAAAGATTACAAAATAGAAAAACAGAATGCCAAAAACCAAGTTTCTTTTATTCTGCTGAGACCTCTCCTCCCCCTCACTGGTAGCAGCGTTTCTTATTCTCTAGTTTACAAAAGCCATTGAACATAGAAAAATTACGGAACTGTAAAGAAGGAAACTTCTCTAGCTCTAATGAGCGCTACGCCCTTAATAAAACTATTTTTGTTATTTATATAGGCAATCTGGAGCTTCATTTCTGTTTGAGGTGATAAAACTGAATGCTTAGCTTCTGTTGGTTCCATAAATTCCACGAAACATCCTCCAACATTCTCGTTTCTTCGTTGAGTTGATTTCAACGTATGTGTTGTTCTCCATAAAATCAATTACTCTCTTATTTTTAAACCTGCAATCCAAACCAATTAACTATATAAAAAATTCTAATCAAATATAAATTCTAGAGATCGAAACAAAAATATAATATTTTCTTCAACTTTCAAGAAGTTTCTTTATCCATAAATGGTAAAAACGATTCCATGATTATTGCGCATCTTTGTTAGCAATTGACTCTTTAAATATTTAAACGCCTTTAATTTGTGATCTGGGGGCATGATGATATTAGATGGCAACTCATTATGCAATCTTCATCAACACAACTTTCGTGGAACTAATATTCTTCTTTCTCGGCAAATTAAGTGCACATATTGTGGATCCATGAAAATGGAATGAATCCATTACACGATGGCTCAGTTTGTTAACAAAATTCTTGTGAGCATACCAGCTCCCTGGGATCCCGTAAGAAGCATTTTAAATAAAAGTTGCAATCAATTATCTAAATGTAAAGAATTTACATCATTCTAAATTCACCTCATATGTAACCATGATACCTGTAACCTGAGCACCAAAACCCAAATAAGATAACATATGAGAGTAAAAAAACATGGATACAAATTATTAATAAAGGTGAAAATAAAACCAAAGATATAAATTCTCCCCATTTACTCCATCAAGATCTATTACGTGGAGATTCGATTCTTCTAGCTGGGGTATCATGAGAAAATGTCAAGCAATTGGTTCGGCAAGGTTTATTTAATGCAGCATATCGCTTATTTCACCAGTTTTTGGTGACCATGCAATGATGGCTGATGGCAGCACTGGGTAATATTAATTTAGAATATCCTATGTAACACACTGGTAGAGATCACTTTCATCTTAGTGGAAAATCAATTGATCTAGAATATGCCCAACTATCTCAGTTAACGCATCATCCTATTCTTCTTCTTTGATTAATAAGCAGGTCAATGCATCTTCCTTTGTAAGGGGCAGTTGGTAAACAATTCCTTAAAATTCTGCCTTTTGGTATAACTTCTTATCAATCTTAATGATATATCTTACAGTGGCATGTTGACAATTTATTCTACCTTCAATGTTTTGGCGTGGAATCTCTTTTTTTTGTCGAGCTGTAATTGGCATTTTCAAACTAGGATATGCCATATTGAACCATTCCCGTAATCTTCTTGATTTAATTTGATTTTTTTGTTGTCAATGACAGTGTAACAAATCATGGATTTCATGGACATCCCTTAAATCTCTGCTATAGCGCTTGAAGTGAATTGGGTTTCACATCACTATTTCTTTTTAACAGACATGGAGAGATAATAATCTTTTTTGTTAATTCCACAAGACAAAACAAATAAAAGTTAAAATTTATATAGTATTAAATATTGGGTGAAATTGAACATATGCTAAAAAATATTGGTTTTAACATGCTACATCTGTATTATTTCAAAATTCTAGCAAAAGACAGTTGTGATAGCATCCTTATGGATAAGAACATTAAATGGACACTTAAAAAACTACCTTGAAATATTTCCAAATATTTAATATATCCAAAGATTCTCTTATATCATAGCTTTATGAATGTCGGTTTTAATATCTAAAATAAGATATCATCATTTGTAGTCATGAACTAAGCACACCCATTAATAAAGGTAAGACCTTTTGAAGTTTCCATGTTAGTGTATCATTTTAAATTTTTGGAAGAATAAATAATAATTTTCACATAAAATATCTTTCTTAAAATTTTATTTATTGTTAATGTAATAATCAATTTTAAAAGAAAAAAACATTTATGAAATAAGATGGAATTTCAAAACATTCACTCCGATATAAACTCATGGTGTATTCATTATGAATATTATGGAAAAGTTTATGAGAGAAAAAAGATTTATTGGAAGTTTAACTTAATATGAATGCTTTTACAAGTAAGGAAGATCATATTTTAATGTTTTATTATTATTATTGTTTTAAGAATAATAATAATAATAATAAACATTAAAATATGATCTTCCTTACTTTTAAAAGCATTCATATTAAGTTAGACATCGAATAAATCTTTTTTCTCTCATAAACTTTTCCATAATATTCATAATGAATACACCATGAGTTTATATTGGAGTGAATGTTTTGAAATTCCATCTTATTTACATAAATGTTTTTTTCTTTAAAATTGATTATTACATTAACAATAAATAAAATTTTAAGAAAAATATTTTGTGTGAAAATTATTATTTATTCCTCCAAAATTTTAAAATGATACAGTAACATCGAGAAATAATAATAATAATAATAAACATTTAAGAAAGAGAAAAATGATATTTCCTCCTTAAAAAATAAATTCATATCACAATGAAGTTTAAAAAAAAAAAATCTTTCTTAATAACCCATTTGTTCACATAAACCAAAGCTTATATTCAATTCTGGAAACTTCAAATGAGAGCATGAAATCATAGTTTAAGCAATCAAAAAGCAAAGAGGTTCAAATGGTACACATAAGTTAAACCACCAAATCTCTCCGAAGAAAGCCATACCAAAGAACCAGCAATGAGAAAATCCAAGAATCTACAAAGGAAAGCCATAGAATCACCTACCAAATAAAACAAAACAAAATCAAAAGCTAAGTATTTACAGAAATTCTAATGGGGTTCCTTTATTTTGCAAAAATCAAGGGGTGTTGTTGGGGTGCCAACACTACCTCATAATCAAAGTCTTCTTGGTTTTCTTCCACTTCACTGTGGGATTCCTGGTGCTTTGTGTGACTTGCAAAGTCATCTTCTTCTACAACTGGCTCTTCACTAAATACATCTTTTAGTATATTCCATGCTCTTTTTGGAGAATCAACTTCTACAATATAATGAAATAGTGAATTGTCTATACTGTCGTGTATGAGACATAAGGCAACAACTTGCCCTCTTTCTTTTTGGAACTCGGTCAAAGATTTAAATGATATTGGATCTCAAGGATCTTCTTCAACTATGAAATACCACATATCTTGTAATTTTAACAAATTACTTACTTTGAATGCCCATACATCATAATCATCTCCATCAAATGTTTGCCATAATCCTTCTGGTGTTAAGAGATTTCTTACCTCTTCAAATTATTCTGGTAGTGCTTCTGGTAGCACCATCTTCAAGAATCGATCTTCTTCGATTTTCTTCGATCTTTTACAAATTTCTTGTCTTTTTTCTAAACCTCCAATAAGATCGGATCTACATGTGTGTGTGCTTTCCACTATGTGAAAAGGCTTACCCAAGAAAATAAGGAATGGAATAATGAATGGATCAAGCCATGCGCGGTCTGATATCGTTGTTAAAGAAAACAAGGGAAGACAGTAAAGGACGGTAAAAACACAATGGGAAAATTGATTGCCTCGGCAATGGAATTACCTTCTTCTTCTTCAATTTTTTTAACAAGTTAAAGGGCCTTGGAAACATAGTTCGAGAGTTATTGACATGATGAGAGGTAATGCACTGTATTGACTGATTTGTTTAGATTCGGAGATTTACTTGAAATCTATGATTTTGAAGAATTGTTATAGAGTATGTGTGTGTACTTTTTAATAATTTTAAATAGCATTGATAATGTATGTGTATTTTTTGTATGTAGTGATTGATCCCATAATTTTGGTAATTATATATATTCAAATTGGAAAAGTATTGATTAATTCTCCAAAACTCCCATTGAAATTGAAATAAACATCTCTTATATTTCTCTTACAGTTGAATTTGGATTTCACTGAGAGATTCAAAATTTAAATGAAGGCATGTATTCAATAAGGGCATTGAAAGAAATTAATTGTGTGTGCAACCTTGTCGAATGAATGATACTCCAAAAAACAAAGAAGGGGCATACATATTTTATCTCTATAAATCAAATCTTATTTTATTATATTTTTTTTTCACGAAAAAAAATGTGACAAATAGAATGGAAACCAAATTCCAACACGGGTTGGGGATATAATGGGTACTCAGAAGTGGTGTTATGTTTAGACCATCTACCTTCTGTTTTCAAGTGAATAGCAAGAATACAGTTTTTTTTCTTGTTAAAAAAAACAAAACAAAACATAAAACTTGTTCATCAATTTGTGTGTTTTCAAATTGAGTTACAGATCACTTTGGCATGTTTTATAAAGTAAATGCCCATCACATTGAACACGTCTATTTTAAAACATTGTATTATGTATATGCTTGTAATCCTGTCTCTGGAGAAGGCTACTGTTCAAGGCAGGTGAAGAAAGCAGCATCTGCCAGGTTAAAAGCAGCATCTGCCAGAATCATATTGTATTGAATTGTGAAAAGTTGCCAGAATCATATTGTATTGAATTGTGAAAAGTTGTAATATCTGCAGGTGAAGAAAAGTTCTAATATCCATGGAAATAACCATACAATCATACCATATGACTGACCGCCATTCCTAGTTCAAGTTGTCATCCCACGAACATTACATCACTCCCAACTTGCAGATACAATACTTTTACTTGACCACCCCTCTTGGACTTCAATCTTTCCCTTCCTTTATGTAGCTCATTAATCTAGGCCTAAATGGCGCTTAAAGATTGTTGGAATTTTGTTGGCTTAAAATCTGTGAGGCGGAATACTGCATTTCTTTGTAGTGAAAGAATTAACAATAATGGACGTTTCATGGAAAAGCAGTTCCTGTGATGGAGGACTCCAGGGCATGATGGAATATAGCCAACTGCAGATATCATATTCGACTTTCCAGATCAACTCAACGTTAATAGATTAGATTTAACGCTGCCTTGGGTTTCCTCAGGATTTCTGCGCACAAGCATATGTTCTAAATTAGTTACAACTTGCAGCCAGTGATATGATTGTTTCCAAAATTAAACACGGGAATTGCAGTATCACAAATAGATCATGCCATTGATCTAATCCCTGTCGTGCTAGGTTCTGCTTGGAATCCACAATATTCGCTTCTAAAATTACGTCCTTTCGGAGCAGTATAATAAATAACCAAAACGACATCTATTCGCCCGAATCCGGTAGTATAAAAATGGCTGAAATTGTTGTTTCTATTATTTAAATAACGATTTCAATGATTTTGGTAGTTTTTAAATGTGGTATTTAGTCTAGCAAAGATCACTGTGATCGTTGAAATTGTATGATTTCACGAATTGGAGACAAGATTTTCACATGTCTTACAAAAAGATAGTTGGTGGGATTTTGTTGTTTTTGGGTAAACTCAGAATGACAATGGTACATCTACTTCTTTTTCCTGATATAAATCTTGGTAAGCCAGTGAATTCAACCATAGTTGTTATCTCCATTGCTGATTTCCTCTATCTAACCATGGCAAAGAGCAAAGTCGACTCAACAATCACTGATCTAGATAAGCTCAGCTTGTATCTCTAAAATACCTAGTAGAGATGTTAGAGATGTTATTTAGAAGCATTTTTTATCTAAAATTATCACAATGACAAAGCCTCAATCGTGATCAACATAATAAACTAGCAACAACTATATAACTAAGATTAATATGTTTGAAATACACACAAAAGTATATATTTGACATATTGATAATGCTCTTTTTACTAAAGAATGTGTCAATTATTTGTATCTAATAGTGAAGCTAATATAACAACCACTTAATTTATGGTTATTTAGCTCATAGTTGACGTTAGGTCATACTTGTATCATCATTCGAGTTAAGCTAATAGAAGTGTATCTAATAGTTAATTTAAAAGTTAATATCACATTAGCTAAGTGATTGTTCTTGGTGCATGGTTTCAGTGAAATCATGGTCAACTTCTCATGCTAAGAGATGAAGTTCATCTAAATTTAATTTAATAGTTATATCACTATTGGAATAATCTAATAATTATGTAATAGTTATCCAATATAACAGCGATTAGAGTTGAAGCCATTAGAGTTGAATTCAAGCTAATAGTTGTAGGATCATTTTAGAGTTGAATTCAAGCTAATAGTTGTAAAATCATTGGAGTTGAACTAATAATTGAATAGTTGTATCTAATAATTAGCTAGATGCCCAACTACTAGATGCAAGAGTTTATCAGGCCATTTTATTATGAGTTCTAACTATTTTATCAGGAGTTCGAGTTGGACTAAGCGTTAAATGATTATAGTTGAAGTTAAGCTAATAGTTGTATCTAATAGTTAAGGTAATAGTTTTCCAATATAAGTGTGATTAGTGTTGAAGTTTAGCTAATAGTTCTAAAATCATTGGAGTTAAGGTAATAATTGTATCTAACAATGATGGAGTTAAGCTCTTAGTTGTATTTAATAATCTAATAGTTGAAGATTAATTTTAATTTTTACAATTATCACTAACTATACTTATCACATGTTAATTAAGCTATATTTTATGTACATTTTCATTATTCTATGCATTGTGAATGCTAGAACACAACCCACTAAATCTTTTAATAAGCCAAATTTATTTAAATTTTAATCAAAATATATTTAATAACTATCGTGAAATAAATTTTTATTATACATTTGATCAATTTTATTGATTTGCTCAAATAATATTTGAAAGATATTTAATTATCTAATTAAAAATATAAAAATAAAAACTATAGAGGTAAAGCGTAAACACATAATGCAGATTTCAGTCATCGCAAGAATTGATCAGTCGTTTGAATGTGATGGCAGGCGCGGAGTGTAAACTTTCAAAAGTACCTAGCGCTTGGCAATTGCTCCGTTTATGGTAGTGTTTTTCAAAATTGTGTCATTTTCATTTTCAAATTGCACCTCTATTTTTGGTTGAGAACTCCGGCAAATCAATGAATGTTAAATAACAGTTTCTTCACAACTCTACGACGGTTACGGTACCGTTCATTGTAGAACAATGACCGAGCGGTTTGGTAACGATAAACGACCGAAAGAAGCACGTTTCAAATGGCAGTTATCGAACGCCGTGAACGTGAAAGTGATCATAATTAGGTTTAACTTCCACATAACTGCTAATTTGGGATCCCGATTCCCACGCCACTGGTTTAGCAGGTGTGCACATGTATAAACAGCTTGACCAATGGCCTGGCCTGCCCCTGCTTATACGTGTAAGACGTGGTTTTTTGAGCTAAGTAGGGTGACTTGGTAGGATTTTCCAATAATCTTTACAACTAGCATACTCTCAAAGGGGCAAATGAAACACCAAAGAAAACTCTTATATGTTTCAAAAATGAGAGAAAGTTGTGTTTAGATGATATAAGTTTATGTGATGAAAGCAAGTTTACTTAAAAAAATGAAAATAAGTTACATCAAACTTTTAAATCGTCACATAAGTGAAAATAAGTTTATTCCAAAAGGCTTTTGTACATAAAGTTTTTAAATTTGAAAACATTCGGTGAATAAGTCAATGCTTTCACCCCGATCCTTTGAATGTCAATGAAATATTACAAAGCAAAAAAGTCCAAACATCCAAGGGGCATAGTTATAGGAGTTTTCCAAGTTTTAGGTAGCTTTAGAGTACCTCGAAACCCCTGGACGTGGAGGAACTGTACCTTTGAAAATGAGACTTGACCTCGACGTGGACAGACTATACCTTTGAAATTGAAACTTGAACTATGCGAGACATCAAAATTTATGCACATCATAATTTGCAGTAGCGACACCATTTTTCCTGTCGACCATTCGCGGGGGTCCTCTTATAATCTCATGTATTGAAGATCATTGAATGGGAAAATAAGGTTGACAGGTGAAGAAAATATTTTGTTTCAATTTTTTAATATCCCAAGTCAATCTTCGTATTGAATATCGATAGTACATAGTCAGGATGTCCATTAGCAACTTGTTGCTTAATTTCATGACGTAATGGATGTAGAAGCCAACCCCCTTCCACGCACATATTGTAGCTCAAGGGACACAAGTTTTGATAGTAACGATTCCACTGAATTTATTTTTACCTTTTCTCTTCACTACACGTAAAGGAAAAGGCATGGTGCCCTTCGCTCCTTGCGGATCCCAAAACCATCACGATGGAATGTGGAGGCCCTCTGAGTCGTAAGCTTTGATATATGAAACTGAAAATTATAATCCAATGAACACAAAGTCATTTTCTTATTGTTACATTTCTTTGCAAAATAGCTAATATAAATATGACCGCTCATTAGACCCCATAAACCTTTCTTCAACCTTCAGATTCTCATAAGTTTTTCTTTCTTTTTCAAGTTCTGCAACTTCGGCTATCTCCATTAGTAAAGCTCATTGTCGGATAATTTTTCTTCAAAACCATGGAGGTAGCCTGGCCTGTTGATTTTTTAAATCCCAACCAACCTTCAAATCACCCACATGTTATCCAGTGCAATGTCTTTCTGGCTCATGGAGTTTGGGTTTTCAGATGTACAAACCGAGTGTTTGATGGACCTACATAGTTGTGCTTCAAATGATATGCATGACCGCCAAGTGTCCCATGGAAATTGTGGAAGTAGACAGTTGGAACGATAGAAATATGTATGACAAACTATGAAAGTTGGCTAAGAGATGTTGTTGAGAGCTCTTCGCCCATCAAATTTGGCGTTGGATAGAAATCATCATTATTGATGATTTATTGCAACAATCTTTTGTAAGTATTGATGATTGGATACATAATTACCATGTGGGGTGTTAATGTATTTGTAACTTCGGAATGTATTCACTTATATATCTTATGTCTTGTACCCCGATGTTTATTCCGGTATGTGTCTATAATGTAATTGAGTCATGTCATGCCTCGATGTTTCGATCGGGAGGATCTACAATGTAAACAAGTCATGTCAAGTCATTGTGGGTAATCCTCCTATTGATCAAGGGTTAAAGTCTTCGCAGTTCCGGGGCACTAGGGTTATTAGACTCACCTAGTGAAGTCGGCCCTAGTTGGCTTTAGTCAAGTTGGAAATTAGTATAAATAGAGACACACTCACTCACACTCAGGTGTAGCGCATAGATGAGGAAGAAGAAGACATTGGGGCTAGGAAGAAAGAGGTTACTGCTGTCAGGAGATCATCTTACTGTTTTGGGATTTTTTATTTAGTGCTGATTCTATCTCTGAGGAAGTTGCGGGGTTTTCTCCATTTATGGTTTCCCTGAGGAAAACATTGTGTTCATTGTCTCTTGTGTTTGATTGTTGTGCTTGTTATTCTCTCAATTAAAGATCCTAATATAATGCTAGCTTAATGTTAAAAATCTAACATGATATCAGAGCTAACTTGAGAAGAAGACATTGTGCAGCTGCATGAACTAGGGCTTCTTATTTTTTGGATCTCTCTCCACATATTTTCAGCAAAAGAAGGTTGGAATAACTCTCCTCCCTAGGGCGCATCTTTCTGTCGAAGCAGAATCCAATTCTGAGGTTTTTCAGTTTTGGACCCGTCACTGCTGCTGGAAATTAAGGCTTTTCGCAGAAGTGAATTTTTCAGTGATCCTAGGCCTGGATTGATCTCCTCCTCAAAATCAAAGTTAGGGATCAAGATCAAAGCATTTGGTTGGACAGAACTCCGAAAAAGCAAATCCCTAATCTGCTCCTGAACCAGCACTGCAGAATTTCAGCTCCAAATCCAGATCCGACATCTTGAACTGGTAATATCTAAATATTTTGTATTTCCATTTCAGGTTCTTAGTTAAGATGTCTCATCATACCAAGCTTGATGAAAAGCTTGAGGGAGCTGATAACTTCCAAGCTTGGAAGTATAGGATCTCCCTGGTCCTGGAAGAGAATGAGTTGGACTCCTACATCAATGAGGAGGTTGCAGTTCTAGAGGGAGATGAGGCTAAGGCCTTACACAAGAAGAAGTTGGTTATGGAAAAGAGGATCATTGCTGATTCAATCAAGGATCACCTCATACCACAGGTGTCCTCCCTAAAGACACCTAAATCTATGTTTGATAACCAAATTTTTTGAAGGAAAGAACATAAATCGAAAAATGACCTTGAGAAACTAGTTGAAGAATGTGAAGATCCAGAATGCAGAAACCATCCAATCTTACTTTACAAGGGTTTCTCAGATCAAGGAACAATTGGAAGCAGTAGATGAATAAGTGGAGAATGCAGAGATTGTAATGACCACCTTGAATGGTCTTCCTAGGATATGGGACTCTTTCATTCAAGGGATCTGTGCCAGAAAGAAGTTAGTCAAGTTCAGCAGACTATGGGAAGAATGCTCTCAAGAATAGGCTCGGATAGCAGCTTGAGAAGAGAATATAAGAAGTGAAGATTGAGTTCTCACAGTACAATCCAAGAAAACTAGATCTAGCCACCATAGAAGTAAGTGCTCTCATCAAAGGAATAATTTTAGAAAGCCTAGAGATAATTCTAAGTTCATTTGCTATACATGTGATGAAAGAGGACAATTTGTTAGAGATTGTCCTAAGAACAAGAGTAACTCTCACAAGAAGAAGGGAAACAAGAGAAGACATCATGCTCATGCTGCAGAGGATGATGAACCTTCCACAAAGAGAAATAGACAAATCAGTGATGATTCTTCAAGTGATGAAGAATATGTTTTGATTTTTGCTCTCACGGGAACTATCACACATGGCAACAATGATTGGATTATAGACAATGGTGCTTCCAAGCACATGACATGATTCAAGAAATCCTTTGTGAAATTATCTGAACATGAATCACCTCACAAGGTGAAACTTAGAGATGACTATCAGTATCCAATAAAAGGTAGTGGGGAATCCTCCTATAAGTTAGACTCTGGAAAGTCTATCAAGATGAAATTTGTATTGTTTGTACCTAGACTAAAGAAGAACCTCCTCTCCATATCTGCATTAGATGCAAAAGGAATTAGAGTTGCATTGGTAGATGGCCAAGTCCTCATGTGTCCAAAAGGAAAGTCTTTCGATGATGCAGTAATGATTGGAGAACAAGAAGGAGGACTATACAGATTGAAGGGCCAACCAGAACAAGCTTTGGTTCATGACTCGGTAGAACCAAATGAGCTTTGGCATAGAAGGCTTGCACATGTGCATTACAAAGCACTACCACTTGCAAGCAAAGCTGTTGAAGGTCTCCCAGAAATGCAGACAAAACATGAAGGTGTATGCAAAGGATGTGCGAAAGGGAAGAACACAAAGAAGACATTTCCAAGAAGTGAGAGCAAAGCAAAAGGAATCTTGGAAATCATCCACTCCGATGTATGTGGTCCAATGTCATCAAGTTCACTAAATGCATACTATGTTTCTTTTATTGATGATTTTTCTAGAAAGGCATGGATATACTTTATGAAGAACAAAGATGAAGTATTCAGTAAGTTCAAGGAATTCAAAACCTTGATCGAGAACCACACTGAAAAGAAGATTAAGACCTTTCGATCAGATAATGGCAGAGAATTCACATCAAATGAATTCAAAGAGTTGTGCAAAGACTCAGGGATTAAGAGGGAGTTGTCCACTCCATATAATACACAACATAATGGGATTGCAGGAAGGAAGAATAGAACTATCATGGAAGCTGCAAGAGCAATGCTTCATGATCAAGATCTTCCTATGCATCTATGGGCAAAAGCTGCCAGAACAGCGGTGTATGTACAAAACCGTACTCCACACAGAGTACTCAAGAACAAAACTCTTGAAGAAGTCTTTTTCGGCAAGAAACCAGAAGTCAGCCATCTCATAATATTTGGTTGTCCTGTGTACATACACATTCCGAAAGAAAAGAGGACGAAGTTAGATCCTTCAGGAAAGAAGGGTATATTTGTGGGATACTATGAAAGCTTGAAGGCTTATAGAATATACTTCCCAGGGTTCAAGAAGATTGACATTAGCATATATGTAACATTTGACGAAGATTCAGCCTACATCAAATCAAGGAAGAGACCAGTTGAAGAACCTAAAGAAACAAGAGAACCCAGAATTCATGACACAATCGTGAACGAAGAAATTCAAGAAGAATATCGAGAATTTGAAGAACCTCAAGAACCTATAGATCCACCTCTAGAGAAGGATCTTCATAAGAGGAAACCTTCTTGGGTACGTGAAATTATCCAAGGTGTAGAAAGATATGGAGCTTCAGAAGAAACTCCTAGAGGAAGAAAGAGAACTAGATCTTGCTCTAGTTATGTAGCCTTAATATGTGACATTATTGATAAAGAACCTTCCAACTATGAAGAAGCGGTAAAACGGAAAGAATGGAAGGATGCTATGATCGAAGAGTATCAATCAGTCATGAAGAATGATGTTTGGGATGTTGTCCCAAGACCAAAAGGGAAGTCCATTTTAACTTCCAAATGGATCTACAAGATCAAGCATGTTGCAGATGGCAGCATCGAAAAATATAAAGCTAGATTCATGGCTCGTGGTTTCTCTCAGAAAGAAGGAATAGATTATGAAGAAACCTTTGCACCTGTAGCCATATACACTTCCATCAGATTAGCACTTGCTCTGGCTGTAGTGATGAAATGGAAGATACACCAGATGGATGTCAAGACTGCTTTCTTGAATGGTGTAGTAGAAGAGGAAGTGTATGTGGAACAGCCACTCGGTTTTGAGACACACGATAGGGAATCTCATGTGTGTAGATTGAAGAAAGCCCTATACAGTTTTAAACAGGCACCCAGGACATGGTACGGTAGAATTGATGGTTTCCTATCTAGTTTGGGATTTACCAAGAGTAAAGCAAATTCCAACCTTTACTACTAAGGTTGAAGATGGCAACCCAATGATACTCCTGCTGTATGTGGATGATTTGTTTGTAACAGGTATGGATGGGTTGATTACTGATATGAAGAGGAAACTTGCTACCGAGTTTGAAATGAAAGAATTGGGCATGATGCACTTTTTCTTAGGCATGGAGGTGTGGCAGAATGCGGATGGAATATTCCTTGGACAAGGGAAGTATGCAATAGATATTCTGAAGAGATTTGAGATGATGGACTGTGAGGCCATAACCACACCTATGGCATCGAACCTAAAGCTATTGAGTGATGCTTCATTAGAAGCGGTTGATGCCACGATGTATCGTTAGATGATTGGGTCCTTGATGTACCTGATGAACACAAGACTAGATATTCGCTTTGCTGTGAACACCTTGAGCCAGTTCCTGACATATTCGAGACATGTTCACTTGGTTGCTGCAAAGCATATTCTAAGGTACCTGAAGGGTACAGTTGACTATGGGCTCAAGTACGATGCAAATCAGAATATTATCCTAGAGGGTTATGTTGATTCATATTGGGCAGGCAGTGCCATCGATAGGAAGAGCACTTCAGGATGTTGCTTCAGTATGGGATCAGGTGTGATCTCTTGGTTTAGCAGGAAGCAATCCCGTGTGGCACTGAGTACAGCTAAAGCAGAGTATGTTGCAGCTTGTTCAGCTAGTTATGAGGTAGTATGGCTGAGGAAGCTATTGTCTGATTTATTTGATCTCCAGATGGATGCTACTTGTATATATTGCGACAAGCAGAGTTGTGTGAAGTTGTTAGAGAACCCAGTGTTCCATGACAAGTTGAAGCATATCGAGATCAAGTATCACTATATTAAGGATATGGTGCAGAGAAGAGCAGTGAAGCTCCAGTATATCATGACAAATGAACAGATAGCTGATGTATTGACAAAGCCATTGGCTAGAGTGAAGTTTGAGTACTTCATGGAGAAGCTTGGTGTTCTCCAGATCGAGGTTCCCTCCAAGGGGAAATGATGAGACCTAGAGCCATTCTGACATGGGATAGGATTAGGTTCCTTCCATGGTCAGATGTAAGGGCTGAGCCATTCTATCATGGTGAGAGGATTTGGTTCCTTCCATGTCAGATGTGAGTGCTGAGCCATTCTGATGTGACTGTAGGATTGGTTCCTACATGATCAGATTTAAGGGCTGAATTCCATTCTTAGAATGGAGGCACCTGATCATTTACCAGGAATACTCAGTCTGGGTTTGAGGGCCATTTTGATATGACTGTAGGATGTAGTCTTACATGATCAGATGTGAGCGCATGGCCATTCTGATGTGATTGAGGGATGTGATCCCACCTGATCAGATATAAGGGATGATGCCATTCTCTGGGAGAATGGAGGCACCTGGTTAGTTACCAGGAATCCTCAGTCTGGGACTGAGATCCCTTTTGATGTGATGTGTTTACACATGGTTGATTGTAAGTGCAGAGCCTTTATGACAAGATGAGGTTAGATATAAGTGCTGAGCCATTCTGGCGTGATGTGTTTACACATGGTTAGATGTGAGTGTTGTGCCTTTCTGACAATATGGGGTCGGATGTAAGTGCAGAGCCTTTTCGACAAGATGAGGTTGGATGTAAGTGCTAAGGCATTCTGGCGTGATGTGTTTACACATGGTTAGATGTGAGTGCTGGGCCTTTCTGACAAGATGAGGTTAGATGTGAGTGTTGAGCATGCCTTTCAGACAAGATGAGGTCAGATATAAGAGCTGGGCGGGCCTTTCTGACTTAGGGACAGATATAAGTGCTAAAGACCTACATGAAGGGTAGGACTACAACTAGCATGAAAAAGGGCTGGCTCTGTAGAACTTCCTGTGACGAGAAGAATCAAGATAGCACCATTATGAGATATCATATGATGACGATCCAGACTTGATGATGATCTAGATCAAGTGATGATCTAGATGTGATGATGATCTATACTTAATGATGATCCAGATCAAGTGATGATCTAGATGTGATGATGATCTAGTAGTCATGATGATCCAGATCCCATGATGAAGAAGACTTGAAGAAGAAGATGACTTGAAGACGAAGAAGACTCAAAGACGAAGAAGACTTGAAGACGAATAAGACTTGAAGATGAATATGACAAGATGATCCAGTCGATACAAAGAAGAATACCAGTGCTGAAAATTGTGTCGAAAGAATACCTTCCTAGTTAAGAGGGAGTGTTAATGTATTTGTAACTTCGGAATGTATTCACTTATATATCTTATGTCTTGTACCCCAATGTTTATTTTGGGATGTGTTTGTAATGTAATTGAGTCATGTCATGCCCTGATGTTCCGATCGGGAGGATCTATAATGTAAACAAGTCATGTCAAGTCATTGTGGGTAACCCTCCTATTGATCAAGGGTTAAAGTCCCCGCAGTTCCTAGGTACTAGGGTTATTAGACTCACCTAGTGAAGTCGGCCCTAGTTGGGTTTAGTCAAGTCGAGAATTAGTATAAATAGAGAGCTAGCCTCTCTATTTATCACACACTCACTCACACTCAGATGTAGCGCATAGCTGAGGAAGAAGAAGACATTGGGGATAGGAAGAAAGAGGTTACTGCTGTTGGGAGATCATCTTACTGTTTTGGGCTTTTCTATTTGGTGTTGATTCTATCTCTGAGCAAGTTGCAGGGTTTTCTCCATTTATGGTTTCCCCGAGGAAAAACACTGTGTTCATTGTCTCTTGTGTTTGATTGTTGTGCTTGTTATTCTCTCAGTTAAAGATCCTAATATAATGCTAGCTTAATGTGAAAAATCTAACATGGAAAAATAGAATGGTGCTTGTTGATTATCATGAAGTCAATGCATTTGACGGTATTCAAATGAGGAGGTTGAAACTTGTTGATACTGAAGCTTATCTCTTGGAACACACTATAATGACGATGAAGTCCCTAAATCTCATATGGATTTGATTGAACAAACATCCCAACTCTTCTCTACCTTCCTGGATTATAATGAAGAATTTAAGGCTTCTATAGGAATCGGGGAGCGCAGTAGAAATATTCTGGCAAGATGAATCACAGGTAAATATGAATTTGTTGTGTTAAAGTTTGTATGTTTAGTTCGTTTTAAAATATTGATATGTAAATATCTAGCTTATGGTACATGTAAAATTTTTGTAGGAATCTTGGAAGCAATACACAGAGAAATTGTCCGTCTCATGGTCGTCAAACCTAAACCCAAACAAGACAGAAAATCCTGGGTATTTTCATACGAGGATCTACAGAGTATGCATTACCTACACACATCAATATGTGAATCAATGAGACTTTATCAGATGGTCTTCTTGGACACCTAGCATGCTCTGCACACCGACGTTCTCCTAGAAAATGTTAGGATATTTAGACACTTAGGAGTTAGTTAAGATCAACTTATGTAATATATCTATTAAGTAAAGTATGTTTCTTTAGTATGCATTAGTATACATTTGAAAATATTCTAATCCGACGGTCACGATATGTTCTAGACATAAAGTGATCTAACGGTTCAACTTCTCTTAGATCATACCTACCATTGATCTATGGCTTAACACCCGATTGGTCCACGATCTCTATTTAAAGAGCATGGAGGGTCCTCGGCTAGTTGATCGATTATTGGAAGCTCATGTAACTTTATTTCTTTTGCATAATAAATTTCTCCAAGTAGCTATTTGGCTAGGGCCATGGACTGTTTCCCTCTTGAGGGTTTTAACCACGTGACAAACATCGGTGTATTGATCTGTTATTCATTTGTATGAAGTGGTTTCTCTAGGTGTTTGGTCTTTTGGGAGTACCCTATGTACCCAAACATGGTATCAGAGCATAGGTCTCAAGTTCAATTCCCTTGAGCTAGGCTGGAGGCGGGCTGTTGGAGTATCGGTACAACCTCCACATGGTATAACTGCCGCACCTCTAGGAATAAAAAACAAGTGGACTAACCGCCACTCCTGGTGATAGGGCCTTATGCTGGGTTTCAAATGGTCACCAATATCTATAGGTTTTGGTGTAACGGTAAACCTTATATGGTATCAGAGCGTTTATGAAGAGTCACTTTTGGTTTTGATCTAGATCTGGAATCGGTGTTGCCGAAACTTTGAAAGGGTCTATGGTTCTATATTTTTTGTGCATTTGTGGCCTATGGGAGCTATTCCATTGTGTTTAGAGTGTCGTTTCCATTGAAAAATAGTTTTTGTTTCATCAAAAACCGGTTCCGTTTGATCCATAAACACCCATCTCGGTAAATCTGAAGGTATAATGTTACAGTGATGGATTTGTTTTATTTATTTTTTAAATCTCTCATATTTTATCAGTTTTATTATTATATCTTTATTTTTTTAGTCTTGGACTATTGCCTTCCCTGGCTGCATATGCTCTTTGCCGTGCACCTTGCGTGATCGCGGCGAATCAGAAACAGAAAGGGAAAGATAATCATGATGAATCTAAGTGTTTCAAGAAGATGGCAGCCTTGGAAGCAGCAATGAAGAAGCACCACATCAGCCTATATTCGTCTTCAGAATCTACCTCTCATGGACATGCACTTTTGCTTCTGGGTACTCTTATACTGCATCTTCTTCTTCTACTTCAAATGAATGCCTTATTGATTCTGGAGCATCTTATCATATGGCTAAGGATCAAGCCATATTTTCTACTATGCATGACTGTAACACCAAAAAAATATTTGTTGGTGATGATAGATCTCTAAGTGTTGTAGGATCTAGAACAGTTCTAGTAGAAAATGGTCATTTCAATGATGTACTATGTGTTCCAAAAATTTCCTGCAATTTGTTATCAGTTTATCAAATTACTCATTCAGGTGAAGGTAAAACTGTGACGTTTACACCTCACCAAGTTGTAATGAAGGATTTTAAAAATCCTCAAAATGTCCTTGCTACTAGAACTGTTGATGATATTACCAGGTTGTACAAATTTAACAACTTTGGGTCATCACCTTTTCCTTTAGGTTTTGTTGCTCATAGTGATAACTTGAGTAAAACTTTGGCATGAGCGATTTGGTCATTTAAATTATCGCTCATTGCAACAACTATGTAAAGACAATATGTTGACTGGTCTCATGATGGTATCTTACAAGGATGGTGTTTGTTCTGGTTGTGTACTCGAAAAACATCATTGGGATAGTTTTGACAAACGTGCCTCTTGGCACACCTCGGTTCCCTTGGAGCTTGTGCATAGTGACTTGTGTGGTCCTCTTCCATCTACTTCCTTTTCTGGTTTCAAATATTTCTTAACTTTCATTGATGACTACTCCAAACGCACTTGGGTTTACTTCCTAAAACTTAAGAGCGAAGTATTTAACATGTTCTTGGCCTACAAGGCCCTTGTTGAAAAACAATCTGGTCATCAAATTATTAACTTAAGATATGACAATGGAGGAGAATATGTTAACAAAAATTTCACTACTTTCTGCATTGAACAAGGAATCCAACAACAACACATTGTTCCATATACACCACAACAAAATGGTGTAGCTGAACAGAAGAACTTCACTTTAAAAGAAATGGCTAACTCTATGATCCAATCTAAGGGACTAAGTCTTCAATATTGCGATGAGGCCATAAATTGTGCAAATTACATAGTTAATCGCACACCAACTAAATTTTTACAAGGTATAACACCAGAAGAAGCAAGGAGTAAAATTAAACCAGATGTAAGTCACTTCTATGTGTTTGGTTGTGAAGCATGGGCTCACATTCCAGATGAAAAACAGAAAACATTGCATCCTAAAAGTGAAAATTGCATATTTGTTGGATATTCTGAAGATGTAAAAGGTTATAGACTTCTTCAGCCACATTCTCATGATATAATCATTAGAATAGATGTTAAATTTGATGAAAATATCTTGGCCCACGAGCCTAACTTGGAGGGTATGCCATATTTGGCCTACGAGCCTGATTCAATGATTATGCCTTCTTCTTCTTCTTCTTCTTCCAACTTTCTTGATAGGTTTCCAACTCCAGTTTCTGATGATGATAGTGTGGATGAAAATCCACCTCCACCTGCTCATGTTCCTTTAGTTTCACTAGCACCAATGCTTCCTCGATGGGTCTGTTCAACATGTGAAGCAGCTGGTGATCTTTCCGGTGATCTTAGAGATCAACGTCGAACACGTTCTCAGTTTCAGTGAGCCTCTTCTCTTTTGGCTCAAGTTTCCAAGAATCATGATCCAGAAACTTTTGCAGAAGCTTCAGGAAATCCAGATTGGGATGCAGCTATGGATGAAGAATATCGTTCCTTAATGGCGAACGATACTTGGGATCTTATTCCTCTTCCAAAAGGAAGAAAACGTGTCATATGTAAATGGGTCTACAGAACTAAGTATGCATCAGATGGAAGTGTTGAAATACTTAAGGCAAGGTTAGTTTCCAAAGGTTTTTCCCAAGTTGAAGGGATTGACTACAATGAAACCTTTTCTCCTGTCGCAAAAATGAACTCCATCTTCCTTGTTCTTTCCCTTGAAGCCTTACATAACTGGGAATTCCATAAAATGGATGTCAAGTCTGCCTTTTTACATGGTGATTTACAAGAGGAAATTTACATGGAACAACCTCCTGAATATGTTCAGGATAACTCTAGCCTTCTCTGTCTCCTTAATAAATCCTTATATGGCCTTAAGCAAGCTCCTAGAGCTTGGTATGCCAAAATGGATAACTTTCTCCTTGACATTGTTTTTTCTATATGCCATTCTAACCCTAATGTCTATACCAAGAAAGTAGGAAACCATCTCATCATACTTGTTCTTTATGTTGATGATCTTATCCTTACTGGTAGTGAACCTAAACTTTTAACCCATGTGAAATTCAGTCTTAAGCAAAATTTTGAAATGCCAGAATTAGGACATTTGCATTATTTTCTTGGTCTCCAAGTCTTACAAAACAAAGATGGAATCTTTATTTCCCAGTCTAAGTATGCTTGTGACCTTCTTCGTTGCTTTCACATGGAAGATTGTAAACCAGCCCCTTCTCCCTTCCAGTCTAGAGTCAAACTTTCTGCCACTTGTACTTCCCCTAAAGTAGATGCCACCTTGTATCGTTAGCTTGTTGGTAGTCTCTTATACTTGACTCATTCTCATCCCAACCTTTCCTTTCTCATTGGTTATGTTTCCCATTATATGCAAACACCTCATGAAAGTTACTTGAAAGCAACAAAAAGAATTCTTCGATATATTCGAGGTACAATTTAGTTTGGGATTCATTACAGTACAGGGGGGACACCTTTGTTAGTTGGATTCACTGATTCAGATTGGGCCGAAGATCCTAATGATCGAAAGTCTACTACAAGTTATGTTTTCAGTATGGGATCTGGACCTATCACTTGGGCTTGTAAGAAACAACAAGCTCTTGCTCTTTATTCAACAAAAGTAGAATATTGAGCCATTGTTAATGCCAGTTAGGAAGCTTTATGGCTTAGACAGATCCTTTTAGAGTTTGGATTAAAGCAGCAGCAGCCTACTCCACTTTGGTGCGACAATCAAAGTGCTATCAAGCTTTCCAAAGATCCAGTTCTACATCAACGCAGAAAACACATTGAGCTACACATGCACTTCATCAGAAATCTTGTTCATGATCATGTTCTTGAAATTCTCTATTTCTCTACAGATAATCAAGTTACAGACATCTTCACCAAGTCTCTTACAAAAGCGAATTTTTCTAAACTTCAATCTATGTTAGGATTTCAGGAATGTGTCCTTAAGGGGGGATAGGTTGTAATTCCTCCTTCCTTCTCCTAATAGTGTCACTTATGTAAAACCTTCAATCCTATCCCAAGTTGTTCTTAAGGGGGGATGTTAGGATATTTAGACACTTAGGATTTAGTTAAGATCAACTTGTTTAATATATCTTTTAGGTAAAGTGTTTTTCTTTAGTATGCATTAGTATGCATTTGTTAACATTATAATACGACGGTCATGATATGTTCTAGACATAAAGTGATTCGACAATTCAACTTCTCTTAGATCATACCTACCATTGATCCATGGCTTAACACCCGATTGGTCCATGATATCTATTTAAAGAGCATCTNGCTAGTTGATTGATTATGAGAAGCTCATGTAACTTTCTTTCTTTTGCATAATAAATTGCTCCAAGTAGCTATTTGGCTGGGGCCGTGGACTGTTTCCCTCTTAAGGGTTTTAACCATGTGACAAACATCGATGTATTGATCTGTGATTCATTTGTGTGAAGTGGTTGCTCTAGGTGTTCAGTATTTTGGGAGTACCCTGTGTACTCAAACATGGTATCAGAGCATAGGTCTCAGGTTCAATTCCCTTGAGCTATGCTAGAGGCGAGGTGTTGGAGTATTGATACAAACTCCACATGGTATAACTGTTGCACCTCTAGGAATAAAAAACAAGTCGACTAACCGCCACTCCTGGTGATAGGGCCTTGTGCTGGGTTTCAAATGTTCACCAATATCTGTAGGTTTTGGTGTAACAACAAACCTTACAGACAGGACTATCACGCACAAAGGCACTCGAGCGACTTACCACTCATACGCCATGGGTCGTAGGGACTCCATCTAGGGTACTGACTACCTTGAGTTCAAATAAGAAAGATGGTTAAACAAGGATGGGCATTTTATCCTGCAGAGTCCCTTCAAATTTGCAGTCTTCCAAGGCAGCGTGCCGGTCTGACATATATGGCATTTATTCAGATGAAATATGTTGCAGAAACCGTGGTTTGTATGTTTAGATTGAAGCGTCTGGTTGAATATTTGGCTATTCTATATCAATGCCATTTAGATCTCTTTCCACTGGAGCCTTCTTTCTTTGTCTTTTTTCATTCACATTTTCCTTTTACATCACCTTTAGCATACAAATGTTTCTTGTAAAGGTTGATCAAGGTCCAACAAGAGACCTATGACAATGGATTGACAAACTTAATTGACGCACCAATATCACCATAAACTTGATAGACTTTGACAATGTCATTGCTTGACTCACTTATCTTGGCCTTCAAACTTCACTTTAACTTGAACTTCAACATTAATGACTTGACTCCAACTATTTACCACAACAATCTCTTAACTTTTAACTTGACTTTAACACTCTCAACAATGCACTCATTTAACATTTACAAATTTTTAAATACCTTTGATCAAGACATTACTTTCAAAATCTATAGTTCGGATGACCATTAAAAATAAAAATTTTACACTCCCTTATTTCATCATGATTCATATTTCATTTACAATCAAGTATCTTTCATGTAACCCAAATCAACTTACTTGCATATGACCCATATCACCATTAATCAAACATTTACCAAAAGACCGAGACATTCTCTTCTCTAGCCAGAAGACCAAATAAAAGACATTTTCTTCATGTCATGAGAAAGGAATGTAATAAGCCTAACATTGGATAGAAGCATAAAATTATCAGTACCTCACATCTTAATGTGTCTCATGCCCTTCAAGCCCCTCTCATACTTCATTATTGTCAATAGAATATTATTCAGTTTATGACCGCTAATCAAAACAACAACATCGGTTTTCAACAAACCAGTCACAACTTTCCAGAAGAACACTTAAAAATCCACCCTTTAAGGGATATTCAGTTATGGATGGATGTGTCCAATATGGAAAGTAATACATAAGGAAGGTGGCTGCTAATCGCAACTCCTTTCTTTAGTAATTTCTGTGCAACCCAACCTCATGCCCCTTTGTTCATGCAGCTCTATTTTCTTAGACTCTTCTCCTCTTTGCAGACTACATCTTGGGACTCGAAAAGGAAGCGGCTCCTCTCAAGAACAAATAGATGGAATTCTCCTCCTCTCCAAACGGCTCCTCCAACTACAACTATTTCTTCCATCGGATGATAGCAAATGGACCATAGACTTCCACATTACACATTCATTCCAAACACTAGCGCTTTAATCCAACAATTACAAATTGGACAAAAACATATCTTACCATAGATTGAGGATGCAAACATTTTCCACCATAAATACTGAATAATTTATGGCGATTTATCTCCGTATGTAAATTTCTATGCTTTGAGCGTTGTACCATAGCAGACAATGGCTCCTTTATTATGTAGTTAGCAATATATTCTTATCAGTGTTTGCAGTTAGCACTAGATTCTTATTAGTGATGGTCTATTCTAGAACGTGCATTATTGACCAATCAGAAAGAACAACTTCACCCTCCACACAATAGCGACACAACAATCAAATACAACGGTAGTGGTTCTCTCCCACACATTGCAACTCCTTCAATATGCTATAAAACCTTCCACCCAAAAAACATATTTAAAATCATAGCACAAACTCTCCACTCTATACTATACACGATTTGATATATCACAATCATTACACATTACACATATAACAAACTCTCCACCATTACACATATATATCACACAAATATTTGATGAAGCTCTTCCACCCAAACCTGGACTGTAGAATGCACCTTTCCCAGCCAAGTTCTCAAATTTATAAATTCTCTTTTGTTGTAATTACATCTCTATATTTTCAACAATTTTATAGGTTTGAAATAAATCTGTTAATGAAATTCGCCATGAGTTTGCCTCCGGAGCAATCCCGTCCAAGGGAAATTTCAGCAGGTGGATACGAGTTTGGAGGGGGAGCCTCACCAGATGCATCTATAAGTAAAGAACCCACCAATAACAACTATGCCACCACCACCATCAGTCCTACCTCGATAGCCATTGTTGTAGTTCTAGGCAGTGCTTTACTTGTGGTAAGTTACTACAAGATTTTTTCCAAGTATTGCAAAGCTTCTCGATGAAGACCTTTTTTTATGAGGAGACATAAGAGTTTGGACTATGAAGAGAATATACAAGTCTATGCTTATTCACTGGAAGGATTCCAAGAACTAGAAGGCTGGAAGATAATTACTCAATCATATGGCCTGGATGAAGCTATGATCATATCCATTTTTCTGTGCAGATTCACTAAAGCGGAGAAGCTCATAAACACCATGTCATCACATCAGGGTTACGTTAACCATGTCGTCACGGGTATGTTAGAGATTATATGGACGCGGGGAGGCTTCTAACAAGCCCTCGATAGACGACGAAATATGTTGAGCAAACAACCCCTTAAATAACACCTTTGGTGTAATAAAATAATTCCAAGATTTGATTTTGAAATTGAATGGAGATTACAATTTAAGAAGATACTATATAATAATATATATTTATATCTATAATGCCTCAACGTTTAATATAGTAATAATTTGTATTTAACATAAACAAGAAGTTTAATATTATACACACACACACACATATATAAGAGGTTACAAAGGCATCTATGACCCAAAACTAGTAGAATTAAAAGTTTGACTATGAAAACATTTAGACTCATAATTGAAAATTGCTCAAAGTTAAAATAGAGAATTATAGAGTTTTTCAAAATACAAATTGTCCCCTTTTACAGTATAAAGCCTAACATATTGGCGGCATAAGAGAAAGAAAAAAAACATAAGTTGCTAGATTGAAATAAAGAAAAACATATATGCACCATAGTCTTGTTCTCAGTAGGCTTAACTGTGGAGACTTCATCCATTAGAGACACCTTAGTCTACTCATTAGAAGGCCCATTGTCTTCTATCCCCAATGAACTGATATCGGCTTGTACTCCCAGAATTTCCTTCAAATGCACATAATAGGCTTCATTTTGTTCATTCACCAACATCCTTTGTTCATAGTTAATCCTCCTTAGATCCATAATGAGATTTCTTAGCTCAACCAGCTTTCCTTCCATGACCCATTCAACCTTCGGCAACCTACAACAAGTGTTCTCAACCTAGCCAACTTGCACATGGTATCCGCTTTCCAAGTCATCAAGCCGAATGCCCATGCATGTAATGTCTAGAGAGATTCGTCTATTCTCTTCCAAAACCACCTTCAAGGCCTCATACACACAAGGGAGCATCTTCTTGTAGTCAATGATAGCTTTTGTCATGTCCCAAATCACATGGAAGATTTCCTCAAACCTATCCACCTCCTCCGACTGGGGATCGATAGAGAGCTTATCCATGGCTCTGATATTCCTAACACACAAAGGATTACAACAGACAGAGGAAGGTTTTGGTGTACTCTTAGAAGAGCCACCTCCCATAGCCTACAAACTGATATACTCAACATAGCCCAAACCAAACAAATGATCTGCCATACCGAAGCCCAGGCAACTATTACAAAAAAACTTATCAAAAGTAGAAATTGAGAACAATCGAGAGGAAGCATCCAGATTGATGCTAATAGATAACGTCCTCGAATGTGTCCTCACAATACCATCTTTCCTAAATGCATTTAATTTCACCATCAGGAAGAGATGTTAGTCCCATCACTCGCTCTTCCAAACATGCACCATTAAATCTACCCCTAGTTGGATAGAAAATTCCATAATGCCTAAGGAGGAAAAATGCTCATCCATTTAACAATCAGATTATGGATATTATCAACCTTTAACCACCCTTGGCCTAGGGTGATGCCCTTGTCATCTTATTGATCCGCTAGGAAGTTGATGTTCCTCTTAACATGAAAGAACTTAACTTTGGCCAACTCTTTAACAAAAGTGAGGATTCTCTTATGTATTTTCCCTATATCCTCATTTATGCCTGATTGAATGTTGTACATGGCTTGTATTACAATCCAGGAGTCACCAAAAACCTAATATTCGTGGATGTTGAGGTCTTGCATAACCTCGACACCTAGCGTGAGAGCTTCCCACTCATCTTGATTATTTGTTATTTGTCCCAAACCCCAAGAAAAAGAAGTGATTTGTTTTCCTCCAGGGTTAAGAACAACCGCCCCACCCCACACCTGCCTCCCCAAGGTTTCCTTTCAAATAAGCATAAACAAAAATAGAAAACCTTCTTTACCTTTTTCGCCACCTCTGGAACTCTTTCGTTGACATATCAAGGGACCAACTAGGCCTTTTCAAAACACGTTTAGACTGATTAGGGAGCTGACACCCAGGAGCTGTGAATCCCATTGAAGTTCAGACATGGATAAATTAGAGGAAGAGCAAAGGTCCTAACCTTGTACAGATAAAAAATCCTTCACTTGATATTTTGCACTCAAGGCTACCCTATTTGGGATTGCTCTATTTTCTTCAAATATTTCTCTATCCATGGAAAACCAAATTTGCAATAGAACATAATTAGGGACAACTTCCCACAAACTGACCAGAGAACCTTTCCCGTGAAGAGAAGCTAGGAATTTTGTTTCCCGCCCTTGAAAGAAACCTTCAATACTCTCTAAAAAATGAAAATCAGAGCTTAAGTATTGAAGCAAATGGCTCCATCATTTTAAAGAGAATGGGTAGTCTATGAAGAGATGACTGATAGTATCCTTCACATTTTCACAGAGAACACACCTCCCATGGCCTTTAAAACCTCTTCGAAATTTTCAAAAGTTAGGATCTTTTGGTGGACCACAAGCAAGGAGAAGGAGATAAGTTTAGGTGGTCAATTATGCTTCCAAAAATTTCTCCATAAGCTAGAGGGAGGGGGAGAACGGACTCCCTTGAGGAGGGACAAGTATCCTTCCTTAATAGTATACCAACCTTTATCTACCCATCCCCTAGAATCCTGATCTCTTTGGTGGGAAGGAGATTTCCCATTCATATTTAAAAGTAGCTCAGAGTATTCAACTTTCAGCTGATCGAGAATATCAATCCCTTTCCAATATTTTCAACGACCATTTTTGTGCCAAGCGGAGAGATCAAATAATATGACATACACATTCTCCTATAGCCATCTTTTGATCCCTCTAATATTCTCCTTCTAACCTAAAGGATGAACAATGAAAATTCTACTATGCCAAATTCCAATCCTCTTCCTCCTTCCTGGCACCGAATAAAGATGATCCTTGATTAGAATAGAAGTTGACATACATAGATCCCATATGCGTGATCCTTGACCCACCAAATATAGATACAGACACCTGATCCTTGAATTTTTAATATACTTCTTCTGAATTATATCCTTTCATCATTATTCCTTTCTAGTGACTATTCTTCAAAGAAGCTTTGCTCCCAGTGATAAATAACCACTTTGACTAACATGATCTTACTAGCTAGATTTATCCATTTGTTCCCCCAAGAGGAGATGAGTCTCTTGATATTTTGAATATCTCCTTCCCAATCACATGGTTTAATTTTCTTTAAATATATGGGAACAACCAGGTACCAAAAAGAGGTCCAGCTGCTCAAACCTTTGAAGCCAAGGGTCCTAGCAACCATACTCATGAGTGCAAGAGACCAATTCCAGGTATAAATGCAACATTTTCAATGCTGGTGTCTCCTTGTGAAGTGAGGAATAAAGAGGAAAGGACATCCTTGAAGTAGGTAGCCACTCGTTGAGAGACACTACCAAGCAATATTATTGTCAGTGAACTGGGTATGATTTTCCACCTTTATTCCTTGAATGATAACAATTCCAACGAGAGAATTGTCGCTCAGATTCTGATTCATGTTTCTACTGAAAGCTTCTACCATGATGATGTAAAGGAATGGATATATTGGGAAACCTTGAAACAACCCCTTAGTCACCCATAAGAAAGAGATGGGTCTCCCATTAATCAAGGGAGCGATCCATGGACTTCCCAAGTAGGCCCATATCTAATCAATCAATTTCTTCGCAAAACCAAAGGAATTTAGGACTTTAAACAAAAAATGATGCCTAAACCTATCAATAGCATTGTCCATGTCTAGTTTAATGGCCATACCTTTCTCTTTTCTTCCATAGCTAGAGTGAATAACCTCTTGAACAACAATAATGTTGTCCAATATTTGTCTGCTAAGCAAGAAAACCACCTTAATTAGGATAGATTAATTTGTGAAGGATATTCTTATTCTTTCTAGCTATAATTTTGGTAGGGATATTGTAGGAAGAGTTGCACAGGGAGATGGGTGGAAAATGCTTGATCGTCGACATCGGATTTCTTTGTTTGGGAACCAAAGCAATGAAGGAGGATTTTGTGGAACCCTCGATATTATCTCGCCATGATAATGCAGTTTAGCATTCGATAAAGATATATCTTGATTAGACCCCAAAATCATTGGTAGAAAGAAATTGTGAACCCATCCAGGCCAAGGAATTTTTCTGGATGAAGTGATAAGTTGTCTCTCCTAACCTCTTCTTCTGAAATCGGCTTGAGAAGATCCTCATTGTCCTATTCAATAACTATGACGAGAATGTTCTTGCACAAAATTTCCTCTATATTCTCATATTCATTCCTCTCCTTCTTATACAACAATTGGAAGAAATTGAAGCCTCCTCTTTGATTTGTTGATTCATGGAGATATTTCCATGACCATTATCCAATTCAAAGAGGGTGTTACTTCTTATTTACTCCTTAAACTGACTATGGAAGTACTTTTTATTTTTTTCTCCAACCTTGAGCCATAGACAACGAGATTTTTGTCTCCACATCTCCTCTTCCTTCCTCTCCAGGTTAATAATATTTTCTTCATACTCTTTTTCTCTGCACAATACCTATTTTGAGATCTCAATATTATCCATTTTATATTGTATTTTCTCCAACTCCTGAACAAGATTATAGATTTCTTGACTCGGATCTGTTAGAAAAATAGGATCCCAGAGAAATAAAAATAAACAAGATGCAAATATTAAACAAATAAACACATTACAAGAGAGACACCAATATAATGTTGTTCTCCCAAGATGGGTTACGTCCACACAAAAATTTCTAGTCCTTTATTATTATACCATCCATCAAAATGAAGGGGTACAACCTGCAACACACTTGCTGCACTTCCTCTTCACTCTCTCTTAATCACATAGATTATTTATACAATGCTACAATACAATACACATATGTATTACAATGCTTTCATTTTATAGGGGAATTACCATTAGAAAATACCACGTGTCACCCAATACCATGGGTCCATAAACTATTGGCCAAAAAACATCCCAAACAAATTATTTTAGGGGTGCTCCCCTCAAACTCCCACCAGGGGACTGTTGGCCCCTAGACCTCCCAACCGGGGGGGGGGGAGGTCCCCCTCGGACCCCCGTGGGACAAGTGTACAATAAATGGGGTACAAACATGGATAAACAATAACATCTCCAAATCAGGAAGATCAAGATACACAACCAACAATCTCTGTGGCTGCACTTGTTGGATTATGCTCTGAAACATGGCCATGGAAAATTTCTCATTTTCACCTTAATGCTTGAAGGCCAACATAAACCAAGTATACAACTCAGTTCCTTTCTGGTTACTACCTTTGTCAACATGTCTGCAATATTATGGCTAGTATGTATCTTTTCCAACTTTAACAGTTCATCTTCCAAAATAGATCTTATGAAATGTTACTTGAGTTGTATATGTTTAGTCTTAGAACACTAGTAGAAAATGAGAGATAAGTGACCATGCGACTAAAAAGGTTAGTCACCACAGTTTTTTTAAGAGATAAACAACTAAAATTGAGAAATTTTAAGTGATCCAACTAAAAATGACCAAGATAAACAACTAATTTAGTCACATGATAAAATATACGACTAGATAACAAGTGACTAACTTAAAAAATGACTAACGTAGATGACTAATTTAGTCACAATAATAAAAATATGCCTATCTAACAATGTCTAAGAATATGAATTAGTTGTTTATGTTAGTCATTTTTATTTTTCACCCCGACAATGGAAATTAACTACAATTTTGACAATGAATTGGTACAATTTACTAAATTTTAAGACTGTAGTTGGATTCAGAGACCCCTCACAGAGCCCTTTAAAAATGGATATTTTGATCCATATGTTGTGTTAAAATTTAGTAAATCATAACATTGTAGATGGATTCATGAGAGACCCCCTATGATATCCATATACATTGTTAAAATTTAGTAAATCATAAAAATTCATTGTCAATATACAATTTTTCATTTTTTATGTTATGTCAAATATGGTTTGATTATTGTCACATCCCCACCCCTCATCCTGGCAGAGAGGACACAACATTGCTGCTATCTAACCCGGGATATTTAAATCCCATGAACATACACATGATAAAATGAAATGCGTTGAACTAATACATGCACACATACATAAATATTTAACATACAACGGAAGCATAAACATGTTCATCATTTTCATTAAACAAATAAAATGCAGAGATTAACGTAAGATAGACTTATCTTAGAAAGAAGCTTGTCTCACAACTAGCTATGTCACTACAATGTTCCACCCAACCATAGGCTAGTGTGCTCCTCAATCTTTTAGCAACACTGCCACCCCCGAGCTGGGCATGATTTCCACAAGGAATAAGGAACACTAGCAGGCTCACACATAGCCAAGGATACAACAAAACTCAGCCAAGACAACACAGTTGGGTTTATTAGGCTGCAAAGGAGCTGGAAAGGATAACCGCTAAGCTAGTGAGCTCCTCAACAGAGCTATGAATACCTGCACCAGATCTAGCCTAGCTTCTAAACATCTACCCACCCAACACAAGGAAGCATCCCCTTCTCTGCTACACAGTCCCTCGGGTTATGCCTTCCCTTCTAGTGCTATTCAGGGTGTGCAAAGAAGAAAACCAACCCCCTAGATCTGTTTGTGAGGTTCCTTCACACACTAGTTTTATCAAGCTGATCAGAACCCATTTCCACTCCCAATTAAGTTCAGACCAAAGAACCGATACATACAAAACAAGATACACAATTTCTGGGTTGAGGAAAACAACTTTGGCAACAAAAAAAAATTCCAAGATGGTTGAAAACAACCCCTTAACAACAATTCTATTCCCAGGGATGATTTGGCCCTAACATGGCCAAAATGGACTCAACAATACCCAAGAAATCGTGGTCTCTCTTCCAAATCGTTGGGAAACACAAAAACGGTTTGTCCCAACCGAGTAATGGGGATAAACAATAGTAAAAACAATCAAACAAAGAGCCCAGCCACCGAGATTTCCAAAAATGAATTCCCAGTCATGGGGAAAATGGTGAAATCTACAAAAACGTGGATGAGGAATGCATAGCAACTCCAAAAACGTTAGTGCCACACACAGGAAACTCCCAGCTGCTTGAGAGAGCCCCAACGTGGATGAATGATGGGTGAGAAAAATGCGCAAGAGCCCCCAACGTGAAGGATAACACACAACAGGAAAAAATGTGAAGGTAAAAAAACTCCCAAGCTTTCATTGCGTGAGGAAATGGAGAATGTGGGTGGATGACCAAATGGGCATGCATTTTTTGGTATAAACTTTCCCCAAAAGTCAAAAATGTTTTTTCCAAAAATGGGTGCTTCCCCAAATTCGAATTTCCAACTTCCATACCTTGCCCATCCTCATGCAATAACTAACCCAACCAATTTCTGGCAGAATTAAATGATTGGGTGAATGAGACAAGAAAGGTAGTTGATAGTTTGATGGGTTCTCCCTTTGACATTTGGCTTTTCCCCATTGGCCCCAAAGGTTAAATCATATCCCCCCTTATCTTTAGGAAATCATGCCCCCAATCTCATTATTTGTTGCATTGACATAGCTGGTTGTGGGTTTTTAATTAAATTGTATAGTTTACATGATGTCCAAAATTATAATGTGCTTGCTAGCACGAAACACCATCGGCAACGATTTTAGTCACTGAAACATAAAATGCTAAATCAATGGTGGGGCTTTTTCCTTTAGCTCCACACCACGATTAAATACAATATTTACATCATATACATTTTTAATGCAAATGGGGTCAAAACGAGGCATTACAATTATATTTGATATGGTAGTGGAAAGTAACAAGTTTGAATTAGAGTTTCTAATTGAATGTGGGTTGAAAATATTGGATTAGGTATATATATATATGTATATATATATATATCCAACTTAGTTTATCATCATAATTAATAACTAATAAGGTACCCATGTTCATAAAATATAAAAATAAGATAAATATGCATTTTATTACCAAATGGTCTAAGTCCTTCTAGCTGCTAGCTATTATATTGGCGGTGGACGTTGAAGCAAGTTTGGGTATAATAGACCTTATAAATTCCTTTTATATATCTCTCACATCTAATATCCTTGTCTTAATGCCTATGGGTACTACAAGTATCGTCAAATCCATTATCCATCTCATGTTGCTCCCATGATATAAGAGTTTGTTTGTCTAGGCCTTCACTAAGTCCTTAATATATATAATAGAGTAAGCCAATGTAGCACCTTTTTTTTGGCCTTAGTAGAAGGAAATACAATAGAATATTGATTTTTACTACATGACCAAGAAATGAGACAAGTACCAAGATTTTATACCATAGCCTGAAGTAGTCTTTATACCATCATTATCTTCTTCCCAATTGGAGTTGGTCTAGCCAACCAAATAAATGTCACAATAAGAAGAATAGTCAATGTTGTTGGTGTATTTAATGCATCTTGACATGTGATACCATTTATATTTAAATTCATTTATGTTGTTAGGCGGGGTTTGTGGTCCCACATTGGTGGTTATTAGGTGAACTATATGTCCCACATTGATGCTTATCAAGCACGCTTTGTGATCCCATGTTTATGGGTTTGGGTTCAACTAGATAAATCCCACTCATACATATTTGAGGCTTTACTTTATTTGTAATTACATGAATACAAATTGAGCATATTATTGGGAGTGGAGTGGGTCCTTGCTCAATTTTATTTGGGGGGTGGGGAGGCAAGGGTTGCACCTTGCTCAAGTTTTTTTGGGTGGGGAAGGGGAGAGTGGAACCTTACTCAAGTTTTGTTACCAAATATTGGACCATGTAAAATACTCAAGAATGTCTCAGGAATTCAACAGAGTATGCTTGTAGTTATGAGAAAACACATTGCTTCAAAATCACTGAAGAGTGTCCTAAATCATTTCAGTGGAACCTTAATAAAATTATCTTATCTTCATTTAAAAGTGAAACCTAGTTATTATGGATTTTTATAACAATTTTGACTAGTACGAGCAATCATTTCCTCTAGTGAAATCATATTTGGGAATTCTCCTCAAACTCTTAGTTTTTCCTAATGAATTTTCTTCTACATTTTACCTAGCAAAAGTGTTACCAAAAATTCTAAAATTTAATTTATTCTCCAATTGATTTTCCATGCATGAATTTGTGATCTCAAACTTGCACTTGCAATAATTTTGGTGGCAAAATTTTGTGATTGCGCAAGATGCCAAACATAAATTTATAACAAACATTTATGACAAATATAATTGAAGTTAAACTTTGCGATGAATCTCCATATGTAAAAACTAAGAATAAAAAAATAATGTGACAAGTTATTTGTGTCTTAATGAAATAACTTCTACAATGTTTTTGGAATGTCAATTAAGTTTTAACGGTTTGACTAAAAATGTATACCAAAGTACATAATGATACATAATGTCCCAAATATTTCAATCACTAGAGTGTCTTCTTAAAAATCTGGTGTATTTGGTTTCTCTGCTAAGAAAATGATAAACTACATAATTGCTTATAGTGTGGGAGAGAGAGGGAAGGAAGGGGAGGGGAAGAGGGAGGGGGTTAGAGAGAGAGAGAGGAGGGGGTTAGAGAGGTGGTGTCTTAGAGACAAAAGGATATAAAGAGGGGAATAGAGATAGAGAGAAATGTGGGCATGGATAGAGGAGAGGGGGTTAAGGGGTTAGGTCCCAGGGGTTGGTTTAGTGGCTAGGTGTAAGGGATAGTTGAAACATCGCCTTACAAATAATGAATTAATATCATTAAATTATTTAACCTCAACATAGTACTTGCCACGTCCCTGACCCTCCGACCGGCGAAGAGGACGCGACCCGCACCACAACAAGCATACGGGCAAACATCCCCAAGAACATGAAACAAACATCAATGCTGAGATTTAAGCCTTAAACATAATGCATACAAGGATACATAACCAGATGCATAATCCATCATACAAGGATGCATAATTCTTGAACATACAAATGCATACGAAGATGCATGAAACATACAATGATGCACAGCTATTCAACATTCAGCGAAAGCCAACATAAACATAAACCAGCATTCACCATGTTCATCATAATTCATGAAACAGTAGATTAAATTGCAGAGATGATATAGTCAGCAGTACTTATCTGTTAATGAAGAATTCTCTCCCCGCAACCAGCTACGTCGCTGCAACATTCCACCCAACCATAGGCCAACGTGCTCATCAATCTCTCAGCAACACTACCACCCCCGAGCTGGGCATGATTCCTCAAGGACTAAGGATCAATGCAGGCTTACACATAGCCAAGGTTCACAAAGCAGCAAACCAACACAGTTGGGATTCACCAGGTCATCAGGGAGCTAGGATAGGCTAAATGCCAAGCTGGTGGCCTCAACACCAACTTCTCATGCATACCCAGCCTCTAATCCCACTCACAATAGTCCGAAGACCAACCAATGCATACCGCAGCAACACAATCCCTTCACAGCCCTGTGAAGAAGGCAAAGACAACCGGGGACAGTCCCAAACAAAAGAGGAAACATATCTCAAGCCCACAAGGCAATCTAGAGTTGTTCTTGGCCCTAGCATGGCCAAAACAACTCAGCAGCAACCAAAATGACGACTACAGCCTCGGCAACCAAGAAGCAACCCAAACCAGGGTACTTCAGCAACCACAAACCCACAATGAATGATGGAAACCATCCACAGCTCATAGTGAATAAGAAACAGAACTCCCAGCATAGCCATGGGGGACTCAGCCAACTACTGTGGCAATCAGTAGCCAACCCAAAAACCAACTGCCCATGATACACAATTACTCAACGCAGTCGTTGAAGAAAACGTCCAAAATGGAAGCAGGACATTGGACTCTCAACAGCACCCAAACATCGAGGGAAGAACAATAGCGACCCAATTACGCAGGTGAAACCAACAGCAAGCAGAAATCATGGATTAAAACCACGACTATGAAACATACTAGCAGAAAATCAGGCCCTTAAGGCCGTTCTACCTGCTCACTGCGTGCACAACCAGAGAATACCCGTGACTGGTGTGTGAGGAGCATAGAACAAGAATCCCAACCTGCACGAGGATGACCAGCACGTCTCTTTGCATGAGGCGAACAGACAATGGCCTAAGCATGTGGATGAATAGACCTCTGTGAGGAACGGATAGACCATCGAGGGAATGCGCAGCGGGGAGAAAAAAAAGAGGAGAGTCTCGCCTCGTGGAGGTTTCTTCCAACATGAGGTCAACTCGCTGGTGGAGTGTGTGCGTGGGCAAGGGATGACTGCCTGCCACACTCCACTACCCACCATAACTGCCCCAACTACCTCAACAAAAACAGTAAAGAGGTTGACAAGGGAAGATGGAAATTCAAACAAGGTGGTAACACATGGGTTTTCCCCCCATAGACCAAGGTTTGACATCCCCCACGCCTTATCCTTTGGAATCATGCCTTTTTCATCTTTCACGTTGCATTGCCGTAGCTGGTTGTGGTTTATTTTATTTGATGTGCGTGTTTACATGATGCTGAATTATAATGTGCCGGATAGCACAATCTACCATCAGCAACTATCCCCATTGCCGAAACATACACAACCAAATCGATGGTGGGGATTTTGCGTTTAGCTCCTCACCACGATTAATTACATTATATACATCATGCAAATAGGGTCAAAACCGAGGTGTGACATTCCCCTCCCCCTTGGAATAACACCGTCCTCGGTGTTCCAATACATAGGAATACATATACAATATATATACATTTGCACATCAAAATTTCAAAATTTTTGCAAATCTGTCCCACGTTCGATCATTCACTTTGAATGTTCAGGACCAAGCCCCTCGGTTTCCACGAACTTCTCCTACTGGTTCTCAGCTTCCAGCTTATCTCAAAGTCTAGGAACTTCGCGGCTATTACCCTCATCATGTTCCCTCATTGGGCAGTCCCAGCGTAAAATGATGTCCTCTGCATTCCCAACATTTCACTGGCTACTTCATCTTTACTTGCTCAATTTCCTTTGAGTCTTCATGCCTGGACCATTTCCCAACGGGTCGCTTGGACGAATGTCCCATTGCTGATCCACCTTCCTTTCCTTTGTCGATTGTCAATTGCTCCCAGAAGGCTTTTCACCTCCCTTTGCAAACCAATAGAGTCTTGCAAAATATGGTGGTTCATTTCACTCTGCCTTTTCTGTATCTTGAGCATCTCCCCAAGATTCTCTTGGGTCTTGGCAATCACTTGAAGGAGACTTCCAGCTAAGTCCAACAACTTTTGATCTGTTGCCATGATCAATGTGCACCACCTGGTTTCACTTTTCTCACCTATGAAATGCACCATTGAAATTCTGTCAGACCAAGCATAATATAGGCATTAAAATTAGTTAGTTAATTATCCAATCGACATGACAGTCCAAGCCTTATCAAGGAGACTTTCATATTTGTCATGCCTTCCCAATAGGCACAGGAGCTCATTCATGTCCATCCTTGGGCAAGGAATTAACTATTCCAGCAATTACAATTTACTTTAAGCAAATACACACATTCCATTTTCAGTCATACATGCATTCAACAATATTTTGTCTTCACAATGCATAAATATATATATAATGAAAAGGGCAAGAGAGAGCAGCAAGAGTTTTTCCCCTCTTTGTTTTGTTCCATCCTGGAACCCACACCACCACTGTGGCTTTTCATGCTCTTAGCCTCTTTCACTTCACCATGAATGCCGGACCAATCTCTCTTGGTCATGACACTTATTGTCTTCGGTCTGTTCCAGACCTCTAAACCATGGAGTCTCTCCACATGGTTTTGTCTCAACTGCTAGGAACCTCACGGTCTCACTAGCACCTTTTTCATTGCCGCTCATTCCGAGCTTTCCAGGACAATCACATGTCCACATGCACCCCTGGGATGCTCTCATAGCCCTCGCTTCCAGCGATACCTATATCCAAACATTGAATAAGTTCACATGTTTAGTTTATTCTCATCAGCTTTATCTCCAAAACAAGAGCTTAAAACATCATAACCAAATCATATACACATGTATATTCATAAGCAAAATAGTCCAATACTTATATGTATTGTGCGTTTCCTCGTTCGTCCACAGGATCCTGCTTCGCTTTGCAAGCCTTGGGATTGCCTATGGACTTGGATGTTAGGTCAGCACGCAGGCCACAACATCAAATAATTAATGCCCAACCAGTACATCCTCATGTCAACTGGGCTTGGAACTTTACCATGACCATTTCCAGGTCTAGGATCTACTATGGATCCTCAGGCATATAACAGCCCAACATACACTTATACCAACAATAACCCTTACTCCACAACCCCTCACAACAACCATTTACCTTTTACCTTTAGGGTGCAACACCCAACTACATCTATTTAGCCTGTCAACACAAGCAAAATAAGCAAACTCATCAGCATTATTGCTCTGAAACAGTAATCATATTTCATATCATTCACTATCAAGTATTGAGACACCAGGAGTGCATCCACTCCCTAGGGTGTAATCAATATTGAAAACCCTTTCATGACTCGACATCGGAAAAGTGTGCACTCTTTTCTAGTGTGTGCCATGTAGGCCCTATTCATACTCAAGCAATCGGTCACAATGGATATTAAATCAAAACATGTTCTGCATATTGAATTCAACAATCAAACATGCATATTCTTAGCAAGGGTCACAGAACACTTATCCATTTGCCGACGTAGTATGCCTTTGTTAAGGAGGAATGGGGGCTCCTTCTCTGAGTTAACAGTCCCTCGGTTTGCCATCCCAACTCCTTTTCACATTTCATGTTCACACATGTCTTACCGACATAATTTATACGATCTCACTCATGTTGCTACCAAACATGTAATGCAGATGAGACATTTCCAAAATGTCCAATGGCATTTCACCCGAAACCCATTTCCAAGGGAAAACCTTCCCATGAAGTCTGGCTCTTGCAGGCCATCACACATGATTTTCCTACAACGTGCACCCCTGGCACATTCATCAAATAGCCAAACAGTCAATCATTATCTGATAATACAATCCAAATTGATTGTTCCATATCCAAGCAATGACATTGGTAATCAAATTCAATAGGAAATTGCAATTCTATCTACTACATAAATTAGTTTTCTTCTAACATAATACGAATACCCACTTACAATGTGTCCTCCTGACACAATCTAATGCAAACCAATAGTGATTAGTAGTCATCAGCAATTTCTTAAATACGAAATCCACAATTCAAATTTAACAACCCATTATGCGTACCAACTAGCTTTACAGCCATAAGACTCTTCTCATAAAGTTTGGCTCTTTTACATGGTAGATTCTGGCATTGGTCAGGGTCTTACCTCTCACTGCCATGCTCGAAATAATCTACCTGAAACCTGAGTTTCAATCATCCAACACATTCTTATGCAAGCCAATAGTGACTAATAGTTGTCAGCAATTTCTTAAATCCGAAATTCACAATTCAGATTTAATAACCTATTATGCATACCAACTATTTTTACAACCATGAGACTCTTCTCATAAGGTTTGGCTCTTTCACATGGTAGATTCTGGCATTGGTCAGGGTCTTAGCTCTCACTACCATGCTATAAATAATCTACCTGAAACATGAGCTTCAATCAACCAAACACTTGGTAAGTCCGGATGCATATAACCTTCTCATTGCTACAACCCTTACTGAAGCATTTTCAGAATTTATAAAATTCAAATACTTCTAGCTGTTAATCACATCAATATTACCAAAACTCATTTACTTCATGCAATCATTATCATAATAACATTTGCAAGGCATAGTCACATCATTCATGCAATTAAATGAAATGTTTAGATACTCCTTACTTCACAAGCATATCATTTGTACCACCTTACTCTTCAATAGAGCATTTCTGGCAGCCAATTGATCATGACTATCCTGCATTCACAACAGCCTTTGAAATGGTTCCTGAATTGTGATCAATTCATCATTTCAGCCATTAGTTATTCATAATGTCACATGCACTCATCTCAATGTATGACTACAAGATTCATAAAATCTTTTCAATGCATATCCATTCAATGTTACCTTGCATTGATTCAGGAATACTATGCATTCAACATATCATGCATGGCCTAACCATGACTACTTCATATAGGATGCATTACTACAATCAAGATCATCAGTACTTACTTTTCTTGGGATACTAAGCTCAATCAATATATGCAGGCATGACACCTTTCTATATTCAAATATCCACATGGTATGAGGTCCCTTACCTTTACCATTCCATGGAATCGTCATAAGCAAACTCTTACCTTCATGGGTCGTACTTACACCCTTGACATGACCAATTTGGTTGGTCCTTTGCAAGAGATTGCAGAGTTTGCTCACCAACTTTGATTATGGACTTGTTGCCTTATCCCTTTCTTCATAGGGTTGCTAGTCACATTCATCAGTATCAGCAACATATTCAGCTAGGTCCATGTCGTCGTTGGGTTTTCCACTAATGCCAACACCAATGCAATAGTTATCATTAGTGGCGCATTATAAATATATAATTTTCAATATTCTTACCAACATGTAATATCCTATGCATGCAATACATATCCTCATACATTTCAAGTATAAAACTTAGGAATGTAGTTATAATCAGCAAGATAGGGTTTTAAGGAAACTTCCCTTTCAAATCCCTCACCTTTGCATGGAATTCCTCTTCCACACAACAGCTGGTTGGCCTTCATAGTCCTTGCTACCTCTGGGCATGCAATTTTCCAGATTTGTCCATTGGATAGCAGTGGCCGTCATTAGCACTTTGCTGCTCCATGCTCAGATTCTCGTGACTTTCCCTTGTTCCCTACTGGATAAGCTTTCCAACGCATATCCACACGCTTCATCCTGACCTCGGGTGTGAAAACCACACCACTTCTAAGAATGAATATTTTCACCAAATCAGATTTTCACCAAGTCTCGGCATTTTACACACAATCTGCATTTTAGACTGGGTGCCAACTTCAGCCCTGTAGACCCACTGAAAAACTGCTGAAAATCCCACTGGAAGACAGTCGAAATCTGCTGGAAAATCCCCTCTGAAAAACTCAAATTTTCCTTGTGCAGAATCGGCTCTCATTTCATCTATCCATCCGATGTTTCGACTGTCAAAACCACTAGCCTCTTCGCTATTCATCGGAAATCAGATCTTCTAACCTATTGGATGGCTAGTCCTCTAAGCTTCCAACACTCCGGCAGTCTGATCTTCTAAATTTTTCCGACGTGTCGGCGGGCCAATCCTCTAAAGTTTTCCGACGTTTTCTATACTTAGAAAAATTTTCGATTTTTCTTCTTCTTCTTGTCTCCACATCAGATGCTCAAACAACTATTATTTTTCGACGTTTCGGCTATCTTCAGAAGATTTCTACCGAAACTGCGGCTCCGTCTTCCACTAATTTCCTCCGAAACTTTCTCTTCTTTTCTTATGATTCTTGTTGCCGCATCGACCACTCAAACAACTAAACTTTTCCAACGGTTTCCATACTTTAGATGAATTTTTCCAAAATTTTCTACTTCTTCCACCGACGGCATCGGAAGTCCTTTCCGCTAACTGAGCCGACGTATCGGCTGTTCAAATAGCTAACATCTTCCGATCTACTTTCTTCCGTCGCTTGATCTTTTTTTCCTTAGCGAATTAGTTCCTTCCACAGCTGCAACGGTGAAACACGATCCTTGATCTTCTCCCGATCGGCGGCCCAATCTGCTATGGCATGACCCGATCGGCGTTGGCGGTCTCTTCACATCAGAAGTCTAGTGCCTTTGGCTTCTGCAACGGCGGAACATCAAACCTCTATTTCCTTCCGATGGCTGACGAATTCTATACTTAGAAAAATTTTCAAACCTCTTCATGGCATCGACGGTCGGAGAACTTACCTGTTGGACGCGTAGTCATTTTTCCATCCGTAATGGTGGACGCTCGAACAAATTTCTGCTTCCGATGACTTTAACACTTGAGCCAAATTAACACTGCTGCATCGACGCTCTAGTCTCTTTGACAGCTGCAACAGCGGGCAGACAACTGCTAATCTCTTCCGCTGTGTCGGTGACCCCAACATCTATTTCCTGCCGATGGACATCAATACTTAGAAAATTTTTGTAATTTTCCCTCCAACTGTCCTCCGTCGGACGTGCTTCCTTCTAGCTCTTCCGCTACATCGGAAGTCTTTCTAACTAGCTCTTCCGCTATATCGGAAGTCCATTCCACTAAGTGTTTCGATGACTCAAACACTTAGACAAAAAAATTTCAAAAATTCCCTTCCGCCTACCCCTCGTTGGATGGCCTTCCGACATATCGGAGGAACTTCCCACTAACTCTTCCGATGACCCGATGAGCTCGGCACTTCGAGAAATTCTTCAACAAAATCTCCATCATAATTGCTGATTTCTGCTGGGTAAAAGGAAATTTTGCTTCTGTCACTGCACCTTGGTGGTCCATTCAAGCCCATGCTGCAACATGAGCTCTGATACCACTCTGTCACATCCCCGACCCTCCGACTGGCGAAGAGGACGCGATCCGCACCACAACAAGCATACGGGAAAATAGCCCCAAGAACATGAAACAAACACCAATGCTGAGATTTAAGCCTTAAACATAATGCATACAAGGATACATAACCAGATGCATAATCCATCATACAAGGATGCATAATTATTGAACATACAAATGCATACTAAGATGCATGAAACATACAATGATGCACAGCTATTCAACATTCAGCAGAAGCCAACATAAACATAAACCAGCATTCACCATGTTCATCATAATTCATGAAAAAGTAGATTAAATTGCAGAGATGATATAGTCAGCAGTACTTATCTGTTAATGAATAATTCTCTCCCCGCAACCAGCTACGTCACTGCAACGTTCCACCCAACCATAGGCCAGCGTGCTCATCAATCTCTCAGCAACACTGCCACCCCCGAGCTGGGCATGATTCCTCAAGGACTAAGGGTCAATGCAGGATTACACATAGCCAAGGTTCACAAAGCAACAAACCAACATAGTTGGGATTCACCAGGTCATCAGGGAGCTAGGATAGGCTAAATGCCAAGCTGGTAGCCTCAACACCAACTTCTCATGCATACCCAGCCTCTAATCCCACTCACAACAATCTGAAGACCAACCACTGCATACCGCAGCAACACAATCCCTTCACAGCCCTGTGAAGAAGGAAAAGACAACTGGGGACAGTCCCAAACAAAAGAGGAAACATAGCTCAAGCCCACAAGGCAATTTAGAGTTGTTCTTGGCCCTAGCATGGCCAAAATAACTCAGCAACAACCCAAATGACGACTATAGCCTTAGCAACCAAGAAGCAACCCAAAATAGGGTACTTCAGCAACCACAAACCCACAATGAATGATGGCAACCATTCACAGCCCACAGTGAATAAGAAACAGAACTCCCAGCATAGCCATGGGGGACTCAGCCAACTACTGTGGAAATCAGCAGCCAACCCAACAACCAACTGCCCATGATACACAATTACTCAATGCAGTCACTGAAGAAAACGTCCGAAATGGAAGTAGGATGTTGGACTCTCAACAGCACCCAAACATCGAGGGAAGAACAACAGCGACCCAATTACGCGGGTGAAACCAACAGCAAGCAGAAATCGTGGATTAAAACCACGGCTAGGAAACATACCAGCAGAAAATTGGGCCCTTAAGGTCATTCTACCTGTTCGTTGCGTGCACAACCAGAGAAGACCCGCGACTGGTGCGTGAGGAGCATAGAACAAGAATCCCAGCCTGCGCGAGGATGAACAACATGTCTCTCTGCGTGAGGCAAACAAATAATGGCCTAAGCACATTGATGAACAGACCCCTGTGAGGAACGGACAGACCATCAAGGGAATGCGCAGCAGGGAAAAAAAAAATGGAGAGTCTCGCCTTGTGGAGGTTGCTTCCAACATGAGGTCAACTCGTTGGTGGAGTGTGTGCATGGGCAAGGGCTGACAGCCTACCACACTCCACTACCCACCATAACTACCCCAACTACCTCAACAAAAACAATAAAGAGGTTGACAAGGGAAGATGGCAATTCAAACAAGGTGGTAACACATGGGTTTTCCCCCCATAGACCAAGGTTTGACATCCCCCACCCCTTATCCTTTGGAATCATGTCCTTTTCATATTTCACGTTGCACTGCCGTAGCTGGTTGTGGTTTATTTTATTTGATGTGCGTGTTTACATGATGCCGAATTATCATGTGTCAGATAGCACGATCTACCATCGGCAACTATCCCCATTGCCGAAACATACACAACCAAATCGATTGTGGGCCTTTTTCCTTTAGCTCCTCACCACGATTAATTACATTATATACATCATGCAAACGGGGTCAAAACTAGGGTGTGACAGTACTTCATATTTACACGTCTATCAAATTTTTTTTGGATCATCTTACTTGGACCAAGGGGGATCTCAATCTAACTTGTGTAGCATAGCTTACTTAGCTTGAAACAACTAACACATTCTCAGGTTTTCTTTCACAGATTATGGACGTAGTAGAATTCTTTCTCCTCAAGTAATTTCAATCCTTCTAGTTACCGTGTTATCCAATTAAATGGTGAGTTTATATTCTTGTTTATATACTCTTCCATTGACTCTTTATGTAAGTAAGTACTTAAGCTATGTTGAATTCTATTTATAGAGAGATTTCACCCAACCTTTCAATCTAGGTGTTTTGCTAATGCAATAAAAAGGCTTGCTCAAGCCCATCCATAATGGGTATGTTACTTGTATAAAATAAAGGGTGATATCCTATAACCCTTGGTTTCAAGATACAAGGTAATTTGGAGGTAGAAATCCACTATACTCACCAAGGTTTTATATTCACTTTATCACAAAGTGACTTGGTTGACTTACAAATCACCCTTAGGTCCGAGGACTCGGTAAGCATTACACAACATACTTTGCTAAAATTATAATTTCATGAGCGATAATTCATGGGAGAAGAAGAGCGCAGAATAAACCTCGTGGCCATGAAAATTCTTCATGTAAATTTTTGTCTTCCTTCAAAGCCTTTACACAATGCAACTCCTCCATGCGGGCATTCTTTGTTGTAGAGTTTGAAGCTTTCATCCTTCTAAATAAAAGACAAGCAAGGGTTTTAAATGCTATGTTCTAAGATAATTTTAGCCAGTTTTCATGTGGATTGCACCGTCTTAGGTTTGAAACAAAAATGTGTTCTTGTATTTGCCTTATTTTCTCTGTTTTGAGCTCCTGGAGCTCAAATCTTCGTGCCACAGCTTTAAAGTTATTTTCAAAATGCCCGGTACCGAGTTCGTTCTCCCTAATTTGTCGATTTTGTAGGTCTTTGAGATGGTTTCTTCAAAGAGCTAAATTTTATGTTTTAGAAAATAAATTTAGAACTTCGTGGTTGGGATTGTTGTGGTAACAAGAAATTGCACTTTGTTGCCTGGTTGAATTGTGGAGCTGTGTATAGATTTTCGAAATATGACTGCAATTTGTCAAATAAAGGAGTCTGTTAGAGGTTTAACTAACTTGTACAATGCTTTGCTTATGATTGTGCTTAGTTGTTGCCACGTTCGATCAACCTTGACAAAGAAATAAAATTCACCTTAGGAAAGTCCTACTATGGAAAAGTAATTTTAGGGTTTTACTATTTTCATCTCATTTCACTTCTCAATTTTGAGTAAGAGAGCTTCGCTCGGTTGCTTAGCCTAATAGTATTTGAACTTTGTACAAAAACTTTAGTGTACAACACTTAATGCACACGATTCATAGTCTTGTGTGGTTTTGAAACATGAGGATCTCGAGCGTTGTTGGGAAAACCTCCATACTTATTTGACGTATGTAAGGCAAGATACCTCCTTACTCATTCAATTTTTGTTAATTGTTTTCTAGCGTCTATTATTTTTTTGAGTTTTCAAGGTTTTTAATCCCAACCATGGTGTATTACAGGGAATTCGATAGCCATTGAGTTTGGGGTTGAGTATGCAAATTATTAATAGGGATCTTTTTGGGTAAGCATGTTCCCTTGTCAACTTGATTTCTCCTTGGGTTTGGTATAGTAGCTCATGATGATGGATGAAAGAATTCTAATTTGTGATTGCTTTTCCTATTCACCTTTCACGGTGAGTTTTTCAATGGAAAACCCTTGCTCATAGACCATTACAGACCTTAGGTTGTGGTTTAAAGTTCTAAGTGTTTTAATCGTTGTTCCCTAGTTGAATTTAATTAAATGAAAGAATAGATCAATTTTTATATTAAGGATGTCAGAGGTTTCAATTATTAGGACGACCCTCACTCTCTTTATTTATCACAGTTTCGATTCTATTAGCTGATAGATTCCTTTTTCAAAATTCAGTTGATAGATTCAAAACTATGGTAAATAAAGAGAGTGAGGGTCGATTGTTTTAAATCATTCTAAATATATTAGAATCAAGATATATTTCTATCAATGTGTGATAATTCTCTCAACGCCACATATGAAATAAAAAGGAGCATGCATAAATTGCCAAATGCCTAAATGATTTCAAACTGCTTGACCCGTGGAGGATTGTACAGAGTTTTAGAGCATGTTGGAGTTCAAAATGCCAAAATAGAACATCATATTTGGTGCCTGTTAATACAAGATAATATATATTATTCACGTGTTGTTCTGAATTAGAAAATTGACCAGTTAATAACACATAGTGATGAATCTGTTAAAGACTTAATGCACGAGGTGTCTAAGGAAATATCATTCAAGCTGTCAAGCAAAGCAGGGGGTAAAGAATCAAACACCACTAGGAGGGTTTCGATCTTCATGCATAGATTCTTGTTCAAGTATTTTGGGGCAAGATCGATTCAAGAGAATGCATTTTTCTTCTCTTCCTTACTTGATGGTCAAATGCCCCACTTGCTCAAACTTGTTGGGTTCATGATGGGTAGTTTGTTTTCATTTTGTACAATGTTTGAATCATGTTACTATAACTTCTGAGTGAAAAGAAACTGTCATAGAATATGGTTCCAGGTGCAATATGTATTCTTATAGTGTGGGAAGTGTATTAAGTTTCAAAGAGAAATTCTGAATGAGAAACCGGTCGACATGATATTTGACAACAAATTTTTTTGAAGAATAGATTTGATCAGATGAAGAAGTTGCTTTTGGATTGTGGGTGGTATGAAGTATTGATTAGCAGAGGCACAGGTGGTTCATAGTTTAGATTTTGGAAAGAATGAAACTTATCTGGTCCATCTTTTAAATCCTGGTGATTATGTTCTTGGTTTTGATCTTTATGGCACAAATACTAATGATAGGATTTTACATATACAATTATAGATTTATGTAGGTATGATTTTTTAGGGTATGATGAAAGGCCCCTGAAAAAATCAATAATCATCAATTTTGAAGGAAAGAATAGGCAGGCTCTTTTTTTATGTTTTACACAGTTGAGGAAAATTTCATAGTGTCCCCTGTGTAAAAACATAGATTGGTGCTACGAGTGTTCTGAGAATGCACACGTTGGTCTGAGACAAGGTCAAATCATTTAAAAAATAAGGTTGTAACAACCTCACAGAGAACTATAAGTGTTTGCAGGCTTAATGTACCTCTTAAAATCAAAGTTATTATGTAATTGGTTTTTTTATGTCAAAGGAAAGAGTAATTCATGTTTATGGCTTCCACAATTTAGGACAAGAGTTGGGTATTTTGGTTTAATGGATATTTTTAAGATAAATTTGGGATATTAATAATGACACCTATTATGGAGGTTGGACAAGTATTCTGTCCATTTCTATGTTTATCAAGGTTCTCTAGATTGGCAGAAATTACATAGGTCTCTGCTTGAATTTCTTGTGTACAAAGAATGCAATTGATGTAAGTTAATGAAGTGTAGTGAGCCAAGAGAAAGTCTAGAAAATTGATCAAAAGGATGTTTTTGGGTGCCAAGGCTTTCTCTAGAGAATGGTCTCCCATAGAAGAAAAATAAGGAAATGAGAAATTTGTAAGAAACAATATTCTTCTCATGCAATTAGGTGTTTGTATCATATGGAGAACTGAAAGAAATTTTATGAGATCACTCATTGTAGATAATTCATTATTATGAGTATTTCATATGGAACAAAATAGTTAAGGTGTTGTAGCGATATGGGTTTTGCATGAAAGTTAAGAAATATTATCACATATCATGGAAAACTATGAACTTTTCCTTATTTTTATGAAGTATAATATGTTATTAAGGTCTTTTAGAATATGTAAATGCAACTTCTTTTTAACCTATTTTTTTCTTTCAAGATATAGTCATTGCACAATATTATCCCCTAAACATTACTATGTATGTTACATAGGACAAGATTAAAGAATAAATGGGGTCTGGGAAAACCACATTCCTGTAATAATCCTCATGATGTCAGTAAAGATGACCAAGATCCCCAAATAAAAGTTAGAAATAGAACATTGTGTTCAAGAAGAAGGGTCCGAATATACCATTATTGAACTTGACCTGTAGTCTAAAACTCCTGTGGTAAAGCCAGCCGATGAGAGTTTAGAAATTAGACTATCAGAAACTATTGTAGAACCCAATGATGAAGAGGTGTTAAAAAAGGATGAGGATGTACTAATAAATCCAATAAAATAGTTTCCAAGTAAGAGCATGCAACAATTGTAATCCAGGATTCCATGAGGGGGTTTTTGGTATGTTATTTCACATCAATGATCTTTCGCATTCTCATTTTTCTAGCATTACCAATATTTCTAGTTCATGATATTTTGAGTTCAAATGGTGAATCTCAAGGCCAAAACATAAATCCATGCTTATTAGTATATGATTTCCAATATTTTACCTTGAAGGCATTTATTTCTATGGAGTTGTATGAAGTAGGTCATGGATATTTTGTCCTCTTTCAATATCCCAAACCGTATAACTGATTCCAAATGTTTGATTCATGTACAAATATATGTGTGAATTTTTGGAAGTGTTGACACATTGTTGGATGTATGAAAGGTAGTACAACGGTTTCAAATATGGCACATGAGAAAATGAGGACAGTGCAAATAGACATGACTTCAAGGTGCATGCAATATTTTATGAAAGTACATAATCGTGTCCATGCAAGGTAGGTTCATATGCCCATGGAAAGGTTATATGTTAAAAACCATCAGGATAAGCATCAACTACAAGCACATAATTCCAAACCACAAGTAGAAAACCAAAAGATATGGCATTTTTTTTTTCAAATTTTTTTTCTAGTTCTTTCAATATTGTATGGATAAGCAATAATGTCTATTGTGATAGAAAAGGAGTGGTATTTCTATCAACATGTTTCATGGAAAAAGTAGTTTGTGAAAGAAATACACTAGTTTTTTACAGGAAGGAATATAAATAAGAAAGAGGCACATCTCATATAATAATTGATTGTGATTCTGAAAAGAGAATGCTTATCCTCAAGTCCAATAGACAAAGGTGCAATGCAATATTTTTTATTTGAAATATTCATTTTGGAAAAAAGTTACCCTCAGCGTTTGTTGGAGGAGCTAGTCAGTTAGCCAATCAGATTAGTTAGTTGACTAATTAGAGATTAGGTCGGCCACCATAGGTCATGTTGGTTGACTAAATCGACAGGTAGTTATTCATAACTATTTTGTAATCATATACAATAGGCTGTTGAGCCAGATACAAACTTGGTTCAGTTTTGATGTTTGTATGAACCCATATGTGTTTTGTGTAATATAAGTTGTTATTTAACCTACTAATCTTGTCTCTTGTCTCTGTTATAATTATATGATTCTTATGTGTATTATTGGTAACTTAGTGATCTGAGTGATTACAACATCGGTTTCGTTATTGGTAGTACACGTACGGATGAAATGACCATTAGCAGATGATCTCAGAGCAAGAGATTAAGGACTGGTGGGAGTGTAAGATCGTAAACTATCTTCAAAGTTACGCTCGAAGAAACAAGCTAACTATTACCTGGGCAAAGGAGAAATTCTTCACTGAAACACATGAAAATTTTGTAGAATCGGTACCTCACTTTCTAAAGAAATTACTGGATGAAAAAACTAGTAGACACTAAGGATCAAGAGTTTCTCCAGAAACTGATAAGAGGAGGAAGAACGAATATGTCGGAATGGTTTAAGAAAATTGCAAATGAGTTCTATGTAGACCACGTTGTGGAAGAGAGAGTCTCTATCAAGAGTATAGAAGCGAGATTCTATAACGATTTCATTGAGTAGTTCCTTTGCTCATTACCGACCCTTTTGTTTAAATCCCTAATCGATAGGGGAGTAGGGCATATTTTTGAACCTCATCCATCACTAATCGAACCTCCATCAAATACTAACTGGGCAAAGAAGTAGAAAACGTGGGAGAAATTTATTGCAGAAAGGGAGTGGGAGTACTTCTTGAGAAAATAGATAGAAGTATTCGAGCTTACTAAAGCGTCGGATAGGCTATGGGGGGCTAGCTGGTCATATGTTGGGGTAGAGTAGAATGGTTCTAGTCAACTGCAGAAGGAACCTCCACCAATGAAAATTCGAGATAAGAAAGAAATAATTCAGAAAATGTTGCACAAAAGAAATTCGGATTTGCAAAAAATAGAGAGAGATAAGAGGCAGGAGAGAAGAGAGGAACTTAGAGAGAAGGCCATTGCGCTACAAAGAAGAATGAATTCTAGGGTGATTGAATATGAAGGGAACATTAGAGGAAAATTCAGGTCTAAAATGGGCCTCCTAAGGAAAATGATAAAATAATAGTTATTAATTTTGGAGGAAGAATGAAAAAAACTACTATTTTTGTTCGTATTTTCAACATATCTCCCTGTGTTTTTACTCAAATTTCAAGTGGGGTGGCTCATTGTATGAAGAATTTCATTCCACATCCAATGGGTACCCACACTACATACTTTTGACGGACCCCGCTACCCCAAAAATAAGAAATACCTGAAAAAATGTGATGATGATGTCATCATCACATTTTTCAGGTATTTCTTATCTTTGGGATAGAGGGGTCCATAAAAAGTATGTAGTATGGGTACTCATTGGATGCATAATTAAATTCTGCATCCAACGAGCTCTTCCGCCTGAAATTTGAGTAAAAACATAGGGAGATATGTCGAAAATACGAACACAAAAAGTAGTTCTTTTATGACAAATATGTCAATTCAACCATTATGGTTGACTTGTTTTATTGAAATTCTATTGGTTCTTGAATTCCAACTCATAAAATTTATTGTTGGCGCATTTTCTTATAAGGCCCATTTTAGACCCCAAATTTCCTCTAATGTCTACTAGGGTCGGGTCATGACCAATAAGAAGAGGGCGTCGATTAGGAAGAAGTGTCACCAATGGAGGAAGACCTATGGACAAAGCAGCATGAAGTTGTCCATATTGATATTCCCCAGTAGCTAAGACCTCTATCTCCAGTAAATTGAAACTTGAATACCTGAGAACAGGCCATTGTCGAAGAGGACCTAAGGATACGAGCTGGTGAGTATGGTGTATGGAGTCGACTAGACGACAAAGGAAATGATTTCGATCATCTAGTAATTTATCGAATTGAGGAAGGAAACTAGGTCACATTCCAATCGTACCCATCCAACTGAAGTATCAAATTACTCTACCTACGAAATGAAGGAGCAAGCCCACTACCAAACACAGCTTTAGGAAACACAAAACAATCGAATTCACAAAGGATAATATCCGACCTACAACAATTGGATTGGACATTGACAGAATAATTTGAATTGGTTCGACTACTTATCGAGGAGGAACCGACAAATAAAATTTTCGACGGGAACAAGAGTTCCATCGAAACTAGCTTTGAACAACACAAAATCTTAGAGAATATCCAACCATTCCCACCACCACCACCAAAATAACACACCGACACCGACAACATGGGGCATGACACAACACACACCCCCCCCTATGAGGGTGATGAGGATCCCATACGACACGGGTTCTTCTATGAATCGATATGGGACACTAACTCTATAACTAGTGAAGATAGAAAAATGGCATAGTTTGTTGGTGCCTTGCAGAAGCAGGCACTGACTTGGTATATGACATATACCGAGAAGACACCTAACATGATAGAGGAATAAATTAAGAAATATTTTCTATCCTTCTTTAAAACACCATATTCAAAACATATGGCAGAAAAAAAGTTGAAGACGACCGTTCAGAAACCCACAGAAACTGTCTGGGACTACAACAAGCGATCAAACGACCTATTGACCCAATTAGATTATAATATTGATGAACAACTATTAATTCAATGGTTTCTTGTAGGACTTGTACAGAATATCCAGAGACATATAAGTCTGCACACATTCAAAACATATGAAGAAGCGCTAACGAAAGCACTGCAAGTCGAGATGTACGATGACTATCCAGCACACCCTATTGACAATCATATTGAGGAGAAGTTGGAAATTATGAAAAAAACATTAAGGGAACTGAACCTCAAAGGTCAAGACATCAGGTGCATGAACTACTCGATGGCTAGCCACACCAAGGACAACTGTCGACAAGACGTCAGCTGACAAGATGTCCGATTTGTCCAAACTAAATGTTTTTGTGATATTTTCCAAGAACATGGGATACATACGACGAAGGATTGTTCGTTCAACATGAAAAATAGAAAATATTCTTGTTGTGCAATTTGCAAAGCAAAAAGTCATACAACATTTGAATGGCACTTGAACCTGAAAAATTGACAAAATTATCATGTAGTCTATCAAACCAATGCTATCGCACAGAATAACAATGATAACATCCCAAGAAATAATGAATAGAATGGGAAAAATGATCAGAAATACGAAGGTTAGAGATATGAGTACCAGTATGACAATCGTTGTGGAGGATTTGCAGGTTGAGGCCAATTCAATGGAAATCGGGACAATCAACCACGACGACCAATTCAATGTTTCACGTGTTATAAGGAAGGCCATCGATACATAGACTGTCTGTATAAATATCGGACCGACCTGAAATTTTGTACTAGTTGTGGCGTGGTAGACCACTCGCTAGAGGATTGTCCCACCATACTTGACAAAATAAATAAGAAGAAAAATGTTAATGTGTTGTTGTGTGTTCAGAAATATGGTATAATTTATACAAATAATTTGCATGTAGTCACTAGACAAGGAATGAAAACTGGTAATGATAATCCACGAATAAGTAAAATAAAAAACAAAGATGATTATCCTAAGCCCATAAAGAAAAAATAATTATACAATGATGCATCACATATGTTCCAAGAATTTTCCAGACAAGAAGTAATTGATGATAATTGATAGAATGTATCACAGGAAATACTTAACTTAATATACAATAATAAATCAGTCGCACAGTTTATTGATCTGTTATATAATATTAAGAACAAGCCTAGTATGGAGAAACAAACTAAAACATATACAACTTAAAGTATGGTGGGACAAAGCAGGTGACCACTACGTCAATAATATCTTGATTGATTCCATTACTCTCATCGATGAGGTCTACTGTATCTTCATCTTTTACATAAACTTGGGTGAATCCATCTTTGTTTCCTTTAAATGTCTTATCAATATATTTTTTTATTTCATCTATGTCCTTAAGGCTTTTCTCAAGGAGATTCATGAATTCTTCACTATAATATGCCATGGATGTTATAAGGAAGATTTTCTTCTTCTATGTCTAAATATAATAATCAATTATTATTATATTTAATAATAATGGGTATATATATTTTTATAATAATATTATTAACAATGTTTATGATTAATGATATTTAATACTAATAATATTTAGTAAAATAATGATTTTTTTATAATATTGTTCACTATTATTATAAAAATTTATTTGTGGGGGTCGCCAAACGACGGGGAGTTGCGCAGAGACTGGAGCAGGAAGTAACAAGAGGTCATGGAGTTGTGGTGATGGGAGAGCAGGTAGGTCGAGAGGAAGGATGGAGCAAGTAGGTGGAGCTGGAGGGAGAGCAAAGGTGTAGGAGGGTTGAAACTAAGTGTGAGAAAGTGCGTGAAGGACGAGGGAGCGTTGAGCGAGAGGAGGAAGAGGAAGATGCAGAGGTGGAATGCAGGGCGAGGGAGCGTGAAGGAGGCAGTGCAGGGAGTGACACAGGAGGAGAGGGAGTAGTGAGGATGAGTAGCAATGGGTGTGTGGGAGTATGAGAATAAAATGATAGAGGAGGATGGGAGATGTGGTTGGAGGTGAAGGCAGGGCATGGAGCGCCATGAAATAGATGTGCATGAGGATGGGTTAAGAGAGAAGAGCTGAAATGGGGGATATGGAGATGCATAGACTGGTGTAAAGGAGTAGCGCACGGGTAGGGAAGTGGAGTATGGGAGGAGTGGTGGGCATGGAGATGTAGGCAGGTGGAGGGATGTGCCAATAGCGATGGCAAGCAGGTGGAAGGGAGGTTGGTGTTGGGTGGTGGGAGACGGATTGGGTAGGGAGAGGGATGTGCAATGCAGAGCCAAAGAGTGGGAAGTAAAATGGAATGGTGATGCGTGATGTGCAGTTTGCGATGGAGGGACCACAGAGTGTGTGAGAGGAGTGCGTGGGGTTGGCGTGAGGGATTGGGATGTGTTAATATGGATCGAAAGTGAATGGAGGGGAGAAATTCAGAGTGAAGCAAAAAGTGAAAAGGGTGGTGGAAAAATGGAATGAGGAGACGAATTCGAGATCTAAGGGGAGGGGTGAAAGCTCTGATACTAATGCCACACCGTATCCAAGTGTAAGGGAGAATCTGTATCCAGATACTAAGGGGGAATATGCTTCATCTTCAATAATTATAAATATTGAAAAAATATGAATGGTTGATAAAATACAATGATAACACTACTTTAAATATAGCTTAGGCATACCTATTTGAAGAGTCGCAACTCTTGGTTCTTATGTATAGTAATTATATATTATTATCGATTATTGTTTATTTTAATCATAACACATTTAGTTAAGACCATGCACAGGTTTGTAAATATTAATACCAGTGAAATATTATTATAGGTCTATACAATGGATAGATTATATGATCTTAATCTCTTGCATTGTGTACCCTATCCGTCATTCTTGAAACCAAGAAATCACCCTCTTCAATAGAGAAGTCGCATCTATTGTCCCACCAAAATGAATAAAGGGTATTGGTACATGTAGCTTGCACCTGTGGTTCATAAGTAAATATGTACCTAAACCAATATACCATTTTTATATTGACGCAGTGGTCACCTGTTTTTTCATCCACAAGCTTCAGTTTTCCTTCTAAACTCCAACCTCTACCAAATTTAGAACTCTTCCAAATCTGCAGTCTCCAATCCATTATTGTAGTAGGATAAACCTCTTCCAAATACCACTCTAATCATTGGTGGCTTCCAATTTTTATAGAGACTCATGGAAAACGATTTCCCATTCTCCACGAATGGTCTTAAATTCCACACACACCCGATGAGGAATGAATCACAACAGCACATTCCGATCAACCGTGGATTTAAATACTTTTCAAAGACGAGATTGAGACCCATTTCACATCACAAAAAAATGTTGATTTTGGTCAACCTTTGGAATATGGGAAATAATAGGAAACATCTATCTTAGGAATGGATGGCTCAGCTTCTTAGTACTAATTCTTCACATAGGCATAAGTTCTTCAATTCAATTTTTCATGTAGAGATTCAATGTAAACAAAGACACACAATTTCATGTTATATCTTACGAACAGGGATTTTTCCTTTCATTAATCAGTGTAACGATCAATAAACCTAAATCCTCAACAAAATTTGATTCCAAGCCATGGATATACATTGATGCAGTAAAAATCATTTATTCCTACAAAATCATTTTCTTCGATTGTGAGTATTGTAAATCTTTGTCTTGCATATGCTCGACCTCTTCTATGAAAATATGTTCAAATTATTATAGGGTTAATTCCATAATCCTCCACTTATCTTTAACTCTAAGAACAACCTCTATTGTTAATACTATAGATCCTACAATGCTCTATATCCATATTCTTCTAAAACTTTGCATTGCATTTACTATTCATTCTCCATATGTAAAACATATGTATTTCCATAATAACCAATCTCACTTAAATATAATATAATTCATGAGAAAACTCATTGTATTTCCTACCACAAATCATCTCTCTTCTTCACATAAATTCACCCATGTATGTTTAATATATATTCAATTAACTACCATTGCAATACCATGGATTATGACCAAGAATTAAACTTAAATTCTTGCTTCTAAAGACAATTTAATAACCAAAATAAGATGGATCCATTGAAATGATTAATTTCACATTGGTGACTGAATTATTATTCATGACTTACAAATTGTTCCCCCAATCTATGACTAGTTGGCACATTACAAGTCATTCATGCCTTCAACATAGCTACAAATGATCGTTCAATTTCATACAACGATTCCATGTAACATTTTACCATGTGATGGATGCAAATTCTCAATGGTTTGGCAATAGAATCAATCAATGGGTATTCCAATTAATACTTGAGTGCTTCAATTACTCATTCACACAACTTCTTATTGTTTGACCAAGATATGGTTTCTCCACTTCCAATAGTTGGTAGTTAATTCAATATTTGGTACTTCAATTCATAGATGGGCTCTCTTGTCTATTGTATCTACTTCAAATTGCCTGGATTGATCATGCCTTGGTCAATGTTCAACACTATCATTGTCTTCATATTAAATCTAGCTATGCCCCACTCTCAAATTCATACATAATTTAATTTATATAATTCCACAACTCACATAGACTGGAATTATTCCATATTCACATACAAACAATCCATACACAGAAAGCATTAAAAAATTGCTTCCATTCAATAATTCTATGCATACACCAATACTTAGAATATTCACTGCAAAAGCTGCAAAAGTATCTTCATAGGGAAAAGTATCTTTGGCCAATAGCTTCAAAAGTATCTTCATAGGGAAAACTTAAAATTATGACCAGTTTCTTGCAGTGATTTGAGTTTTCAACATGGTACCCAATATTCTAGTCACAACCATCTAACTCTAATTGTAACTAAACCTACTCTATAGAATTAATTGCTAAATTTGAGGGTTTAAGCTTGAATATTTCAATAGAGGGATGAAATATTTCCTATTTACGTGACAAGAAAAGGGACTTGCTAATCAAAACTACATGAAAAAAATTGTTGGAAAAAGGACCCAAATAGTTTGGATAGTCACAAAATTGTCTAACTTTTTTGGTCATTTGTTGGGAATTAATAAAATTATCTTATTACCTTATGTTATCTTATCTATTCAAATATATTCACTTTTTTTTTTCTGATATGTGACAGTTTGTTAATGATAATTTTTTCTTGGTGATCTGAAGATTATGTTAGTACATTATAAATTTAATTTCCATGCCTCGTTTTTTAAGGTTAATTCAATCAGTTTTTTAACTTGTATTTCAGAAGGTATGTTCTGGTGCTACTCAGGCCATAGGTTTTGTAAATGTCTGTTGATATTTTCAAAATTATTGTTTTTTCCCTTAAACATAGGCAAATGGTCAAGGCTCAACATTATTGCTTCGTACTAATACCGGTTTTATTGCTTCAAAATATTTCATTATTGTTGAGAATCCATAGGAACACTAGAGAAATCCACCTCAGGTGGTCTCTTATAGAAACATAATGATATTAATAGTAGAAAGGGTCTCCCCCTATGGATTCAAATGCTATCAACCATAAAGAATGCACTGTAAAAATTAGAGAGAACTCAAAAATAGCAAGTTTAGTTCTCTTAGTCTCAAATCCAACAAGATATAGATCCCTTCTTTAAGGAGACATTACTTTCATCTTCCAGTTCAATGGTTATTGTCCTAGTGGCTAATTTGTAAAAATATGGGTATCCAAAAAATGGCCCAATAGAAAATATCATCAATTTATGTGCTATAAGTTCTTTTCTATTTTGAGGGTATTGATAGAAACTTAGAAAATGGACCCTAGATCTGGAAATGAGCTACCATCTTTATCATGTCCAACTTAATAGAATTCAATATAGCCACGGTGTTTGTAACCGTGAACCCATGGGTGAGGCTAAAAAAAGTCCCATACATCATTGGGAAGAATATAAGATAAGATAATTTTGTTAATGTCCAACTAATGACCACAAAAGTAGGTTAATGGGACTGCAGAGTACAATGATTTTATTACAAAGAGAAAGAAATATTATTTCTTATTTGATTATGAGTTATATTATTCATCAACATTAGCTCACAACCACAAAGTAAATATTCAATGAAATTCCAGTAGTTGTGTCCTCCATGTGTCCTCCATGCTTACCGGGGACACTTTGCATTAGTTGTGTCAATGAGGTATCATTGCAATGAAACTTGAGGGTCACTAGAATAAATTTATTGTTGAGGTACAATGATTCCTAGGTATTCCATTGGTAGCCAAAAATTATCCATTGGCAATGTATTTTTTAGTATGTTTACTAGTTTTTCCTCTTACATACCCCATGAAAAGGTATCTTATAGATATGTGTTTGTTGTATATATGGAAGACTAGATTAATTGACAGACATATAACTTGATAGATTATATCAAATGATTTGTGTTCCTTCATGTTTTTACTAATGCAAATATAATAATATTCTCCTAAACCATATAGCAAGTGACAAGTTGTTGCATTTCTTGACACACACTTAACTACTTATAGTATGAAGAGATACAGAGCAAGTTTCGTTGAAGCTCTTTAAATAATGATGGAAAATATATCTAGACCTAATTTTTCTATCGTTAATTCTACCTTCAATTTCAATATCCATGCACCTAGGAAATTTCATATCATTTGATGTTGAATACAAGATTCCATGGATTTTGGTGTCATTGACATTATTGTAAAATTTTTCCTGTTTGCCAATGTGTTTCCAATGGAATCTTCATATACCTAGAGAAAACTAACTACATACATCATATTGGTTCTTGTTGTTTTTAGATACATAATACTTCAAACCATACTTTTTTATAAGTTTGGATCCACATTGGTTGTGGGACATGTTTCTTGTGTTGGTGTGTTACAGCTGATTTTACCACACATGGTAGATCACATATTTATGGCCTTCCCTATCCCTATGCAGACTCTTTGGACCCCATTGACTATTTTTGTACCTTTGATGTTTCCAATATCATCCCTAAAAACACATATTATTTTCCATGCGCAAATTTTTAACCCTTTCTCGCGTATATACGCAGATATGACCCTTAAGCCCGCATACATCGGGATGTGTGCAAAAGGCCAAAGATTTTTGGAGTTTTCCTTGATGTGGATCCGAGTCACTTGTCTCTTGGCTTTCCATATGCCTTGAGATCGCTCGGATTTGACCTTCCATTACCCCATTGAAGCACTATATAAGGAACCCTTTGGATACATTGAAAGGAGAGGAATTGAAGAGTAAGAAAACTATAGTCCATTGTTGTCGTAGCTTGCTTATACTTGAGTCTGCATCCCTTTGTCCCTTGGAGCACTTGGTGTTCTTCCCAAGATTTCCTTTCCTTATGAGATTGCTATCGAGAGATGGAGGATTGAGGTGGTGGAGGCCTAGGTGAAGGACTTAGTTTCTCTGGTTCACAGACGTGCCGACAAAGGTTGTCGTTCTTGTAATCTCTAATTAATATTAATAGAAATATCTTTTCCTATCCAATGATGCGGATTTAAATGAATATTGAATCCATGGATGCTTTTAATTGCTTATACATTATTGATTATATATGATAGAGTAGGTCTAACACCATTATATAGCATGCTTGTCTTGTTTGTTGATAGTTGAGAGAGCAAATTGATAACACAAGTGGGATTGGAAAAGCTCAATGGGGATCTACATCAACCATCCGAAATAAGGTATGTTTCGAGATCCTTTATTGTTAGATGTTTATTTCTCATGCATATTGTGAAGGGATTGATTTATGCGGTTACTCTGTCTGTTGTGGTACCCCAAGACATAGCAATTTTTCTCCCTAACAAAGTTGGCAACGATACTGGGGATGTTCCTTGTTTCTCTTTGGGGTTTGGGGGCACAACGTGCTTGATATTATTAACTTGTTCTCTGTTTCTCCCTGTTTTCATGTTGCATTTTATAGTATGTTCATCCATTGACACTCCCCTTTATTGGTTTGACCCTTGGCCGGTTTTTTACCACGGTCTTCTCTGTATACGTAGGTTTTTGGCCAAAAGTCGCGTACATCCTCCCTTTTGGTGAGTTTGATTTTGTGGGAAGTTGTTGGGTGGGTTGTGAGTCTGGTTGGGTCTTCATGGGTTCTGATGTTGTCTATTGGATGCTTCTTTTGCGACTAGAGACCACTTTTTCATTGAATTTTCTTTGAAAGCAATTTTAGTCATTTATCCTTTTTGTTTTGCCATTAGTGAAATACTCTTTTTTTTCTCGATGTCTTGCTGGGCTTGTGTTTTATACTTACTGCAGAGACTGAGAGTTTTAGATGACTTTTATTTGCATTTTTCATTATTTTATATTGAAAAATACAAAGTAGTTTCATTCTTACTTGCATATCACATATGGATTTGAGGAGGTACTTGCATAATTGGATTTCTTGGATGAGAGTTGTATTTAGGATTTCATATAGGAAGGATTGCATTGACATCGAAGGAATAATTTTTTATGCATCTCATGTAGTGGCATACCCTGTTTTTTATTTGACAAAGATTGATCTTAGCATTTTTTGTTATGGTGTGCACTTTTATTTCACTGCTGAGTCTTCATAGCATTAGTTGCACGGTCATTTTCCTTTGAGTAATCACAACCATTAAAATCAATGCATAATTTAAAATGAACTACACATTTTTGTTTTATAGGGTTCACAAACAAGATTAGGATTTAGATTCTTGGAATAGTTCATTGTGAGTCAATTCTCCAAGACTACTAAACACAAACAATTAGGTGTCTATCCTAGTGAGATAGTGAAATCCTTGGTATAATTAGTGTTTCTCAGGACGCTCCTCTTACACGGGAGTTGAGCACGAGGCAGTGCACACAATTGTGATTGGGATGACCCCTGGTCATTTTTTGTGAGCGCTGGAGATATTTCCAGGATTGTATTCGTATCTGGAGGCTCTTTCTAGAGTTTTAGGCTTTTCTACCCTGCCCATATGGTCAATCCTGCCTGCGACTATCTGCCTGAGCATTGATTATATCGAGGTGACCTTAGATTCCTTACCTATGTATCACAGGGGGTACTTGTAGAGGTTATTCTGTAGGTGTCTCGGCCAGGTAGAGGTTGAACAGCACAGTCGCTTTATGCATTGAAGCTAAGGGCCACTATAATTGGTTACATACCTTCACTTGTAGTGTATGGGAGTTTCGAGCCTCTCCTAGATGAGACATACCTACTACATTCGGGAGCTCACATATCCTCCCCTTGGTTTGCTTGTACTTTGGGTGTAGATTTTCTTAGGAGTGTGCTCTTTGTGTGCTAGTTGGCCTTTGGGATTGCGGTTACTTGAGTATATGTATGCTCTCTTCACTTTAGATCCTTTTATTTTTCAGCATGCCTGATATCCTATCACCCATCCTTGGTCCTAGTACAAACCCTGGTGTTGGAATTGGGGGCATCACAACCACTTACCGTGTTCATAGATTTGGGAGTGGTCACATTCCGCCCTCTACTCCATTTGTGGAGGATGTTGACTCTATTTTCTCGGTCTTTACTCCAGTGGTCACCCTCACGGTGGTTGTAGTGGATGCGTGAATGTTGGGTCTACACCTTACTTTCCTTTTTATGTCCCATCATTCACCACATTGTTTCGTTTGGGTGCGGTGGTCATGATCATTCCTCCCTATATCCTATAGTTTGGATTCTTTATTGACTATTTTGGGTTTTTTTGGAATAATATGATTGTCATGTAGGGTCCATTTTTTGTACACTCTCTCCAAGGTTTTAACCCGTTCGTTCCTATATCAGGTATTATGTCTAAACTGGCATATAGGTTAGGATATCACATGCACTTGCACTTATGCATTTCCTTATGACCGTTCCATTTTAACCTTAGGTACGAACCCATTCCATGGTGTCACAGAACCTTCATGTTGCTTTTAGAAGTGACACTATGCGAATGGTAGAGCTTTCCTATACATGGGTGCCCTAGTTAGATCCTTGTTGCATTTGGTACCCATGCTGCGTTGCCTCCTTTAGGGTGTGGGAGTCCTTTGTATAATATCACCATGACTTTGCGCAAGAGCCTCATAATCCTCTTGATCTTTTTGCTGGCCTTTTCCCTAGGACTCCGTTATGTCAAGTTGTAATTGCATTATCATGAGTTTTGCCTGCCTTATTGAGCCTTATGTCGGCTTCCCTGACTTTGATTATCACCCATATAGCCCGAGCTTGTCTCATGTCTAGCCAGGCAAAGCCATTTTATATATCTTTTGCAGCTTGATTCCCCATTTTTACCGAGAGGGGAATTTCCCTCGAGTGTCATTATCCTATGCATGTTTCCTTGCATTGAGCATAGGTATGTTCCACTACTTGGAACTAGTTTGTTTTCCCCTTGACAGTCGTCTCCTTCTAGTTTGTAACTATAAAACACTTTTATTCTTTTTCAAGATTTTCAAAATATTTGAAAAAGTCCAAAAAAATCAAAAAACCAAAAAGCTGGATAGGAAAAGATGTTATCTTTGGTAGAAGTCGAGTCGTGTTGCCTTCGAACAGAGCACTGTATATCACATCCATTGGTTGGGTTAATAGTTTGACTTTAGGAGCTATATTCGTTTCTCTGAGTTTATCTCCACTGACTGGTTAAGCTTCCAGTCCTTATGGAGCCTCTGTCGATGCCTCCTGTGTCGCAGAGATGTCTCAGTTTTGTATATTGAGTCTATTCTACCTACATTCAGTCACCATTCGTCTTATGCTCTTGTTCGAAGGAAGTTGAAACCTGAGTCGGCTATTCCTCAGTTTTCTTGACTTTGCATGTCGGCCATTCCTGGTACTAGTACTGGTTCATGCAAATTATGATCGAGTCCTTCCATATTATACAGCTTTGTTGAGCACCTCATGTTGGATGATGGGGGATTCCTTAATTCCCTCCTTCCAGCGGATTTCATCCCATCGACTTCAAATCACTTATTCTGGGATAGGATTCTAGAGTCATTTTGAGTTCCTTGAGACTTGTAGTCATCAGTGAGAGGTTCTCTTGCCATCGACAGTTTTGGGAATACATCAATGTCCCCTAATCGATGGATTCTTCCAAGTGTTTGACCTCAACACATTTATTCACACTTGTTAGATTGCACTCTAGTACCTTGATTCCCATTTTAATTATCGATGGGTGATCTCACATCCGTTAATGGTATACATCAATGACCAGTAATCAGATGATGGACTACTATGTTATACCTCGACACCTTTATTCACATAGTAGGACATGTACTCCTAGCGGATTGTGTAGAAGACTTTCCAGATTGGTGGCATTTCTGATATGCTACCTCCTTGATCGTGCCATTGTTCATGAGATTTCGTCTCTCGTGACTTGATTCCCATGTATGTCAGATATCTTCAGCCATTTTGGAGATCTTGATCCATTGTATATCTTCAGCTTTCATGTAGATCATGATCCATTGTATATCTTCATCATGGAGATTCTGATCTATTTATATTATACGTGGTAATGACCACGCATGTCATATTTTGTATCATGCATATTCATGGCCATTGTACTCTTATGTATCCGAGACTGCTGTATGTACTTGCAGTCATATGCAGAGATATTTGTATTGTATTGTTGGATGGTTGGTTCTTCCACCTGGTTCTTCATCACTCCACTTTTGGGATGTACTTATAATGTATTTCGGCCATCATATCACCCCTCTGACTTCACACATTAGGGGGCATCTGTTACAGCTGATTTTACCACACATGGTAAATCACATATTTATGGCATTCCTTGTCCCTCTGCAGACTCTTTGGACCCCATGGACTATTTTTGTACCTTTGATGTTTCCAATATCATCCCTAAAAACACATGTTATTTTCCATACGCAACTTTTTAACCCTTTCTCGTGTATATATGCAGATATGACCCTTAAACCCACGTACATCGGGATGTGTGCAAAAGGCCAAAGATTTTTGGAGTTTTCCTTGATGTGGATCAGAGTCACTTGTCTCTTGGCCTTCCATATGCCTTGAGATTGCTCAGATTTGACCTTCCATTACCCCATTGAAGCACTATATAAGGAACCCTTTGGATGCATTGAAGGAGAGGAATTGAAGAGCAAGAAAACTATAGTCCATTGTTGCCATAGCTTGCTTATACTTGAGTCTACATCCCTTTGTCCCTTGGAGCACTTGGTGTTCTTCCCAAGATTGCCTTTTCTTGTGAGATTTCTATTGAGATATGGAGGATTGACGTGGTGGAGACCCAAGTGGAAGACTCAGTTTCTCCGGTTTGCAGATGTGCCGCCAAAGGTTGTCATTCTTGTAATCTCTTATTTATATTAATAGAAATATCTTTTTCTGTCCAATGATATGCATTTAAATGAATATTGAATCCATGGATGCTTTTAATTGCTTATGCATTATTGATTATATATGATAGAGTAGGTCTAACACCATTATATAGCATGCTTTTCTTGTTTGCTGATTGTTGAGAGAGAAAATTGATAACACAAGCGGGATTGGAAGAGCTCAATGGGGATCTACATCAACCATCTAGAATAAGGTATGTTTCGAGATCCTTTAGTGTTAGATGATTATTTCTCTTGCATATTGGGAAGGGATTGATTTCTGCAGTTACTCTGTCTGTTGTGGTACCCCAAGCCATAGGAAGTTTTCTCCATAACATGGTGCTCACTTGTTATTAATTACACGAAATCTCTTTAAATTATTTATAGCATACATCCATGTGAACTTTGTAGATGTTGGTGTGAACTCTTTACACATTGGTGTGAAATTTGCATACATTGGTCTGAAATCCTAGTTGTAGCAATTTTAATGGAGTTCACACCAATGTATCTTTCTTGTGCCAACCTTTCAACTATAGATCATCAAATCTTGGTGTCTCATCCATTGTCTCAATTCTTTTACACATAGCCTCGTGGCCTCAAGTAATCAGGAATTGCTTTTTCCTTACAATATTGAAGTTTGGAACTCTTGGGTGTGCGTTCTTGATCTTAGTTGATAATATTGTTTCAACATTGTCTCCTATATGTGCACCTTCTCTCGTAAAAGTGTTCACTTCCGGGGTATTGGTTCTTTTGAATCTCTCAGTTTAACTATCAACATATTCGCTCTCCTATCTTTTCTTCGTGTCTCTCAATTAACTATGGAAAATATTCGGTAGCATGAGGTGGTATGATCATATTAGTGGACCCATACAACTTTTTCTTTATGTCAATGTCTTGCAATTTACAATGTGTTCCACATCTCTACAATTAACTTGGAAGTTCCGTATTCCTTGTCCATGGGAAATTTGTCCCTTTCTTGGATTCTTTATATGCCTCCATCATTGCCACATGATATATAGTAACTATATTTGGTTGATTAGTGCAGGATACAAATTCATACAAAGGTGTTGATTCATAAAAAGTTTGAGCCATGTTTATTCACAAATCATATAGAGATAGGGGTGGTTCTTTTGTTCTAGTGTGAAAAGGGTTTTGTTGTTACAAGTATTATTTTTTTTTCTTTTATTTTGATTTGTAAAATGGATCTATCAAGGAGAGACTTACAATTCTTTGTCCTATAGATATTTCCAATAATGTTTTTTTGAGATGGTATCGAGATCCATCCATTATATGTAGGGTTGGAATATTTAGTAGTTTCCACAAAAACGGATAAGAACAATTAGTTGCACTCCACTCAACTTCTTTTTACCTTATGTAAGATGCGTTACCTTATGTAAGATGTGTAGCATGATATTTATTCCCACTTTTTTTCCTTTCTTTAACTCGGGCATTTCATTAAAGATAAAAAGGAATGATTCCGATAATAGCGAGCAAAGTCAATGATTCCTAGTTTGTCATAATCGATCATATATCTTTAAATATGTAGTAGTCAACATTTTATAAACTTTATTTTAAAATTAAGATTGATTGTGGTTCCATATGCCTCCAGTGTTTTAATTCAATCTTTACTAGGAGGGTCAGATTTGTACTATGGTCTTTTGTCACATAATACTATAAAAGTGGATTTTTAATCAAAGGATTAAATATTTAATAAACATAAACTTCAATTAAGAATCTAAGGAGTGCCTAAATTGTTTCTTTTTTTATTGCACATAATCTTTGTTCGATGTAAATTGATAATGGCTTCTATATTATGAATACTAATATGATCTTACAACATAAGTTATTTATGTTATTAATTTTGAAAGTCACATTTTATCTACGTTTCATGAAGGTTAGGGGAGTATGGGATGGGGTGGCTACATGCTTACCAAGCATCTAATTCTTGGTAGTTGCTATACACATTTAATTCAATATTGTAGAGGTAGAACAACTACATATCTGTAAGTGGTCATCACTTCCATGAAAGGGGAAATGGTTTTATTTTAGTCATATGTCATTTATTAGTCCCAAAACTAATGGACAATAAAGCCTTTAGATTATCCAGATACTTAAATTAAAACTGATTTCAAAATTTTCATTGAGAGTATTTAAGTAATAATATTCATTCTTCCATCAGATAACACATAATAAAATTTTCAAACAAACTATAGAAACATCCATTGAAAGGAAACTACGAGGATTTCCCAAGATACTTATCTAGAGTCTAAAATGCAATGTCATGAATCTTTCCAATAATTAAAGCCGCAATGGATCACCGATCCATAGAATGTAGAAAAATCAGCTTCTGATTTTTGCAGTTTCACCCTCGAGCCAAGATGAGATTCCACTAAGAAAGAGAAATCCTTTTAATAATAAAACCTTACTCTATTTTATGGAGTTGCTATTTTATTACACATAACCAATCAATGGTTTAGTTCTAAGAATATGTTATAAGTGTACACCTACTTATAACTGTATAAGGCCATATCTTTGAAATAAGGTATAGTAAGTTAGTGTTCATGAGTCAATGTAAAGACAGTCTCTTCATTAATTAAGACCAACCAAGAAGTTGTATTTGTTAATTATTTGACCATGTGTTGATGCCTGGAAAATCCCACGTACCAACAGTAGGGATTCTCCCCAATAACCGCTCCCAATTAGCTCGGTTATTGTTTGGTATGGGGAATCCATCCAGTTGATGGTCCAGCTACAGTAGAGTTAAGTAATGGTTTAAATCCGCTTTACTGGTTGTGGCTCGGTCCATCGTTTATGTGAATTTTTAGGTTTTATAAATGATATGCAAGTGCCTAAATTAAATGCAGATGATCAGGAAGCAAAGGTTTCACAATGTGATGCATAGGTTCTTACCTCTCGTCTTATCTCCTTTGTTCCTAAATCACAGAAAGAAAATAAAAGCTAAGCTAAATCAATCTAATTCTAACTAACCTATCCCTAGGGAGCAAGATGATTATTCGTATGAGTAATGTACTGTATTTTATGCACACAGAATTTTACAGATAACCGATATAATTCAGAATACATGGAACACAATGGAAAGATTAACATAGAGATAGCTCATTTTTTATTAAAGCATTCATTACTCATTTCCCGCACAAGATTCAAAACAAGGAAATGAAATCATTTAAGACTAAGAAATAGTTCAGACTTAGAACGATCTCACAAATTTGCACAGTCAGCCAACACAGAAATAATTCTATCTAGCCACCCACACAACATGCATTTGAAACTGAAAAGCTCCTTCTCCAGTAGAAAATTAGACCTTTATTATAATTAGAAATAGTTCCTCTAACAATAAGTATTCACATAATAGAGCTAGAAAAGTCCCTTTTCCTATTCAACTTCACCTACGTTTATACATCTCAAAAAGCTCTTGGTTTTCCCACCCCTAGGGATTCCTTTACATTCAGTTACAAAATATCCCTTTTAGTGCATTCACTATTTAAGAGATAAATACAAAAATTATTACAAATATATTTCCATGTGTCAAAAAGACAAAACACTTAAATGGGCCCAGTCAACTCAGCAATGAATTGCTTCCATGCCATAGCATCTGAAGCAATTATCTCAAGCTCGGCTGGCTCAAAGAACTTGACCGTGACTTCATGTTCGGAATCTTGAGCCCTTATGTTGGCCATCCTTGCTAGGAGTAGTTGAAAATGATCCTATAAAAGGTAGTTACTAACTACAGCTTGAGCAATCACATTTTTTATCACCTTTTCATCTAAGTTCTTTATCAACTGTATGCCAAGCTCATCCTCCTAAAATCTGGCATGTAATTGTTGCAAGTGTTCTTGATGAGTTGGAAGCTTGTCCATCCTCTTATTGTATGATTTCTGACATATGTTATAGGTGGTGAGTACTTTCTTAGAAAACTCCTTGCATTTATCTATTGTCTTCTGGACTGCTTCTATCAATTTTTCAGCAGCTCTATTGTTGAAACCTATCAGTTCATACTCAAGCTACAATCTTTCTGGAGTTTTGACTGGTGTGTTTTCCGGAGGCTCCTTGGTCGTTTCCAACCATGTCAATTGTCCTTGAATGAATTCTATGTCTTGAGTTTTTTCTTTGAACTCTCTAGTTGTGGCTGAAATTTCCTGCAATCAATCTTCTACTTGTTTGACCTTGAATACTTCTCCCGTGATCTGAACCTACATCTGATAGATCTTATTTCTGAGAAAAAGAACATGCTTTGTTAGAGGTGTTATATCTATCCTTTGTTCATTTTCTACCTTCAACAACACCTCCAAAGAACTATTCTGAGCTTCTAATCCCACCACTTGGGCTTCATATTGTTCTTCCCGTTGATCAACCGTAGACTTTTGTGTTTGCATCTATGCAATTTTGTTTTCCAATTCTCCTTTCTCCTTGCTAAGATTCATGTTTGACAACTTCAAAGTATCCCACTCTTCTTCTAGAATTTGATACTCTTGTTGAATCTTTTAGTAGTCTGAAGAGTAGCTTCATACTTTCTCTTTGATTCTCTGCAAACTTTTTCTTCCTTCCTCAAGACCTCTTTCATCTCGGCCATTTAACCCTTGATCTGCTCTAGGGTCTCTGTGAGCTTATCAATATTGTGATAATTTGCATATGCATTTGCAATGCCCAGGGAGGCCAATTGCTTCGAATTATCTTCTACATTTTTCACTACTATTCTTTCTGTCACTGTGGTGATCGAGGGTTGGTCTCCCATCCTCGGAGTCTTCTCTATTCTCCAAACAATTTACTTCTTTTTGGGATCAAACTGTACATATTCTAGGCATGCAACCTCATAATGCTTCGATGGGGTGAATGGCACCAACTCCAACTCAACTAAAGGGAGATTCCTTCCTGTAAGAATATTTTCAGAAGTGGATGGAAGGTCCTCAGGGTCGTTTTGAGCAGGACTCCATCCTTGATCCTAACCACCTACATCATCCTAAATTTCCTTTGTTTGTTCTTCTATGAACCCTTCTTGGTCTTGTACTTCTTCTTCCAGATTCAAATCTTCTTAAGTTATGGCACTTTCTAGCTCAGCAATCTTTTCTTGGATAGCCTTCTCTTTCTTTCTCTTTTCTTCTTCTTTCTCTATCCTGGAAGCTTCTTCTTCTTTTTCTCGCTACTTTTCTTTAGCTAAGAGCTTTCTCGCACCTTCTGCTAGTCTTCGGGAAGTCTCTTATTTTAATTTTCTGGCAGCTTCCTCCTCCTAGCTCTTTGGTTCTAGATTGCTTCTTCCACTGCCTTTATTCCCAGCTACAAGGGTATTCAGTTTCAACTGCTTGTTCAAGGCGGTCAAGTTGTAAATGTTCTTATACATCTCTTCATCTTTGTCCACATAATCAGCATACTCGAAATTTTCTTTAAGTGCTGCCTTATAGGCTGCAACCTTACCTTGAGAATCATTCTGGTGAAAGTTCTTTTCACTAAAATGAAAATTTTTCATTTCTTTAACAAATTCAGGGGCATTCTTAACCTTGGTGAACTTCTAACTACCCACATAGAAGGGTAATGGTGGGAACAAAACCTTCTTTAGATCGAACAGGTGGCTTCCAAATCCATTCAAGAAAAGTTGTCTAACAACTTCTTTGTGAACTATATAATTTGTCGCATACTTCGGTAGCAATGAGGGTGCTTTCGTTCCCCCATTCATCCTCAAATACATGCCTTATTCTAAGAAGAAGTAATCCCCATATTCTTTAATGGACTCCAAGGCTCCCTTAGATAGGCATGGAAAGTCTTCTAGAAAAAATAGCTTGTATAATGGCATTAGGAATTCTTCACAGATCATCTTACAGTGATTATGATATGTGTGAGACCCCAACATCTAGTAAGCTCTATATATAGGGTCTTTTCCTCCCTTCCATATACACTTTATCCCTTCAAATTGATGGCGGTAAAGTATGCGGTCCATTAAGAAGAAAGGCATATAAAATTAAGACTTGTTGAGATGCAAACCTTCTTGGGATGCTTTGATAGAGGTGGACAAATTTTTGGCTATTATGTCAGCCCAGTTAAAGACTGCTCCTTTCATAGATATATGGTATATCAGTGGGATCCACCCAAACTTGTAAAACTTCCCATCAGCTCTGCCATAAATCTTGTTCAACAGCACCACTATTAATCTATATGGGGTTCTTAGATGAGCTGTCTCGTACTCCCCCAATTAATTGTGTCTAAAATTATTTTCCTAAACCATCATCATCTTAGTTGTGGCAGCGTAATCGAGTCTCAAGCTCTTCACCCACTATGTTGTCACACTAATTTCCTTTTCAGGAAAGTTGTACACTGTTGAAAAAAATGCGGGTGTGAAGGATGAAAATCCTTTGTTCTTTGCATCGTTCATCAACATCCCTGTTTTGTTTATACTAGGAAGAATCCATCCAATGACTTCTGCACAAGGGAAAATTTTTGGTCTAGTGGTCACCTTAGTTATCCCAGATCTCAACACGTTATCATACAGGGCAAGGTCTTCCAACCCCGCTTCTGGAACTTTATTTTATACCATCAAGTGATAAATCTGACCCCATTTGACCTCGGGCTCAGCTCCAGTGATTCCCTTTGTATCCTCATCAATGATCTCTATCCTTGGTACGGGTGCAAATTCTGCAACCTCTGCATTTGAGTCATAATTGGCAATCTTAGCTTTCTTTTTACCTCTCTTCATCATGTTGTTTGCTATGAGCAGTAGCTACAACAACAAAAAAATGTATTAGTGTTGCATTATAAAACTAACTCATGCATTTGAATGAGAGAATAGAACAAACTGGATATGACAAGCTAGGCAAACTGTCCAAAATAAATCATCAATATTTTGCATTACCCTGATTTCCTCAACCATTAGGTCAAGGTAAACGATGCAGGTCAGTGGATCAAATATTGGCAATAAAAGTTTTAGATATAGGTGAACCTCAGCCTCTATACTATTAGAAAAGAAACGCTACCTAACAACTACGAGGATTTTCCGTACTTCGATGCAAAGACTCTAAAGGGTTCAAAGCCCAAAATTCCGTGCTCCGACGCTCAGGGTGGAAATGCCCTAGATTCTAATCTCTGGGCTCAACATCCCACGATCGAACAATATAGCACCAAAACCTACGGGGTCTTCCTTATACGACAAAACTATAAACCATAAAAACTCCCAAAGGTGAGCACCCAGTCTATTCCATGCCAACGAAAATCTCAGGCGCCCAGATAATCATCATAACCTAACAGACTGTGGGAAAAAACTTCTCTGGACAAACTAGTGGGGTTATAAGAGCAGGTAGGGATTCCTAGGTAAGTTTGGACCATAACAAGAAAGTACATATCTTAAAATGAAAGGGGAAACCCCTCTTTTAAACCCACAACCAAAACCTACCCTACCCTTCTCGGGAGAAACACAAGTGAAAAGTCAAAAAATCAGTTTTAACTCGTGAAACCAATACAAATGAATGAAAAACCTACCTGATAGAGGACAATATGAACATGCAGTCAGAGATACTTGGTAAAGACGTAACACATAAGCTCCGCAGGTTATCTCCACCAATCCTAGGAACTCTAGGACGGGATAAATCACAACAAATATTTCCAACCCTCACCGTAAAAAAAAATGGTAAAAACACCGTTCCTCGGGTATAACTAGACATTTGTTGGTGAAAATCCTTTAAAAGTGGTAGGTAAACCATTAAATTCACACGCGCGTAGCCAAACATCGTTGGCGCCAAACATAGCGTATCGGATGAAAAAATATAAGTCAACACGTAATGAGCCCCAACAAGGGTGGCTTGATACCTCCCAACATAGCCGCAACCACCAGCTTAAGACTCAATAGTGCACCCGCATTCCCTTTGCGGCTCAACAGTCAAATGACATCGGTAAGGAAAACTGGACAACAGTCATCGTAGCGGCTCCAAGACTAAAACCTCTCCATCGTAGCGGCAGCAACCAGGAAAGACATCCACTGCAGCAGGTATTGAAAATCGCTACTAGTTCCGATAATCACTTGTAAACATGCCTGCCGTGGTGGCAGAGCGATAAAACCATCATACAACATGGGGGTCAGAGAAGTTGAAAGAAGTTTTGATTCTCAAACTAACTCCTCATCTATCGTTGTGGCTTGAACACAAGAAACCTCCGCCATAGTGGATTTTGATAAATCAAAGACGTGAAGAAAATATCAACCACCATAGCAGCTATGGACATGAGAAGCCATCCACTGTAATGAAACAAAACTATCGAGATTTTATCCGAAAATCCAACTAAAAAAAAATCACCCATCATAGTGGCTCAACAATCGATAAGCCTTTCCGTCGTAGCAGCTCGAAATCCAGGAACCATCCGCCATAGCAGGATAAACATGATAAGAATCCTTTCTGATATTCAAACCAAAAATCACCTGTTGTTGCAGATTGAAACATATGAAGTTGTCCGCCGTAGCACCTCAGAACTTGACAAACCATCCGCTATAGCGGGTCATAAACAGATTTTATGCCTTAGTAAAAAATGAAATTCTTGAAACTTTTCCATGATGGAACAAACCATAAAATCTACATTTCAAACTCAAAGTGCTTGAGAAGCAAAACTAATATTTTAAAGGGGGTCCTAAAAAATGTAATAAAAATTTTGGGGATAGTTGCAGCAGCAATAATTGGTGACTGGTTGGTGAACACAGATCTCTGGAAAAACTAACTTTTAAAACCAAAAGCTGCTTCACATTATTCCATTAAAACAATCCTTACCAACATCTCAAGATTTCTTTAAGATGTCCAGACCTTTCTAGGAGTGCAAGATTTAGAACTTTAACATTGATTATGGTCCACCAGGATAACGTAACCAGGGTTTCCAAAAGTCCCAATAACTCTTCTGAGGCTAAGATATGAGGTTCATTTACTTTTGCATTCGGATTTCTTATAGCTCAGACACCATAGGATCATAACAGAGTGTGGATAGACATATTTGCTTGTTCCTTATTTCCATGCCTTTTGCATGATTTTGATGTTGTTGGAATTTTGTCCTTTTGAGTCTTCCCAGATTGCTTCTTTCATTTGAAACTTGGTTTAGGTTCTTTCATCCCTAGTGTCCTTTTGTGTGAGAGATATTTTGCTTTCAGCTCACGGATGGAGAAGAACCTCTGAGAATTCTTATATAATACTAATTTTATTTAGTATGTCTTTTGATGTATGCTAGTTTCTGGGAGATTTGACTCTTTTTATCCTTTTGGATTTCATTTATGGCATGGGAGCATTTAAATACTATACATTTGTCCACTCTACTTCTTCTCTGTGCGTCCTTTGTTGTGAGCTTCCTAGGAAAGGTTTTAATGTGTAGTGAATGGAGCCCCAAAATAGTATTCTAGACTCTTCTAACCTTAGTTATTTGATAGGGGTAAAACAAGACTTCAATGTGTTCATAACCTCCCTTTGAATAGTCTACCAACTTAAAGAATCTCATTCATGCTATATGTATATTTAATAAGCAGCCTTTTGATCAAAATATTTGCAGATTTCCCAAAATTCCAATGTTCCCTAAATGCCAAAGGTTGTGTTGGTTTATTTGAAAACTGAAAATAAAGCAAATAAACAAACTGAAATAAATCAAATTCCATGAAAGCAAATGTAAACAAGGAAAACTAACTACAAAGAAAATGGACAAAAATCAAAGGTTTATTTATGTATAGAAAAGAAAATCAAGAGCATCAAGTAAAACAAGGTTTGAGAACCAAACCATTGACTAGAAGATTCTCTTTCCACACCTGCAAATCTTGTAACTTGTAAGTAGAGGATCCTAACTTTTTTGCAATCTGAAACGGGGCTATCCATAAATGTTGAAAATTAGTGTGCTTGCCCTTTTCATCATGCGGGTGATCCCATTTCAAAACCAAATCAACTACTTCAACCTCTTTCTTCCCGGAGTTATGCTTGTCAAACCATCTTTTCACAATTTCTTATTGATGCTTAAACATTTCCTTGGACTTCTATCTAGACTCTTCTAATTTAACTAGAGTGTTGATTCGGGTTTGCAAGACTTCACTATTGGATCCTCTAGACGCTTGGGCTAGTTGAGAAGAAGAAAATAAAATATTAGGGGGCAGGATAGCTTCTTTTCCATAGAATAAGGTGTAGGGTGACACACCTAATGAGTTCTTGGGTGTGACTTGATCATCCCAAAGTGCATTTGGAAGAGTTATGTGCCAAGTCCTCTGGTTTTCTATGATGGTCCTCTTTAGAATTATAATGATATTGTTGTTAGTAGATTCAGCTAACCCATTACCTTGTGGATAATAGTTAGTAGAATAATGAATTTTAATTCCTTTCTCATTTGCAAATGCAGTAAGTCTAATAGAAAAAAAATAATATCCATTATCGAAAACCAGGGAAATTGGAACCCCAAACCTGGTCATAATATGGTCTTGCAAAAAATCCATGATTGCATCTTCATTTACTTTCTATAATGAGATGGATTCCACCCATATGGTGAAGTAGTCTGTTGTTGTGAGGATATATTTGTGTTGTAATGAGGAATTTGGATTAATCTCTCCAATAATATCAATCCCCCATTGCTCGAATGGTTTAGAAATAATAACTAGTTTTAATGGCCCAACTACTTTCACTTGTCTCCCACCACTCCTTTGGCATGTATCACATTTTCTAACATAAACTTGAGCATCCTTGAACAACGTTGGCCAATAGTATCCAACTCTTAGAATCTTATGAGTTGTAGTATCCCCTGAAAAATGACCTCCAGCAGGGCCATCATTCAATTCTTTAACTACTTTGGCTGCATCTTCTCGTTCTAAACATTTGAGGAAAACTCCATCATAAATTTTTCTGACCAGAACTCCATCGATTATCTGATAAGATTTAGACTTTAAACGCAATTCCCTTCTCTGCTTGGAATTCCAGTGTTCAGGAAAATACCCTTGTTGGAGATAGTGCACTAAATATCTATACCAAGATTCTAGGGCTGTAAATATGGGACACACCTCAACCATGTGTAACTCCATATCATTCTTCTATTCATTCTCTTCGTTGTCCTGGATTTTAGCCATTAATTTGCACGGCCCATGTCCTTTGAGGATAGTTACTGGCTTAAACTCCAAGTCGTACTCTTGCAAGGCTGTAACCTAGTTCCCTCTTCTTTCTCCTAACTCTTTCTATACAAAAATTTTTTGGATTGTCGAGTGAGGTACAAAAACCTTGGTTCTATTCTTTAGTACATATGGATTGAATTGCTTTACCACCTTGAATACCACATATGCTTGCTTATCAACAGCGGGGTAATTCAACTCAGCAACTTGTAGTCCAATGCTCGTGAATGATATAGGGTACTCGTCTCCCCCTTCTTCTTTCTACGTAAGCAATGTTGTTAACTAGTTGTCTGAAGCAAAAGTGTATAAGATGAAATCTTCCTCGAAATTTTGACTTGTGAGAGAGGGAACATGAGCTATTGCTGCTTTGATTTTTGTCGAATGCAACTTTCTCTAATTCGGTCCATTTAAACTGAGCACTTTGCTTTATCATTTGTTGCAGATGTTTGACTATTTGAGCAAAATCGAGCATAAACCTTTGCACAAAATTTATGGTCCCCATAAAAGATTGCATTACATTGTTATTGTGGGGAAAAGGGATCTGTGCTATAGCTTTGATCCTTTCTGGGTCTATTGAGATCCCTTTCTTAGAAATTATATGACCCAAAAGATTTCTGTTTAATAGAGCAAACACACATTTCCTTGGATTTAAAGAAATAATGTATTTTCGACAGCGTTCGAAAATTTGTTTTAAAAGAAACAGGTGTTCTTCTCTTTTTTTGGAAAAAACTGTGACATCATCCAAATAAACTACCAAACTTCGGTTGATCAGCCCGCAAAAATCTATATCCATGGCCCTATGGAAATTTTCTCCAGCGTTGATAAGTCCAAAGGGAATCCTTCTATATGAAAAAGTCCCCCACTTAGTTATAAAAGTAGTCTTCAATATGTCTTCTTCTGCTACCAATACTTGGTTGTAGCCTAAGAAACCATCTAGTAGAGAAAATAATTTCGATACTGAGACCATCTGCAATATATGTTCCATGGGCAAGACTGAGTTGTTATCTTTATCGAAGGCATGATTCATGTTTCTAAAATCCACACACAGTCTAATCTCACCAGAATTTTCCTTACTAGTACTAAATTCGAAACCCATTTCGAATGTCTGACTTGAAAAATAATTCTTGCATCAAGAAGCTTCTTCACTTTTCTTTGAATCAAAGGTTCCAGCGTTGAGTGCATCTTTCTTAACAACTGCTGAAATGGCTTGACTCTTGCTTTGATTGGAACAACATGTTGTATAATGTAGGTGTCATATGTCTTAAGATCTTCATATGTCCAAGCAAAGACGTCTTTGTACTGTTTAAACAAGTTAATGAATTTATGCCTTTCTCCAGGTGAACAACACTTTCCCAAGTTTACATATTTAGGCTCAGTTAATTTACCCAAATTTACCAGCTCAAATTGTATAGATGAGATGTTTATTTTGACATTAGCTGGTCTTCTAAACTTTTTATTCAGATCAAACATTCCTTCCAAAGTTCTGACTCCTTTGGGCATAAAATTTCCACTTTGAAGGTTTGCTTGATGTTCTTCATCATCAATTACGACTCCCTTGAAATTCTCATCATTTGTCAGAAATTCTAAGATCTGTGGGTCATCATCGAACACTCTTAGATTTGTGATGTTATCTGGTATAGCAAGCTTGAAAATTAATTCAATAGAACATCAATTATTATTTGGAACAATCTGGCGGCTAACATAGCTAATAAATCAACTGCTGCATTTTTCAACCTATGAAATCGAAACTATATTAATTGCATCAAAATTCATTAGCAAATAAAAACTTCTTTCTACATCTAAAACTAAAATAACTATGTTATAGTCAATTTTATTAGCTCGTGAAAATTGAAGGAGATCGGGCTGTGTATCTGATCCATTATCAGCTTCTTTAGCTTGGTAATTCCTCGGTTCTAGCTCAATGAAAAAATTCCCTAACACTGTGTGAAAAAAAATATCGGCTCATTCTTCCCTTCTAATTTTGTCACATTGTGTCTCATATGCGGCTCTCTCATTACTTTAATATGATTTTGACATCCTTGATACGATAACCATAAATGAGACCAATCAGTTGCAAAATATCCATCTAATTTCATAGACCAGTCTCGGCTCAAGATTAATCCATAAGCTTCTAGTATGACAACCACCATGATGTCTATAAATTAGCATACTTTCTCATATGCAGATAAACGTATTAGCACGTCTTCCATTTCTCCTACCACCTTCATATTTGTTCTGTCCAACTATATTATCTTACCATTAGATGTCTTGGGTTGGCCATTTATCCTCTTACATACCGACAAAGGCATAACATTTGCATATGCTCCTGAATCAACCAAATAGTTGTGCACATTATGATTGCAAATATCAAATGTAAGAATAAAAGGTAAAGTTCTGGATTTTGACTTTCCCCCAATACTGGCTTCACCGATTTCTTATTCAGACTAAACGTTTTCTTGGGGTTTACTGATTGGTGGGTTTAATGCTTCCAAAAGTTTCTTCTTTTGCTGGGGTAAACTACACATCTCAAACAAAGAAATACTGGCCTTGGTCTTCTTGATGTCTTCTATTATATCGTACCCCATTTCACAGTCCGTTGGGTTTTTCTTCACACCTTCTACTTTTCTTTCAGTATCCTTTTCGAGATTACTGAGAATTGGAGTATTCTACCTCATTATGACCAAATTAGGTATAAGTTGCGTCTAAGTGTTATTTATGACTTTCTTCAAGTTTTCCTAATTCTTTTAATCTGGGGAAGCAATGTGTTATCTTCACTTATTGGACCCTTGCTCTTGGTTGTGACATTAACATATAACAGTTGTATCTCTTCATTAGGTTCTTCTTCTTCTAAACCCAACATAGGTGCACAATCCCACAAGACCATGGTAGTTTCTTCAGGTGTCTCTTCTGATTCGTGATGTTTTTCTTCCTCATCCATAGGATTGGTTAATTTAGAATCAAGTAACTGATTCATAACTAAAGTCATAGAATTAATCCACTGTGGGAAACCTTTTTCAGAGTGAAGTTGTTGATGGAAATTGCAGAAGTTATCCATCCCAACCTCAATGAGATTCATGACAGAAGGACTGTGTGTAGGCGGTTGAGAGGAACAATTTTCGTCTTTTCTCTTATAATAGGGCTTGAATTACTTCTTGGATTCTCTCTCCTTTTCCATATCAACAATATTATTGGACAACTTCTGTACCATCTTGACTACTCCTTCTAGTTCATTTGATCATTCATCCTTGGGTCTGGTTAATAATAGAGGCTTCTTACTACTGAAGGTATTTGTTTCTGGCTCCACTGGATACTTGTTTACGCTTTCTAGTTTAGCCTCTATCTTCTCAGCCTCTTCATATGTTTCAACCAAAGTGGTCTTAACTGATCTTTTAGCAAACATGTCCATGTCAGGGCTGAGAGCTGATGTGTAATATTATATTAGAGTCTCTTCAGTGGGATTTATGGCTGCGTTGAAATTGTTTAAGTGAGAAGCAAACCTATGAGTAAACTCCTGCACCTTTTCTTTCTTTCCTTTTTTAGAGCGAACAATTCTTTGATCAAAGTAGCAGTAGTTCTTTGGCAACAAAACTTGTTTTTAAACATTCTCTTGAAAGTGGCCCAGTCTGTGATTGAATTGGCTTGTAAGCCAAAATACCATGATGTTTCTTTACCTTTGAGAGTATGAGGAAAAATCCTACAAACCATATCCTCATGTTCAACTGTTAGTGCTTCCAAAGCCAAGAAAAAACTCTGTAGTTGTTCGTCCATAGATATGCATTCCCTCGGGTCAAATCTAGGTAAAGTCTTTTCATAATTCTGTGGTAAAGCATGCACTGGAGGAGCTAATTTCAGTGTTGTTTGAGCCCTCCAAGCTGGTACAGGAGGTGGATTGGCCTGATTTTCATTTGGGGGGACATTTCTAGCCATGATTCGAGATGGAGACTGAGATGGGGACTGAACAGGGTTCCGAAAAGGTGAACAATTCGAGCATTCCAATCCCAACTGATTGAGAGGTTGAACAATTTCTTGCAAGGTTAAATATACAAACTCTTCAAAATCTCCAACTAACAGTGAATCCTCTAGGTAAGGGATTTCTTTCTTGCGAACTTGTCTTCTAGGTAGGTCAGGAATATTTGGCAGTCCTCCTAGCTTCTTTACATATTACCTTGTGATTCTTCTTAAATGATCCACTACTTCGTTAGAAACAGGATAAATATACTCTGTAACATTTGACTCAAGTTTAACTTTTCCTTTAGGACTAGGCCTCTTGGTAAAATTAGTTTCAAAACTGTCACCAATAGAATGTTCTCGAGGAAATGGATTTCCTCGTCCAGCCATGCATTGGCGGCCCTCCTTCTAGTGCAAAAAACTATTGGTTTCTAGAAACTCCCATGTACCAATAGTATGGATTCTCCCCAATAACCACTCCTAATTAGCTTGTTTATTATTTGGTATGGGGAATCCATCTGGTTTATGGTCCAGCTACCGTAGAGTTAAGTAATGGTTTAAATATTCTTTATTGATTGCATCCCGATTCACCGTTTATGTGAATTTTTATGTTTTATAAATGATATTCAAGTTCCTAAATTAAATGCAGATGATCTGGAAACAAAGGGTTCACAATGTGACGTGTAGGTTCTTACTTCTCGTCTTATATACTTTGTTCCTAAATCACAAAAAGCAGATAACAGCTAAGCTAAACTAATATAATTCTAACTAACCTATCCCTAGGGAGAAAGATGATTATTTGTATGAGTAATGTACTGTATTTTATGCACACATAATTTTACATATAGTTGATATAATTGAGAATACATGGAACACAGCAGAAAGATTAACATAGAGATAGTTGATTGTTTATTAAAGCATTCATTACTCATTTACTGCACAAGATTCAAAACAAGGAAATGAAATCATTCAATACTAAGAAATAGTTCAGACTTAGAATGACCTCACAAATTTGCATAGTCAACCAAAACAGAAATAGTTCTATCTAGCCACCCACACAACATGCATTTGAAACTCAACAACTCCTTCTCCAGCAGAAAATTAGACCTTCTTTATTATAATTAGAAATAGTTCCTCTTACAATAAGTATTCACATAAGAGAGATAGAAAATTCCCTTTTCCAATTCGAATTTACCTACATTTATACATCTCAAAAAAATCTTGGTTTTCCTGCCCCTTGGGCTTCCTTTACATTTGATTACAAAAGATTTTTTTTTTGTGCATTCACTAATTAAGAGATAAATACAAAAAATATTACAAATATATTTCCATGTGTCAAAATGACAAAACACTTAAATGGCTCAGTCAACTCAGCAATGAATTGCTTCCATGCCTTAGCATCTAAAACAATTATCTCAAACTCGGCTGGCTCCAAGAATCTGACCGTGACTTCATGTTTGGAAGCCTGAGCCCTTATTTCAGCCATCCTTGCTGGGAGTAGTCAAAACTAATCCTCTAAAAGGAAGTTACTAACTGGAGCTTGAGAAATCACATTTTTAATCACCCTTTCGTCTAAGTTCTTTATCAACTGTATGCCAAGTTCATCCTCCTGAAATCTTGAATGTAATTGCTGCAGTTGTTCTTCATGAGGAGGAAGCTCATCCACCCTCTTCTTGGATGATGTCTGACATATGCTATAGGTGGTGAGTACTTTCTTAGAAAACTCCCTGCATTTATCTATTGTCTTCTGGACTGCTTCTATCAAATTTTTAGTAGCTCTATTCCTGAAACCTATCAGTTCATACTCAAGCTACAATCTTTCTGGAGTTTTGACTGGTGTGTTTTCCAGAGGCTCCTTGGTCATTTACAACCATGTCAATTGTCTTTGAATGACTTCTACAACGTCCTTGATTTTGTCTTTGAACTCTGTAGGTGTGGCTGAAATTTCCTGCAATCGATCTTCTACTTGTTTGACCTTGAAGACTTCTCCCATGATCTGAACCTGCATCTGATAGATTGTATTTTTGAGAAAAAGAGCATGCTTTTTTAGAGGTGTTATATCCGTCTTTTGTTCATTTGATACCTTCAATAACACCTCCAAAATACTCTTCTGAGCTTCTAATCCCACCACTTAGGATTCATATTGTTCTGTTCACTAATCAGCCGTAGAATTCTATCTTTCCATCTCTTCAATTTTGTTTTAGAATTCCCCTTTCTCCCTGCTAAGGTTCATGTTTGACAGCTTCAAATTATCCCACTCTTCTTCTAGAATTTGATACTCTTGCTGAAGATATTCATAGTCTGAAAGAAGAGCTTCATACTTTCTCTTTGATTCTCTGTAGACTCTTTCTTCCTTCCTCGAGACCTCTTTCATCTCGGCCTTTTACCCTTGAACTACTCAAGGGTCTCTGTGAGCTTATCAATATTGTGAGCATTTGCATATGCATTTGCAATGCCCAGGAAGTCCAATTGCTTCGGATTATCTTCTACATTTTTCACTACTATTATCTCTGTCACTGTGGTGACCAGGATTTGGTCTCCCATCCTCAGAGTATTTTCTATTTGCCACACATTTGACTTCTTTTTGGGATCAAACTATACATCCTCTAGGCGTGCAACCTCATAATGCTTCTATGGGGTGAATGGCACGAACTCCAACTCAACTAAATGGAGATGACCTCCTATAAGTATATTTTAGGAAGTGGATGGAAGGTCCTCAGGGTCATTCCGAGCAGAGAACTGTCCTTGATCCTCACCACCTACATCATCCTGACTTTCTTTGGTTTGTTCTTTTGTGAACCCTTCTTGGTCTTGTACTTCTTGTTCCGAATTCAAATCTTCCTGAGTTATGGCCCTTTCTAGCTCAACAATATTTTCTTCGATAACCTTCTCTTTCTTTCTATTTTCTTCTTCTTTCTTTATCCTAGTAGCTTCTTCTTCTTTTTCTCGCTGCTTTTCTTCAGCTAAGATCTTTCTCGAACCTTCTGCCAGTCTTCAGCCAGTCTCTTCTTTTACTTTTCTGGCAGCTTCCTCCTCCTGTTTCTTTGGTTCTAGATTTTTGCTTCCACTTCCTTTATCCTTAGCTGCTAGGGTCTTCAATTTCAGATACTTATTCAAGGCGGTCAAGCTGTAAACGTTCCTATAAATCTCTTCATCTTTGTCCACGTAGTCAGCATACTCGAAATTTACTTTGAGTTTTACCATATAGGCTACAACCTTACCTTGAGAATCATTCCAGTGAAAGTTATTTTCACCAAAATCTAAAATTTCTAGCTCCTTAACAAATTCAAGGGCATTCTTGACCTTGGTGAACTTGTGACTACCCACATAGAAGGGTAATGGTGGGAACACAACCTTCTTTAGATCGAACAGGTGGATTCCAAACCCATTCAAGAAAAATTGTCTAACAACTTCTTTGTGAACTATATAATCTTCCATGTACTTCAGTAGTAATGAGGGTGCTTTCGTCCCCCCATGCATCCTCAAATACGTGCATTCTTCTGAGAAGAATTAATCCCCATATTCTTTAATAAACTCCAAGGCTCCCTTATATAGGCATGGACATTCTTCTAGAAAAATCAGCTTGTATAAGGGCATCAGGAATTCTTCGCAGATCATATTATATTGATTATGATCTTTGTGAGACCCCAACATCTGGTAAGTTGTATATAGGGTCTTTCCCTCCCTTCCATGTACACTTTAGCCCTTCAAACCGAAGGCGGTAAAGTATGCGGTCCACTAAAAAGGAAGCCGTATAAAATTCAGACTTGCTAAGGTGCAAACCTTCTTGGGATTCTTTGATAGAGGTGGAATTTTTTTTGGTTATTATGTCAGCCCAGTTGAAGACTGTTCCTTTCATAGCTATATGGTAGATCAGTGCGATCCACCCAAACTTGTAAAAACTCCCATCAGCTCTGCCATAAATCTTGTTCAACAACAACATTATTAATCTATATGGGGTCCTTATATGAGTTGTCTTGTACTCTCCCGATTTCTTGTGTCTAGCATTCTTTCCTTCAACCATAATCATCTTAGCTGTAGAAGCGTAATTGATTTTCAAGCTCTTCACCCACTCTGTTGTCATGCTAATTTCCTTTTTGGGCAAGTTGTGCACTGCTAATAAAAATGCGGGTGCGAAGGATGCAAATGCTTTGTTCTCTGCATCATTCATCAACATCTTTTTGTGTCTATCCTAGGCAGAATCCATCCAATGAATTCTGCACAAGGGAAAATTTTCGGTCTAGTGGTCACCTTAGTTATCCCAGATCTCAGCACGTTATCATACAGGGCAAGGTCTTCCAACCCCACTTCTAGAACTTTCTTTCCTACCATCAAGTGATAAATTTGACCCCATTTGACCTCAGGATCAGCTACAGTGATTCCCTTTGTATCCTCATCAATGATCTCTATCCTTGGTACAGGTGCAACTTCTACAACCTCTGCATCTGAGTCATAATCGACAATCTTAGCTTTGTTTTTACCTCTCTTCATCATGTTGTCTGCTATGAGCAGTAGCTACAACAACACAAAATTTTCTTAGTGTTACATTATAAAACTAACTCATGCATTTGAATGAGAGAATAGAACAAACTAGATATGACAAGCTAGGCAAACTGTCCAAAAAAATCATTAGCATTTTGCCTTACGCTGATATCCTCTCCATTAGGTCAAGGAAAATGATGCAGGTCAGTGGGTCAAATATTGGCAATAAAAATTTTGGATATAGGTGAACCTGAGTCTCTGTACTATCAAAAAAGAAATGCCACCTAACAATTGTGAGGCTTTTTCACACTTCAACGCAAAGACTCTAAAGGGTTCAAATCCCAAAAGGCCATGCTCTGATGCTCAGGGAGGAAACGCCCTAGCTTCAAATCTCTGGGCTCAACATCCCACAGTCAAAAGATATAGCACCAAAATCTATAGAGTCTTCCTAATATGAGAAAAATATAAACCCTAAAAATTCCTGAAGGCGAGCACCCAGTCTGTTCCATGCCAGCAAAAAGCTTGAGGGCCCAGATAATCATCATAACCTAATAGACTGTGGGAAAAAACTTCTCTGGTCAAACTGGTGAGGTTATGAATGCAGGTAGGGTGGCCCAGGTAAGTTTAGACCCTAATAAGAAACATCGAATCTTAAAATGAAAGGGGAAACCCATCTTTTAAACCCACAACCAAGACCTACCCAACCCTTCTCGAGAGAAACACAAGTGAAAGCTCTAAAAATCATTTTTAACTCATCAAACCAACACAAATGAATGAAAAACCTACCTAGCAGAGAAAAATCCAGACATGCAGTCGGAGATACTTCGTAAGGACATGCCATGTAAGCTCCATAGGTGATCTCCACCAATCGCTCGAACTCTAGGACGGGATAAATCACAACAAATCTTTCCAACCCTCACCGTAGAAGCAATGGTGAAAACACCATTCCCCAGGTATAAATAGACATTTGCAGGCAAAAAGACTTTAAAATTGGTAGGTAAACCATTAAATTCACATGCACGTGGCCCAACATCGTTGACGCCAAACATAGTGCATCAGGTGAAAAAATATAAGTCAACACGCAATGAGCCCTGACAGTGGTGGCTTGATACCTCCAAACACAGCCGCAACCACCAGCTTAAGACTCAATAATGCACCCGCATTCCCTTAGCGGCTCGGTAGTCAAACGACATCGGCGAGGAAAACTAGACAACAGCCACCATAGCGGCTCCAAGACTAAAACCTCTCCGTTGTAGAGGCAGCAACCGGGAAATACATCCACTACAGCATGTCTTAAAAATCGGTGCTAGTTTCGATAATCACTTGCAAACATTCCCACCATGGTAGCAGAGTGATAAAACCATCATAAGACATGGTGAGTAGAAAAGTCAGAAGAAGTTCTGATTCTCAATATAACTCCTCATCCGTCATTGCGGCTTGAACATAAGAAACCTCTGTCATAGTAGATTCGATAAATCTAAGACGCAAACAAAAGATCAGCTGTCGTAGCGGACATGGACTTGAGAATCCATCCGTTGTAGCAGAACAAAACTATTGGGACTTTACATGACAGTCCCACTAAAAAAGATCACCCATCGTAGCGGCTCCAAATCCGGGAACCATCTATCGTAGCGAGATAAACATGATCGAAAGCCTTTCCGATATTCAAACCAAAAATCACCCAATGTTGTAGCATGAAACATATAAAGTTGTTCGCCGTAGCGGCTCAGAACTTGACAAACCATCCGCTGTAGCGGGTCAAAAACACATTTTCTACCTTAGTAAAAAATGAAATTCTTGAAACTTTTCCATGATAGAAACAAACCATAAAAGCTGCATTTCAAACTCAGAGTGCCTAAGAAGCAAAACTAAGATTTTAAAGGGGGTCCTAAAAAATGTTAAAAAAAAGATTGGGCATAGTTGCAACAACAACACCATGTCATGTAGTTAGGGTTTTGGATTTTAGAAGCCTATTTAATGAGATACAAGGCTATGAAGAGTTTTGTCGAGTATGATTGTAACGGATATTTTCTCAAGTGAAAGGTCTCCCTGCCTCAAGAGGCCCGTGCCTAATTCTTCCAATTAATTTTTCTCTTAATATAAAGTTCATTCTTCCACTTTTATCTTTCAATTGTCTAATATTTATTATCTTCCTCTATAATTTCTGGTTTATTGCATCTTAACCTTTGTACAACCTATGTTGTTTTAAGTTACAGGGCCAAAGAACACACTAGAAAACAATTGTAAATCATCCTTTTGAAATGTTAGGTCCAGAATATTGGGAGAGACATATCCTTCCAGTTATTCTTCAATGATGAACTTTCCCACAGGTGAAAGCAAACCTTTAGATAATGTATATTCCATGGAATTGTGCTCACAAAAGATATGAGTGAAAGTAAGGGAATAAAAAGATGCATTGATCTCCCTTAAGCTTACAACAAGAAGGAGTAACTAAATATTATGGAGTTGAATTTTCCCATTCATCCAAGAGGTCACCATTTTTTAATTCCATTTACTTGTAGATGATTCAAACCTAGATCCATTGCAATTTTAAATACTGCCTTTAAAGCCATGAACACCCCAAAATCATTAGTAAATCTTCCCACATTTGCATTAAATTTATAATGATGAGTGTATGAGAGGAAAACGAGTCCTCCTACTCCACAAACAACCTCTGTTCCCTAGAAGGAACCATAAAAAATCTCCAAGCATTTGTTTATTTGAAGTACACCTACCTTCTTAGGAGGGTCTATCTTCCTAGGAGAGTCTGGCAATATCTTAGAATGGCTAAAACATGAGCTGAGACCTTAAAGGAAGGAAAATACTTGTCCCTGAACACACATGAATTCCTTGCAATCCATATTCTCCATAACACTAGAAATGGAATAGATCTATAGGATTTTAGATCAGGTCCGTTGAACCCTATCTACAAACAATTTACTAGACTCTTTATCCCACAAATGAAGTAGACCTAGTATGGTTTCTATGTCGTTCCAGACATACTTAGAGAAGAGGTAGTAAATTTTGATTAGATTCTTCCTCATTCCTACAAAGAAGAAAAATACTTAGTCCAACCTTATTCCTTTTCTGAAGTTGATCCCAAGTAAGGACTTTGTTGTGGAGTGTTAAACACATGAAAATTTTTGTTTTCAAAGGCACCCTTATATTCCATAACTTGGACCACCACCATAGAGTATCCTGAGGATCATTTACTTGTAAAGTAAGATAACCCAACTTTGTAGTGTAATTATCCTCTACCTTGTTCATGAACGAGACAAGTTCATCCTCTCCTTCCAAAAGTTTGACATGAGCTCTACCAAGATTTTGTGTGTATCTACCCCATATATTAAAAGAGTCTTCCAAAAATCTTAGTTCATGTGTTGTCATCCACCTATCTCTAGATTGTAGTATTGTTGGGGTCCATAATCAAGTTTAGGGTGTAGGATTTTTGTACTTTGTAGATGAACAATTAAATGGTTTGGAAGAAAATTGTTTGGACCACATCCCATTACTGCATCTGCACCTACTTTGAATTGGGAGCCACTACCAACCTTCCAAGATAAGAAGGAATCAAACACAAGGAAGGCTAGAGTTGATGCTTTCCGGTGGTTTAATACATTGTGAATAATCTTCCTTTCTTTCCTTACCTAACCTAGTACAGATCCTAGAGAAATGTACTTGTGAAAAAATTATTATTTTCCATAGACTATCTTTGGAGAAAAGTTTCAATTGTGACTTAGTTTCCAGGGGGCTTCTAAAATGAAATATATTCTTTATCCCCTAGCCTACTTGATTGTTAGGTTTGGAAATAGATTTCTAGCTAGTTAGAGGAGATCCCAGTTTATCTGTGTTCCCTCTCCAATGGAAGTTGAAGCAGTTCTTCCTAAAATTCTCCAAAATTACTTTTTCTACATGTTCCATCAAACACCAGTAGACAAGTGTGCATTCTAGCACTAACTTCATTAATACCATCCCGCCCCCTTTAGACAACCACCTAGTGCACCAGAAATTGAACCTTTTCTCAATTTTCACAATTAGCCACAACCAATATTTCTTGACGTAAGCATTTGGTTTCAGTAGGTATCCAAGTTATTTTAGGCCATCTAAAAATATGAAAAATAAGGGAACATATTTCTTATGTAGTCAATCAAATCCTCATCCAACCCATCGTGCATGAGGGTGGACTTGTTGGTATTTATTTCCATACATGTAGCCAAATTTTTGAGCTACAAACTTTCCTTAAAGTGTATTCCTTCCTACTTAGAACCAAAATAAATGAGAAGTACATCATTGTTGTACAACAAATGAGTTAAATCCTCCTCTCCTCACCATAATACCCTTGATGAGTCTCTACCTTCTTGCCTCAAGAATCAGTCTACTTAGGCCTTTAGCAAGTAGAAGGAAGGGATAGGTAGGTCACCCTTGTTTCTAACCTTTAAATGATTTGAAAAATATGGAGGTTGACCCATTGATTAAGACTACATAGTTAGTTGTTTGGACATAATCCTATTTGTAGGAAAATAATACACATGAGCACCTTGACAATATATTTTTGTGCCTTGAGCTGGAGAATACAACCACTAGATGCAAATTGTAATCGTATCTTTGAATATTTATACATACAATTGTGTTTTTAAGTGTTATACGAAATTTATGATTATGTTTTCTCATTGATCAAAAGTCTTAACATATACACTGCTTCTATAGAAATCCATGGCCTCCTTGTATCTACGGTTTCAGGGAAGTGTTCTTGGTAGTAGGACATAATATCCTCTTTGGAAGTTTAATTTTCTTTAATAGAGGCTTATCTACGTTTTGGAAAAGCAAGGTCCTATTTTTTGAGATAGTTTATATTCTAAAATCATGTGTAATGTTTATATTCTAAAATCATGTGTAATCAACGACAAAAATGCATGAAGCGTGTACATATTATTTCCCCTTGGTATAATACTATTGGAAAATAATGCATCTTTTGTACAGGAAGTTGTATCAATTTTGAAGAATCACTCAGAACTTGGGGGCTTGCATGGGGGCTTGCATGAGAATACAATGCTTATAGTGATGGGAAATCATGGTCAAACTATGAATGGAGATGATGCTGGAGGGACACCTGAAGAGGTCACTTTTGGCATCTCCGTTTTTATTTCATGTTTTCCTTTTAAAAATCCTACTATTTCAGTAAAGTTTTTGAAAATAAGTTTTGAATTGTTTATTGGTTTCATCACAAGTTGCAGGTAGAGAAATCGATTTTTGCAATGAGCATGCATGCTCCTGTAGGATCGATTCCATCAAAACTTGACACTTCAGACTACAAAATAGATGTGGTAAGTTTGTATTTTCACAAAGATAATTCCCTATTCTTTGATTGTTGTGTTTTCTTCTTTTGTTTTTTTAGAGGAAGATTTCTTTTTGGAATTTCTATAATTAACAATTTCTATATGATAGATATATCTTGAGATGTTATGGTTCTGAGTATGTAGAGGTGGGGTGGTCCAAGGTCCTAGTGGGTGAAGAGTGATGAGTCAAGCATAGGAGTCGGAATATCAAGTTGTGATTTTAGTATGACATAGGGCAGCTTGCTGGGGGTTCCACTTGCATGAGCTTCAAAAGTTAGTTTATACCAAATTGTTAACTTGTCCACTGCAAATACCTAGGTTGATTTTTTATGGACTAGTTGTCATGTTTGTTGTTTACCATGAAAAATTGCTTAGATATCATTCTTGCTAGTTTTAAGTCTTGGCATATGTGATGGTCAAAACCCTAATTTGCATTGCCACATGTAGGTGTCATTTTTCCTAAAATTTGACGAGTCTAAAAATCATCATCCCTATAGTCAAAATTATCAATTATCAATCATGGTTATAACTTATCAAATTATCAGTTATGAGAAATGAATGGATAATATTAATATGCATGAAAACTCCCCCTTTTGGATGTAACTTATAGTTCTATTATTGTGCTTCCTAAAAGGTTTTGTTTTTCACTATGTTATATATGTGTGTGTGTGTGTGTGTGTGTGTGTGTGTATAATAACTCAAAAATTCGTAAAAATTTAAAATTTTTCATGTGACATAAAATGTCAAATTTCAATGCTAATGAACCACTAACTATTAGCAGATAATTAAATAGTTTTCAAGAGAAACAAAGATTACTTCTCTATAAGGTTCTATATAACTTAAAAGCTTATCTTTAGATACTGTGTTATTACTGTTTTCAACCTAGCAGTTGCATTTTCCATAAAGTAGAAGAGAAATATGTCTTTTACTAATGCTAAGTATGTTATTGTTCTTCTTTTGTCAAGTAGGGAAAGTTTCTTAGGTGTGATCGGGGCTTACTTAGCTTATAGCTAACACAGTGGAACTGATGGTTCTTTACAGGTTCTAATAGGTACGCGTTTGTTCCAGTAAAAAAATATATATATATATATATATATATATATATATATATATATATATATCCACGTCAAGAAAAAAAATACTTCACTAGCATAAATATGATGTTAGAATTAGAATGATTAAATTAAGCTTGTCTTCATAAGAGGTAACGTTGACCTTATCAAAGTTGTCGAAACTCCCTAAAGGTGTTAAAACAAACTACATATGCATGGGTTAAAATGCATGACAAAAATACTTCCAAAATAAAAATCAAATCAGCTGGATGGTTACGATTATTGCTAAAGAATATTTGTACTTTTGCTTATAGTAATTGTGCTCTAAAGTTTAAATAGGAAGAAATATGGTACTCAGAATTTTGCTTAGATTAGTCAAAACAATTGGAGTTTGGTTTTGATAATAAGTATCTGAAATCCTTTTGTAAATAGGAAAGAAATACTCTATGTTATTGAACTATAAATCTAGTCTATCTTATCCAAGAGTTTTGTTTTCTAAGGGTACTTAAGTCATCATACTCATTAGATGTATTATCAAATTTTCCCTTATCCTAGGGTTTTATAATCAAATGTTTTCTCAATATATAAACAAAACCATTTTGACTCTTAACTGTTTACTCATTATTTATAATTACAATTGAGACTCTTATATAAAGTTTAAGGACTACATTTACTTGTATCATACACTTCAATTCCTGGTGTACCTTTTAGCTATAAACTACACCCTTACACAAGGTTGTTTTGTAAATCTCTTGAGATAAGGATGTTGGTTTATATAATATAAGAGATATTATAATTGCTTGGGCCCTAGTTAAAGACTTACTCTCCAACTCCAAAAGTTTGAAAAGGCTACTTCAAGGAATCATTAGATTTCCTTCTTAATATAGTTAATATTAAAAGTATGTCCTTTACATATGTTTTATAAAACATAGTTAGCAAAAGAAACTGCCCTATCTTGACCTATAACAGTAACCCTAAAAGAAAATCCATTTCTTGTTTCTATGGTTGATAAGCTAGGCATTGAAATGATCAAGGTATATTACATTATTAGCAATGAAAATACTACATTGTTTAAATGATTATTGTTTTCATTTGTAATGTTTTTAATGCAGATTAGAAATTGCATAGTTGACTATTGAAATGCCACCCACCATGATGAATTATTTTTTAGGACACGTGGAGATGTTTTGTCCATTGGTTTAGTTGACTTAAAAACATTTTCCCTAACCCTTCCTTTCACAATGAGAGGGTTCCTTCAACTGTGTGTGGCCGAGCACAAGCTCGTGGGCGCCATGACTCTGTGCTAGCCTTCGATTTGTAAACTATCCTCCAAAAGAACTGTGAGCTTGTCTCAGTGAGATCATACAGTGGTTTTTTATGCTTAATGACTACTGTGGAGTATTGTGTGCATAGAAGCTAGTTTTTGGCCACCGACTTGAGAACTGAGATTGTAGTCTTTGTGCATGGTGACATGTGCTTTTGCCTCTGGTTGATTTCTTCTTTCATGGTGTTTAACTCCTTTAGAGTGTGATTTAGGATTTTACGTTGCACTTCAGCATCTTCATAATTTCTGGCATTAATCTTCGAGGTGCCATTGAATTGGCTCCAAAGCTTCGCTTTCATGACTTCTCTAGATTGAGAACTGATCCTGTGGATTATTCATCTTCAAAATTACACTGATCCAACATGGTACAATAGCTATTAATCTATGGTTCAAAGAACATAACATATTCTAAACATAGTGTGCGACTAGCCTTAAGGGCCGCGCGGTGCGACAAAACATCGTGCTACTTGCGCAGCTTGTAGGGGCCGCACAGCTTGCGCAGTATGGGCCGCGCAATTTGTGCACCGTCAGGAGGTAATCTAAAATGGTTTGTGGCAAAGCCCGCACGGTCACATATGATGTGATGCTGCGACATTGGTCACATATGCTGCGATGCTGCGACATTGGTTATATGCTGCGATGCTGCGACATTGGACATATGCTGCGATGCTGTGACCTTGGTTATATGCTGCGATGCTGCGACATTGGACATATGCTGCGATGCTGCGACCTTGGTTATATGCTGCGATGCTACGACATTGGACATATGTTGCGATGCTGCGACATTGGTGAAGTTGGTGGTGACATCAAATGGTTACATTACATGTGGCATAACCCAGTTGCAGGTTATTGCAACGTGTTGTGAGTCAACACATGTGTGTGGAGTTAGTTGCAACGTTTCGGGGATATGGAACATCGTGGTAACATAACGCTTGTGCAGCGATTTGACGAGATTGCATGGTTCAGTTTAGCATATGATTGTAACGATAATAAAGAAGATAATAGCTATGATGATAAAGATGAGTCGAACTCGTTACTTATCCTAAACGTTAAATAGAGGATCGCTAGCCACATTAGGGGGGACAGAGGAAGCGATTCATATTGTGTTAGAGCACAGAGCTTCATTTTTCTGTTATGAGAAGCTTGGGGAGTTGCTATGAAGTGCGCAGATGCTGTTTCTTTTGAAGTTGACATTCTCTGTTATAATTTAGCTTTCTTTGCCTTTCGAAGGCTAATTGTAATTTCCAGAAGAGAGGTCTTAAAGGCTTTGTACAGCATTATGTTTCTAGTTGCTGAAGTTGATTCCAAAACCATTTTTGTACCATCTTAAAGAGATTAATTGGATTGGTACCCATTGGAGAGGGACCCGGAGACGTAGCCCAGTGGAGGGGGTGAACTCCGTTATCAACTTCTGGTTGTGACTCTTGTCTCAGTGTTTCTCATTTCTATTTTAGTTCTGTTGTTTCTTTTCCTGTTTAGGTTGCTGTTATATCAAATTTCAGCATTTAATTAACTGTTAAAGCTATTTGATGAATCCAGCAAACTAATTAACGCATTCATTAAAAATTTTAATGCACATAAGTTGAGATCCGACAGATCATGTTATGGTATCAGAGCAAGTTAACTGCTTGTGCAGTTTGTGAATGCTTAACAGGTCCAAATCAAAGTGTGGTGAAGGAGAATTAATCGAAGGAGATCCTGAGATTGGCTCGAGGAGAAAATTCTCAAGAACCATGTCTTCTCCACGAGGGGAAGAAGAAGGACATACAGAATGGGAAAAACCTGTTATTTCAGAAACTGAGTTTCTGGAGGCTTTTATGAGCATGAAAGCCATGATGGAAATTCTACCC
>LPNX011126711.1:160996-182262 GCA_001517045.1 Pseudotsuga menziesii | reverse complement strand
AACTCTTCTTAAGTACATTGGTGGCATGCATTCTTATTTGAAGCATACTTTGTTGATGTTTAACCCCAGTAATTTGGATGATGTATGTGTTCAAGCTACGCATTTAGAAGCTAGGGGTAAGCATGCTAATGATACTTTTGTGAATAAATCCTTTAAATTTGACAGTAAGTCGAAAGGTAAAGATCAAGGGAAAAAGAAGATGCCTACTGTTAAGAAAGAGGGTGAAAAGCCTACATGTTCACATTGTTAGAAGGGACATGATGTCTCTAAGTGTTGGAAACTTCATCCAGAGTTAAGGCCAAAGAAGTACGGAGGAAACAAAGATAAAGGCAAAGCAAAAGCTACAGCAGTAGTTATTCAAGACTTGGGATCCGACTCGGGTGATGAAACAAAGGTTACAGCTGTCGAAATCCAGGGTAAGAATAAAAGTATCTCACTTCCCATTGATGCAAAATCAAGTTATAGTGCAAGTACAAATCTGTCATCTACTTCTAAGCTAAGTGATAAAGATAGAAGTGCATTGTTTCATGTTAGTGTCATTGTAAATCACACAAAGATTGATACATTGTTTGATAGTGGTTCACAAGTAAATCTGATATCAGAAGAAGTGGTTAAGAAATTGCATTTAGTTACTATGCCTCATGAAAATCCCTATCCTCTAGGTTGGGTTACTAATGATACACGATTGCAAGTTACAAAGAAATGTGTATTGAAGTTTTCCATTACTGAAAAGTCCATAGATGAGGTAGAACTAGATGTAATACCACTTGACATTTGTGGAATTGTACTTGGGAGTCCATATTTGTATGACCGGAAAGCAGTCTTTTATAGAGAGCAGAATAAGTATCATCTTTTTAAAGATAGTGTAGAATATATTGTACGAGCACATAAGACAAAAACCAATCTAGCCATAGTCTCTGCAGGACAAATCAAGAGGTTGGTAAATGCTAGTAAGAACTTTGTATTAATGATGGTTAAGGTGAAAAATGATGAGATCTCTAAATCTTTTGAGGGATGTGATCCTAAACATAAATCTGAACTGATTGAAATCATTTCTGAGTATGATGATTTGTTTCAAGATCCGAAGGGGTTACCACCAAAGAGAGAGATTCAGCATGAGATACATTTGCAGTAGGATGTGCCACTCCCGAACATAGCCATGTACCGGATGTATGTAATGCATAACGAGGAAATCAAGAAGTAGGTTCAGGATCTGATTGAGAAAGGGGTCATCCGGCCAAGTACTTCTCCTTGTGGCTCTCCTATAGTCTTGGTTCCGAAGAAGGATGGGTCTTGGAGGATGTGCATCGACTATAGGGCCCTTAACAAAATCACCATTAAAAATAGGTATCCTCTTCCTCGCATTGATGATTTGCTTGATCAGTTGAAACATGCAACTTACTTTACAAAATTGGATCTACGTAGTGGGTATCATCAAATCTGGGTTGCTGAAAATGATGCCTAGAAAACAACGTTTAAAACAAAATAGGGTTTGTATGAATGGCTTGTGATGCCTTTCGGACTCTGTAACGCACCTGCTACTTTCATGCGGGTCATGAATGATGTCTTTCGTCCATTCATTGATTATTTTGTAATTGTATATCTGGATGATATCCTAGTGTTTAGCAAAACCTGGGAAGAGAATATTGTACATGTGGAAAACGTTTTAGATGTACTGAGGAAGGAGAAGCTTTCTGTAAAAATGTCTAAATGTGAGTTTATTTGATAAAACTTCTTTAGTATATCTGGGCCATATTATTGGTGGAGGCCACCTACGAGTGGACCCAGTCAAGGTTGCTGTCATTGTAAACTGGCCATGGCTTAACACCGTTACTGAAATCAAAAGTTTTCTAGGTGCGGTTCAGTATTGGAGGAAATTCATTTCTGGATTTTCTTCCATTGCTGCTCCATTACATGCGTTGACAAGCGTCAAATATATTTTCCAGTGGGGAGGCAAGCATCAGAGAGGCTTCGACACTTTGAAGGAAAGGATTAGCACATCACCAGTTCTGACGTTGCCAGATTTGCAGCAGCCATTTGAGATCGAGACCGATGCCAATGGGTTTGCCATGGGAGCCGTTTTGATGCAAGGGAGGAAGCCAGTCTGTTACCATTCAGAAACGTTCTCTACTGCGGTAAGTAACTATCTGACTTATGACAGAATTATATTCTTTAGTACAGAGTGTGAAGAAGTGGAAACATTATATAATGGGAAAAGAAACAGTCATACATACTGATCACCAGCCACTTCAATATTTGCAATCTCAAACTAAAGTACAGCAAAGTAGGCATTTAAGATGGATGGGATTCTTGCAACGGTTTCATCTCGTAATTAAATACAAAAAGGGAATTCATAATAAGGTAGCAGACATGTTATCGAGGCCACCTACCAATGCTTCAATCATTCTTCAAAACAGTTCATTAACACATGAAAGTTACATTGAACAATACGAAGACGATAAAAATTTTAAGAACATATATGCATCACTGATACATGGTAAACAGGAAGAGAACTATTATGTGCATAATCAACTCCTGTATCATCTCGGTAAGCTCTGTATTCCAGAGAAAGAGAGAGTGCATGTGATCCGAGAAGCACATAGTTAATTGATTGCGGGACATTTTGGTGTAAGTAAAATGTTGACAATATTGCAGAATCACTGTTATTGGCCTCAGATGCAAGAAACTGTAGCTAAATATATACGAGGATGTGTTATGTGTGCAACAAGTAAGCCTAGTAATAGGAAATTGGGTTTGTACACACCTCTTCCAGTTTCTTCTCGTCCTTGGGAAAGTATTTCTATGGACTTTGTAGGAGGACTACCTATGTCTAGAAAAGGGCATGATTACCTATATGTTGTTGTGGGCAGATTCAGCAAAATGTGTATCTTAAGCCATGTAACAAACAAATCACTGCTGAACAAACAGCTCATCTATTCTTTCAGAATGTTTGGGTACATTTTTGGCTACCCATGTCTATTGTATCTGATCGAGATTCCCGGTTCTTGGGAGAATTTTGGTCAACTTTATGGGAGCTTATGGATACCAAACTTAAGAAAAGTACAGCTTTTCATCCACAGACCAATGGGCAAACAGAGGTAGTAAACAGAACTGTGGTTCAGCTGCTCAGAGGATATTGTAATAAACATCCTAAACTTTGGGATGATCAGTTGCAGTATATACATCATGCTTACAATCATGCAGTTCATTCTTCCACGAAAAGATCTCCTTTTGAAATTTGTTTTGGTTATCTGCCAAAAACACCGATGGACTTCTCTTTGGGAAAAGATGCAGTGGATGGACATCATGATGCAGATAAAGCTCTAAGATTCATCCAGAGAATCCAAGCAGTGCAGCAGGTAGTTTAGGAACAGTTGGAGAAGAGCCAGGCATGACAAGCATTGGGTTGATCATCAATTCCAAGTTGGTGATAGATTTTGGTTACATATCACCAAAGAAAGAATGAAAGGTGAAGGTAAAAAGCTTAAGCCTATCCGGTATGGTCCATTTGAGATCTTGGAAAAGCTTGGTACAAATGCTTTTCGCTTGAAGTTACCTCCATACATGCAAATCTATTCAGTTGTCAATGTTGAGAATCTTAAATTGTATGAGCCTCCTATGATCATGGATGAGGAAACTAACATACAGATTCCTTCAGTTGATGATATGGCACCTGAATACATGAAAGAGTTGCAGGATGATGTTATTCTTGACAGAAATATAAAGACTTCGCGAAGGGGGAATGTTGAGTACCTTCGCGTGGGGCTTAAAGACATTCATCCTAGCAAGGCAAGATGGATGGAGATTGGAAAAGTGAGGGAGATGTACCCTCACTTACTTGCAGAGTGACTCAGGATTTTGGTGGTCCAAAAGCTCTCCAATGAGGAGGAATGATCTGGTGGATTATTCATCTTCAAAATTACACTGATCCAACATGGTACAATAGCTATTAATCTATGGTTCAAAGAACATAACATATGCTAAACATAGTGTGCGACTATCCTTAAGGGCCGGGCGGTGTGACAAAACATCGCATTACTTACGCAGCTTGCATGGGCCGCACAGCTTGCGCAGCTTGTAGGGGCCGCGCAGCTTGCACAGTATGGGCCGCGCAGTTTGTGCACCGTCAGGAGGTAATCTAAAATGGTTTGTGGCAAAGCCCACACGGTCACATATGCTGCGATGCTGTAACATTGGTTATATGCTACGATGCTGCGACATTGGACATATGCTGTGATGCTGCGACATTGGACATATGCTACAATGCTGCGACATTGGTCACATATGCTGTGATGCTGCGACCTTGGTTATATGCTACGATGCTGCGACATTGGACATATGCTGTGACATTGGACATATGATGCGATGCTGCGACATTTGTGAAGTTGGTGGTGACATCAAACGGTTACGTTACATGTGGCATAGCCCGGTTGTAGGTTATTGCAACGTGTTGTGAGTCAACACATGTGCGTGGAGTTAGTTGCAATGTTTCGGGGATATGGAACGTCGTGGTAACATAACGCTTGTGCAGCAATTTGGTGGGATTGCATGGTTCAGTTTCGCATATGATTGTAACGATAATAAAGAAGATAACAACTGTGATGATAAATACGATTCGAACCCGTTACTTATCCTGAACGTTAAATAGAGGATCGCTGGCCACATTAGGGGGGACAGAGGAAGCGATTCAGATTGTGTTAGAGCACAGAGCTTCGTTTTTCTGTTATGAGAATCTTGGGGAGTTGCTGTGAAGTGCGCAGATGCTGTTTCTTTTGAAGTCGACATTCTCTGTTATAATTTAGCTTTCTTTGCCTTTCGAAGGCTAATTGTAATTTCCAGAAGAGAGGTCTTAAAGACTTTGTACGGCATTCTGTTTACAGTTGCTAAAGTTGAATCCAGAACCATTTTTGTACCATCTTAAAGAGATTAATTGGATCGGTACCCATTGGAGAGGGATCCAGAGACGTAGCCCAGTGGAGGGGGTGAACTCCATTATCAACTTCTAGTTGTGACTCTTGTCTCAGTGTTTCTCATTTCTGTTTCAGTTCTGCTATTTCTTTTCCTATTTAGGTTGCTCTTATATCGGATTTCAGCATTTAATTAACTGTTAAAGCTATTTGATGAATTCAGCAAACTAATTAACGCATTCATTAAACTTTTTAATGCACATAAGTTGAGATCCGACAGATCAAGAACACTACCATGTAACTGCCCAACAAGGTTTTCACTTCACGAAAGGTTTATAAATTATAAATACATTTTAAAGGATTATACTTATCATGTTTTACTGCATATGTTTCTCTCCCAGCTTTTTGTGTTAGCTGCCAGCTCAACTCTCCAACCTTCAGCCATGCAAACCCTGGTAAGCCCCGGTTGTACTGAGGGTTTCTCGTGCATTTGTGTTGTGATGGTCGAAATGATAAGAAGCTTCGCTGTGATTGTTATGGCTCGACCTTGGTTTACTTGTTAGGTTAAAGCTTCTTGTTGGCTTTTTTTATACTATTTTAAAACCCTAGAGGTTATTATGAGCAAGAAGTTTAAAGGTTGTTGCGGCCGTGACTTAGGTTTTTTTTGAAAGAGCCTTTACGGAATGGGAAGATGTAAAAGATTTTTGTTTTAAAAACTCGGCTTAAGCCGTGACATTACTATTTCAACCACTGGGTGGTTACTTGAAATTTGAAGTGGTTTTTGCTGGAAATGACAGGACTGTTCATTAAGCAATTCTTGTGATAGATGAAGGGTATTTACTTACTATGAATTGTAATGGTTAAAATTTTGGTTTACTGTTTCTGTTTAAACTTATATAATTTGTTTTGATCAGGCTTAAGCCTCCAAGAAGTTATAAAAGGCCATAAGCCATTATTGCTTAGCTCTATTTCGTCTCTGTTTAATTATTTATAGTATTATTTTAATTTTCAAATATAATTAAATTTAGTATCAAAGGTTGATAGTAACTTTTTATTATTTAATTTGCAGTGTTATTGTATGAATAAAAGGTTATGTTTCTCTAAAAGGGTTATTATTAATGGATAATCTTCAATTCTGTAATGAGATGGATTTTACAAAAATAATTTTAGTTATGTATATATTTTATTTTTAATAATAATTATTTACAGCTGTTAGGTTTTTGTGTTAAGAATAAAAATGTAAAACCTGTTTCAGAGATAAATCCTATCTCTTATAAACCCTAGATGGTTCTTGAGGGTTACAATAAAACACCTATGCTTACAGAATCAGAGTGTAGTTGTAGGCTTAAATAAATTATTATAATGACCTAAGGATTACTAACTAGGTTAAACCCTAAATACTACTTTTACTATTCCTATATTTGTTTATTAAACTATATTCATTTTTTTTATAATAAATATTAAAACTAGTAATAATTCTATGAATATTATAATTACTAGTGATAATTATATAATCTACTCTTTGCCTATAATTAGATAATGCAGTTACCTTCAGTAGATTTCTGTAAATGAATCACATAAAAACTATAGAAGTAATCCTTTTCATTTTACATTCAAAGTTGATAAACAAATCTACTTATCTGACTTAAGCAACTAGCTGTACTAGAGTACTTCCTTGTAAAAGGCGTGGAAAAATATAGTTTTGGTAATTTATTTTCTATTCACCTTTCACTTAGCAAAATCTCTACTGTTTTAAATATAATCTGATAATCAATTGTTTTATCGATAAACAAAGCTCTTTCTTCTTCATAAACCCTAATAAAATAATAATATGCATATCTTGAAAACTAGTAATATTTTTCTGAAAACAGTAGATAAACTATAAATAAACCTAAAAAAATAAAACCTGTCAATTGGATGAGGTGAGAACAGCTTAAAGAGGCTGTTCATCCCAACCAACTCCTGGAGAAAGCTTGGACTGCAATCTCTCAGGACCCCCGAGCCTGTTTCCTGGTCCTCCTGGTAGAGTACTGGGTGAAGGATGTAACCTTGAGATCCTCTGTCACTTGACTGGATATATAGTAGTAGTTCAACCCTGCTCACAGCAGTACAAAATTCAGCTTAGAGTAGTTGCACAAGTTCAATCTTCAGCATTTAACCCCTCAAACCCACTTCAACAAGTCCCCTCCATTGAATTTCTCATGTGCACTTCATTCACTCAGAATGATCACAATTATAGAATAAGCAGCCTCATCTATCTTCAATGGGAAGTTTTATATCAATGCCTAGGTCTTCTGGGTCAGTTTTTACTTAATGAGCCACCTGCTCCTATTCCACTTTCTTGAGGAATCATGACCACAATTATAGGGAAGTTGCCACCTACAACAGTTAGAAGTATTTTGAGGATATTTCCACTTATCAGTATACTCTCCACCTAGTCTCCTCCACCATGTGACCAGTTAACACTCATTTAACAACTTCCCTAAGCTGTTGTCTCATCATTTCTTTATTTATTAATAAAATATTCTGCAATACATTAATTATCCGTGACCCCACTAGGTCATCAATTACAAACTTTATCATAAAATATAACATAATGTTCCTCAATGAAATTATTTTTTTTTGCAAATTGGAGCATGTGACATACACACCCCCTTAATTTATAACATCGTCCTTGATGTTATTTATTCCTCGTCCTCAGAATTTCCCTGAAATAGAACTGGATATGCATCCCGCATATGACTTTCCAATTCCCAGGTGGATTCTTTTGGACTAAGGTGCTTCCATTGCACCTTCGCCTGACCAATGGTGCGATTTCAAAGTGAGATCTCCCTCCTTTTGAGGATACAATCCGGTTCCACCAGAAAATCTCCTTCGGGTTCCACTTGCACATCAGTGCAATTAATAACATGAGTAGCATCATGTACATATTTTTTTAATACTGAAATATGAAAAACATTGTGAACTCTTAGATTTGGTGGTAGAGCTAACTGATATGTTACCTGTCCTATTCTGGACAGTATTTCAAAAGAACCACAATATTGGGGTGCTAACTTAGCACAAATACCTAACCTCAAAGAACTCTTTTTATGTCTCACCTTGATAAAAACATGTTCACCTACTTGGAACTCTTTTGGAGTTCGTTTAATATATGCTTGGCTTTTCTATCGATATTGCGCAACTTTCAAGTTACCTTGTACCTGTTTTACAATTAACTCCATCTCCTTTAATAATTCAGGTCCTAATATTAGCCTGTCAACTGGATTACTCCAAGAGATGGAGGTATTGCATTTCCTTCCATATAGAATTTCAAAAAGACTATATCTAGCTGAAGCTTGATAATGATTGTTGTAAGCAAATTCTACCAGGTGTAAGTAATCTTCCCATTTACTTGGCTGCTCCTTTACATACATTCTGAGCAGAACCTCCAATACCTAATTTACTCTTTCATTCTATCCACCAGTTTGAGGATAGAAAGAGGTACTAAAGTTTAACATAGTATTTAACCCTTTAAACAAAGATTTCCAAAAATTGCCTGTAAACTTAGGGTCTCGGTCTGAAATTATCACCTTCGGTATACCATGCAACCAAAAAAAATGTTTTAAGAAAATATCAGTAATATTTGTATCTTTATAAGTAGTTTTTACAGGTATAAAATGGGCTGCTTTACTCAGATTATCAACAATTACCATTATTGAGTTATTTAAGTTCTGATTTCTAGGTAGTCTCATGATAAAATAAAGGCTAATTATCTCCCATTTCCAGCTAGGAATAGGCAATGGCTGAAGTAGCCCAGCTGGATGTTGATGTTCATTTTTTACTTGTTGACATTCGAAGCACCTAGCAATGTATTATGCCAATTCATTTTTCATGTTTGGCCAGAAATAATCCTTTCTTAGCATGGTTATGGTTTTCTAATAACCTGGATGCCCTGAATAAGTAGTTTTATGAACTTCGTTTAAAATTAACAACTTAATCTTAGGTACATTAGGGATGTATAATCTATCTTTATACAATAATAATCCTTTTTCGTTCAAGTTGTACCATGTACTTAGACTTTCTATTAAATTTTCTCTCACCTTTGCTTGTAATTTCTGATAATTTTCATCTTGTTCTATTCCATCTTCTAATTGTTCTTCCAAGTCTGTCTTATAAGTGCTGATGGCTGCTATAAAATTCAGTTTTTCATTTCTACTTAATGCATCATCAACCTTATTCTCCTTTCCTTTAATATGTTGAATTTCAAAATCGTATTCACTAAGAAAAGCTAGCTACCTACCTTGCCTAGCATTCAAGTTAGGTTGATCCAACAGATATTTCAGTCCTTTATTATCTATCATTAATATAAACTTCCTTCCGATTAAATAATGACGCCACATTTTTAAGGCATGTATGACAACAACTAACTCTAAGTCATAGGTCGCATAATTTTTCTCATGAACCTTCAACTTCCTAGACCCATAAGCAATGACGTGTCCTTCTTGAGTTAAAACTCCACCTAAACCGTCATTGCATGCGTCAGTACATACTATAAAATATTTATTAGGGTCAGAAATTCTTAGAATTGGTGCGGTGGTTAATAACGTTTTTAACTTTTTAAAACTGTCTTCACACTTTTGATTCCAATCAAACTTCTTTCCTTTCTTCTACAAAGAGGTTATAGGATTTGCAATTCTTCAAAACCCTTCGATGAATCTTCGATAATAACCAGTGATCTCCATGAATGATCAGACGTCAATTACGTCTTTTGGGACTGTACATTCCTCAATTTCCTTTATCTTTTCGGGGTCTACATAAATTCCTTATTTAGTCACCACATGACCCAGATACTGAATTTGATCCTTAAAGAAGTCACATTTACTAAATTTTGCATATAGTTGATGTTCTCGTAACTCTTGTAAGACAATTTTTAAGTGTTTTTTATGTTCCTCTTCAGACTTTGAGTAAATTAAGATGTCGTTAATAAATACAACCACAAATTTATCCAGATATTTATGCATTACATTATTCATCAGACACATAAAAAAAGCTGGGGCATTAGTAAGCCCAAATGGCATAACGACAAACTCGTAATGACCATATCGGGTCCTAAAAGTTGTTTTAAAGATGTCTTCATCCTTGATTCAAACCTGGTCATAAACAAATCGTAAATCAATCTTTGAGAACACTGTTGCTCCATGTAGCTGATCAAACAGATAATCTATGTGGGGTAACGGGTTCTTGATAGTCATTTTATTCAATTGATGGTAATATATACATAGTCGTAGAGTTCCATCCTTCTTCTTCACAAAGAAAATAGCTGCCCCCCAGGGTGACACACTAGAACTAATGTAATTCTTATCAATGAGTTCTTTTAACTGCGACTTAAGTTCATTTAATTCCAGTATATTCATCCGATAAGGGGCTTTTGAGCTGGGCACGCACCAGGTACCAGCTCGATAGTAAAATATAATTCCCGTTTCGGAGGTAGTCCTAGAATTTCTTCCAGAAATACATATGAATATTCCCTTAGGATCGGAATATCTTCCAGTTTTAATTTATCTCTGTTATTAGTATTTTCTTCATTAATTACTGTTACGGCAAAATCTTGACAGCCCTTCTGAACAGCTCTCTTAAGTTGTAAAGCGGAAATATGCCTTATGGATGTTTTCCTAGGGATTCCTTTTACATTTATTAACTCTCCATTGTTATTTATGCAAGTAAAGGTTTTATCAAAGCAGTTCAGGACTACCCTATGTTGTTCTAACCAATCCATACCAATTAACATATCCTATGAACTACTTTGATAGCACATTAATCTTAACAGAGTTTTCAAACTAATCCATAGTTACTCCACAATTCTTAACAAAGCTAATTACTTTTCTCTTTGCACCAGTAGCTAGCTGAACTAACCAAGATCTTGCAAACTTTTCAACTGAGAGCTTACACTTTTATACTAAATTAGGAGAAATATAACTTAAACTAGCTCCTGAATCAATTAAAATAGATATAGGTATTTGATTTAGCTTACCTTCCACTTCCACCATGGAAGTTTGATAATCTGCTTTCCTATTCTCCAATGCTCCATTGATCCTGGCCATTGTCCTCGCTAGATCACCAACAACCATCTCCTCCTGTATTGTGTGTATGTTGCTAACAGTCTTCTTCCGATTGGGGCAAACTGATGCATAATGCGGACCATTACATTCCCAACACTTTATTGGTTCCTTTAGTTCAAAATTCTTAGTATAGTTACTGTGGTTGTTAGCAGATTCTTTACTCCTTTGATTATTTGGATTGGTCTGTGAATTACTTTTGTTCCCTTGGAAATTTTTACTAGGAAAATTTCTGGTATTATTATTCTTAAAATTTCGATTAGGTACAAAACCTTTATTTTTCTGTTCAAATTTATTATTTCTTTTGGCCTTCCAATTGGTCATACTTTCTTTTTTACGATTCTGTTCATAACATAAATTCTCTTTTCTCATTGCTTCTTCTAAATTTTTTGGATTGTCATACTCAATCCTATCTTTTATATGACAAGGTAAACAGCTGAGAAATCGTTGTACCTTAGGTTTATCATCCACAATATATGAAACATACCTTAGTAGACTTCGAAATTCAATATTTAGTTCTTTCATATTCATTGTTCCCAGTTTTAGCTCATAAAATTCCTTATCCCTCTCCTCATAATACTGTTCAGATAAAAATTTCTTCTTGAAATATTTCTTAAATGTACTCCAATTAATATTTTTCTCCCTTATACCTTTTACTCTTTTTAGGTCCTACCACCAAATATCTGCTTTCCCTGTAAGATTATAAATATCCATCCTGGCCTTCAATTGATTAAAGTAGTTATAAATTTGAAAGTATTTCTTCATCCCGGACAGCCAGGATTCTGCCTCTTCCCCCTTCTCAAAGTTCTCCATTAAAGGTTGGTGGCTTGATTTTCTTGAATTCCCCAGAGATTGCTTCGTAAGGTTTAAACTTTATCTTCCTAGTAAGGTGATTATCTTCAATCATTGTCACTAGTATATTGGAAATTTTGTTTATGTGAATCACCATACACTTCAGAAGATGAGCTACTTTCGATTTTAATTTGTTTAGTCTTTTTATCTTTATGTTGATAACCCATATCTTTAGACTCAGTTCTTTTATCTTTTTCCTCAGTATGAAATCTTTCTATCAAAATCTGATTTAGCTCCTCTTGAGCTCTTAGAATTCTCTCATTTTCTTTTTTGACCGATTCCATCTCTATTTTTAGTTCCTTAAATGTTTGTAGTAGTTCGGAAGAATTATTAGTTATCTCTTCTTGTATATGTTCTCTTTGAAAATTATTTCATTCAGTGTAAGGAGACTCCTCATCCACATATTCCTCCAATCTATCCATACCTGTGGTTAACTCAAAAAACAAATTTCTCTGGGAATATCATTCAAAACAAAATAACATCAGTATACTTGTTTAAATTTACTATTCCACATATGCAAGTTGAGCCACATTCAGGCCTACTGTTTGGACCTTGTGCTCTGATACCACATGTAATAACTCAAAAATTCGTAAAAATTTAAAAATTTTCATGTGACATAAAATGTCAAATTTCAATGCTAATGAACCACTAAATGTTAGCAGATAATTAAAAAGTTTTCAAGAAAAATGAAGATTACTTCTTTATAAGGTTCTATATAACTTAAAATCTTATCTTTAAATACTGTGTTATTACTAATTTCAACCTAGCAGTTGCATTTTCCAGAAAGTAGAAGAGAAATCTGTCTTTTACTAATGATAAGTATGTTATTGTTTTTCTTTTTTCAAGTAGGGAAAGTTTCTTAGGTGTGATCGAGGCTTACTTAGATTATAGCTAACACAATGGAACTAATGGTTCTTTATAGGTTCTAACAGGTAAGTGTTTTTTCCAGTAAAAAAAATATATATCCAGGTCAAGAAAAAAAATACTTCACTAGCATAAATATGATGCTAGAATTAGAATGATTAAATTCAGCTTGTCTTCATAAGAGGTAGCGTTGACCTTATAAAAGTTGTCAAAACTCCCTAAAGGTGTTAAAACAAACTGCATATGCATGGGTTAAAATGCATGACAAAAATACTTTCAAAATGAAAATCAAATCAATTGGATGATTATGATTGTTGCTAAAGAATATTTGTACTTTTGCTTATAGTAATTGCGATCTAAAGTTTAAATAGGAAGAAATATAGTACTCAGACTTTTGCTTAGATTAGTCAAAACAAATGGAGTTTGGTTTTGATCATAAGTATTTGAAATCCTTTTGTAAACAAGAAAGAAATACTCTATGCTATTGAACTATAAATCTAGTCTATCGTATCCAAGAGTTTTGTTTTCTAAGGGTACTTAAGTCATCATACTCATTAGATGTATTATCAAATTTTCCCTTATCCTAGGGTTTTATAATTAAATGTTTTCTCAATATATAAACAAAACCATTTTGACTCTTAACTATTTACTCATTATTTATAATTACAATTGAGACTCTTACATAAAGTTTAAGGACTGCATTTACTTGTATCTTACACTTCAATTCCTGGTGTACCTTTTAGCTATAAACTACACCTTTACACAAGGTCGTTTTGTAAATATCTTGAGATAAGGATGTTGGTTTATATAATATAAGAGATCTTATAATTTCTTGGGCCCTAGTTAAACATTTACTCTCCAACTCCAAAAGTTCGAAAAGGCTACTTAAAGGAATCATTAGATTTCCTTCTTAATATAGTTAATATTAAAAGTATGTCCTTTACATATGTTTTATAAAACATAGTTAGCAAAAGAAACTACCCTATCTTCACCTATAACAATAACCCTAAAATTAAATCCATTTCTTGTTTCTATGGTTGATAAGCTAGGCATCGAAATGATCAAGGTATATTACATTATTAGCATTCAAAATACTACATTTTTTAAATGATTATTGTTTTCATTTGTAATGTTTTTAATGTAGATTAGAAACTACATAGTTGACTACTGAAATGCCACCCACCATGATGAATTATTTTTTAGGACACGTGGATATGTTTTGTCCATTGGTTTAGTTGACTTAAAAACATTTTCCCTAACCCTTCATTTCGCAATGAGAGGGTTCCTTCGACTGTGTGCGGTCGAGCTACGAACTCATGGTCGCCATGACTCTGTGCCAACCTTCGATTTGTAGACTGTTCTCCAAAAGAACTGTGAGCTTGTCTCAGTGAGATCATACAGTGATTTTTGATGCTTAATTACTGCTGTGGAGTATTGTGTGCGTAGAAGCTGGTTTTTGGCCACCGACTTGAGAACTGAGATTGTAGTCTTTGTGCACGGTGACATGTGCTTCTGCTTCTGGTTGATTTCTTCTTTCATGGTGTTTAACTCCTTCAGATCATGATTCAGGGTTTTACATTACACTTCGGCATCTTCATAATTTCTGGTATTACTCTTCGAGGTGCCATTGAATTGCCTCCAAAGCTTTGCTTCCACAACTTCTCCAGATCGAGAACACTACCAGGTATTTGCTCAACAAGGTTTTCACTTCACGAAAGGTTTATAAATTATAAATACATTTTAAAGGATTATACTTATCATGTTTTACTGCGTAGGTTTCTCTCCCAGCTTTTGGTGTTAGCTGCCAGCTCAACTCTCCAACCTTCAGCCGTGCAAACCCTGGTAAGCCTCGGTTGTACTGAGGGTTTCTCCTGCATTTGTGTTGTGATGGTTGGAAAGATAAGAAGCTTCATTGTGTTGGTTATGGCGTGGCCTTGGTTTACTTGTTAGGTTAAAGCTTCTTGTTGTTTTTTTTTATACTATTTTAAAACTCTAGAGGTTATTATGTGCAAGAAGTTTAAAGGCTGTTGCAACCGTGACTTGGGATTTTTGTGAAAGATCTTTTATGGCCTAGAAATATGTAAAAGCTTTTTGTTTTAAAAACTCGGCTTAAGCTGTTACATTACTGTTTCGACTACTGAGTGGTTACTTGAAATTTTAAGTGGTTTTTGTTGGAAATGAAACGAATGTTCATTCAGCAATTCTTATGACAAATGAATGGTTTTTACTTACTATGAATTGTAATGGTTAAAATTTTGGTTTACTGTTTATTTTTAAATGTGTATAATTTGTTTTGATCAGGATTAAGCCTCGATAGAAGTTATAAAAGGCCATAGGTCATTATGGCTTACTCTATTTCATCTCTGTTTAATTATTTTACAGTATTATTTTAATTTTTAAAAATAATTACATTTAGTATCAAAGGTTGATAGTAACTTTTTATTATTTAATTTGCAGTGTTATTGTGTGAGTAAAAAGTTCTGTTTCTCTAAAAGGGTTATTATTAATGGATAATCTTCAGTTTTGCAATGAGATGGATTTTACAAAAATAATTTTAGTTTTGTATCTATTTTATTTTTAATAATAATTATTTACAGCTGCTAGGTTTTTGTGTTAAGAATAAAAATGTAAAACCTGTTTCAGAGATAAATCCTATCTCTTATAAACCCTAGATGGTTCTTGAGGGTTACAATAAAACACCTATGCTTATAGATTCAGAGTGTAGTTGTAGGCTTAAGTAAATAATTATAATGACCTAAGGATTACTAACTAGGTTAAACCCTAAATACTACTTTTACTATTCCTATATTTTTTTATTAAACTCTATTCATTGTGTTTATAATAAGTATTAAAACTAGTAATAATTCTATGAATATTATAATTACTAGTGATAATTATATAATCTACACTTTTCCTATAATTAGATAATGCAGTTACCTTCAGTAGACAAAGAAAGTACAACTAGATTTCTGTAAATGAATCACATAAAAACTATAGAACTAATCATTTACATTTTACATTTATAGTTGATAAACAAATCTACTTATCTAGCTTAAGCAACCAGCTGTACTAGAGTACTACCTTGTAAAAGGCGTGGAAAAATACAGTTTTGGTAATTTCTTTTCTATTCACCTTTCACTTAGCAAAATCTCTACTATTTTAAATATAATATGCTAATCACTAGTTTTATCAATAAACAAAGCTCTTTCTTCTTCATAAATCCTAATAAAATAATAATATGCATATCTTGAAAACTATTAATCTTTTTCTGAAAACAGTAGATAAACTATAAATAAACCTAAATAGATAAAACCTGTCAATTGGATGAGGTGACAACAGCTTAAGGAGGTTGTTCCTCCCAACCAACTCCTAGAGAAATCTCGGTCTGCAATCTCTCAGGACACCTGATCATGTTTCCTGGTCCTCCTGGTAGAGTATTGGGTGAAGGATGTAACCTTGAGATCCTCTGCCACTTGACTGGATATACAGCAGTAGTTCGGCCTTGCTCACGTCAATAAGAACTGCAGCTTAGAGTAGTTGCACAAGTTCAATCTTCAGCATTTAACCACTCAAACTCACTTCAACAAGTCCCCTCCATCGAATTTCTCATGTGCACTTCATTCACTTAGAATGATCACAGTTCCAGAATGAGCAGCCTCAGTTGTCTTCAATGGAAAGTTTTATATCAATGCCTAGGTCTTCTGGGTCAGTTTTTACTTAATGAGCCACCAGCTCCTATTCCACGTTCTTGGGGAATCATGACCACAATTATAGGGAAGTTTCGACCTACAACAGTTAGAAGTAGTTTGAGGATGTTTCCACTTGTCATTATACTCTCCACCCATTATCCTCCACCAAGTGATCAGTTAACACTCATTTAACAGCTTCCCTAAGCTGTTGTCTCATCAGTTATTTATTTATTAATAAAATATTCTGCAATACATTAATTATCCATGACCCCACTAGGTCATCAAATACAAACTTTATCATAAAATATAACATAATGTTCCTCAATGACATTAAATTGTTTTGCAAATTGGGGCATGTGACAGTGTGTGTGTACTTGTCACTTTCATGCCATATCAGAATCCTTCATTTTCAAAAATGTGGTGAATCCATTGCTGGGCGTGTTATCTTCTTTGTTTTGAAATCGACAGTATAGTCAATGCCGACTAAGTTGAAGACAGTTGACAGAAGTTAAATTCGACAGATAGTTGAAGTTTGGTCGACAGGTCAAGTAGGAACTAGGCTATTAAAACCCTCGGTGCCTAAGATAAAACCTCGACTTCTTGATTGAAACCATGGATTCTTGAGATATAGTCTTTGGGTTCCTGAACAAAGGGTTTGGGTGCTTGAAACGTAACTTGGATTCCTGTAATACAAACCCTTAGGTCTATTGGATACTACAGAGATATGATATGTGCCCTAGTCAAGGCTTAGGTGAATAGCAACTGACTTCAAATGTTTTAAAACTGATCTCAGATTCCTAGAATATGACCTCGAATTTCCTTCAGGTTCTTGAAAGTGATCTTAGATTCCTCAAAATGAACTTGGATTCCTGGGATACATTTTTGAAAGATCACGGATTCCAAAAGGAACCTGAATTAGAACTCAAGATGTTTTTGCTTCCTTTTGGACTGAATTCTTCTACCACGATGAAGAGAGGAGAACAATTGCCAATCCTTATAATTGTAGTCATCATTTATTCGTGCATTCTTAATTGGTGATTGTAGCAATATTGTTGTAATAATTTCCTTATCATGTTTCATTCCTTCATATGGAATTTTTTGCCCATTTGTACCTTCATCAAGTCTCTTTTTCCTCTTTAATTTATGGTCATTCAATTTTGTACATGCAGGGATCATCATAGGATTAGAAGCCATATAAGCACCAAAACAATATGTTGGTATAACACCAAGTCTAGAAACTCCCATAATCAAAGATCTGTTTCTTACATGATAATACAATGATGAAGAAGTACATAAAAAAATAGAATTGGTGAGTCATGCTCTCACAAAAATTGGTATGGACACAAAACTCTATATACACAACTGAGGTTCCCTCGTATGTGTCTATTCCTCAACAACATTGTTTTGGGTTGAGCATAACTACATTAGTTTGTCATATCACACATGCCATTACTCATTCTACACCTTCCTTCCCTTGCTTACCACTATTATGCATATGCTTACCAAAGCTAGGAACATTATCATAGTTATGTTTCAACCTCCTCTTAGTCAATTGTTACATTACTTCATATTCAACTCAACACTAGTGTAATTATGTTATAGCTATATCCACTAGTTCAACCTCCATTCAACACAACCGTTGGAGTGTCTTTTATTCAAGAAAATCACTACATATATACGCTCATGCTTGTGCATGCACCCATTTCCATGTACAACTACCCAATGTGGAGGTTTATAATTTCTCATGATCTCTCATAATTAGGTTTCTCAACCTCATGTTCCCACTTAGTGGGCATCATTTCAAACTTCTAAGTTCAACACTAAATTATGTTGCAACCATTCTCTCAAGTATATAATGTGTAATCACCACCATACTATTCCTAGGCATCCATGTTGATGCCTTAATCATTGTTTTAAAAGTAGCTTTAATGTGGATGATGTTACATGGTTAAATCCCTTTCGATCAATTTTGAAGTGTTTATCTTAGGTCATGCATCCCCATATTTAATCCATCAATGTTAAAACCCTATTAGTAGTTTTTTCCATTTGGCATATAATATAGCTCATAAATTCCACAGTTTAATTTATATTATTGGATCATATCCTTTGTGAAAACTGATATTCCTTTGCAACCCACATCTAGCCCTTATTTGATTCCATTCATAGGCAATGAAAAGTTGTGAGTTCTCGTGAGACTCCCCTTCACTCTCAATATCTGCTTGGTATTTTCACTAACTTTTCGAAGTTGTTAGTAAACATAAACCATACTGAAAACGTTGTTCTTATGAGCATATCAAAGGGCCTTTTAAGATCAGTGATGTACACGAAGGAGCTAGTGATTTCAATGTAATATACATTCTGCACCAGCCAACCCTATTTTACTGATTGTTACAAAAGGTAACATAATTTTATTTCTACAAGCATTTTGTAGACAACTATTTTTCAATTTGGAAGATCGATTGAAGTTAAAGCAAATGGTGTATAGTTAAATATTTAGGAAAATTTCAAAAAATTAACTAACTTGTGCAAAAATTCAAACCCAGTACTAAGAAGGATTAAATAGAAAATACAGCAGTGGCAATGCAAGATAATTTTAAACATAATTTTCATCTCTTTTTATTTTAACACTCCCAAAGGTCCCCGTGTTAAAGTTGAAATGTATAGAAATACTAATTAACAACAATAGAAAAACAATAAGCTAATGAACATTCTAAACCAAACTAATCTATAGCATATGTAAAAGAGAAAAGAAGAACTGGTTTAGACCTTCATTATAGTACTCATATCTTTTCACATCAGAACTTGTCTTTTGAAGACAAGTCGCTAAGGAGTAGTGCACACCTAAGATATAGATCATATAGGTAGTTGTTAGGGAAGATTTAGACAAATACAGACCTTGAAGTGTTAACCAAAACAGTTCAAGAATTTAGGATGAACTTCAAACCCTTGTTGCTATAATTTACAGACTTTTAGGACAGTCATACATCAGACACATAGAAATACCTCTCAAATGAGCATAGGAATCCCCAATCCATGCATTAGCACCCTCAAACTATGGAAACACATAAGGAACCCTTTGGACAAGCTTAGCCTGCTATAGCACGATAAACAATGACCAAGGAAGCATTAGATGGCTCAATAAAGGTCACAATATGCACCAACAAGTTCATATCTAGTCCAAGAAGGTCAACACAGGTCACGGGTCAGATCCTAGTAGCCAATCAAGGTCACGACTAAATATTAGCAGCTCAAAAAGGTTACGTTTCACTTTAGCATCCCACAAAATGGTTACGGACCAACTAAAAACCTAATAAAAAATCACATCCCAGCTCAGTCTTATCATCCCTCAAAGAGGTCACGCCCAACATAAAGAGGTCATGCCTAGCCTTTAGTAGCACAAGGTCACGGATCAGCCTAGGTGGCATAGAAAGGGTCACTACCCTAGTCTAACAGCTAATAGGAGGTCACAACTGAGTTTAGCAGCCAACAAGGGATCACAGATCAATTCAACACAGCAGCACAAGGTCACAAATCAGTCTAGACAACCAATAGGAGGTCATGGTCTTCTCACTAAAGGTATCAATAGTACCTTAGACAAGAAGTAGAGCTAGCAAGACAATAAAACCAAACTTTATCAGTAAACCCTATCAGGAAATATCAAACCCTGGACGTCAAGCAGATGAGTGAAAATGAACCCTTAGAGCAGTTAGAATTAGATCTCTAATCTTCTGTTGTCATCACATGCTCTAAAATAATTTTAAGACTTGAATTTATAATCTTAACATGTCTTCTAGAAGGGACACCTAGCTTTTAGGAGGGTTACCAATAGTAACATAAAATAATGGTATGTTGACATAGGGTAGGGTACCAATGATCAAGTGATAATACAAGATAAAAACATTAAAGTTAAGTTATCATAGAACACGGGTAAAGGTACCACAATCAATATGGGCGCTAAGACCAATAAGGAAAACACAAGACCACAAGTCAACGAGAGGGGTCACAACAAAGTGGGAATACAACCACTTCAGCCACAAGACCGAGGTGTACCAACAAGGTCGGAAAACAACCCTTTTACCCACAAGACCAGTGTGAACCAAGCTTTTATCTTCTCTCTCAAGGTATGTTTTCCACATGTGTTTGATACAATAATTGATAGTTTTATCATCACCATATAAGGAAGGTCTAAACAGGATGATGTGATCCTCTGGTCCTCCATATTTCTCTTAAAAGGTCAAGTGCTAGTGACATCATCAAGGGGTGTCTAGTCTCTTGAGAAACAACCTAGCAATAATAATTTAGGAGAAGAGGACATCACACATCAACATCTTGTTCAATTGACCAAGATATACCTGGTTAACTAACCATGTATGTACCTACAGGACTCTGATTGGTCCCAGACCAAGAATCAGCCTAGTCCTAGACTAAGAAGTCTATGTCTCAACCTGCAGGATCTTGGTCCCGTACCAAAATACCCTCGAGACATATAGGGTCCTTAGACACATGTTAGGGACATTTCCATGGAATCAACTTTCTTGGTCACAGATCAGAAACCGCATGAGACTGATGGGGTCCCTGGGGTACCTTCTAGGGACATATTCTACTTGGTTAACTTAACGGGAACCCTAGTTAACTAACTAGGGTTCCATCCTCCCTAAGAATGGGTCTTGTAGCTGCACTATCTTTAACATATAATCACATTGTGTTTAATTAAAATAGTTTACCTACTGAGAAGGTTGAGTTAAATGGAAGGGAAAATGAAGCAACTCTTTTTTATAACATGGTGTTAGTTATGAGACTTGTATTCTAATGTATGGGATTTGTGAGCTATCATCAGTGTAATGCTTATGATTGTTAGG
>LPNX011126711.1:100041-157071 GCA_001517045.1 Pseudotsuga menziesii | reverse complement strand
AAATGATCTAATAATAATACTGATAAAATATGAGAAAGATTTTAAAAAAAATAAAACAAATCCGTCACTGTAACATTATACCTTCAGATTTGCCGAAATAAGTGTTTCTGGAGCAAACGGAAACGGTTTTCGGTGAAACAAAAACTGTTTCCAAATGAAAACGGTGCTCCGGACGCAATGGAACGGCTCTCACAGGCCACAAATGCACAGAAAATTCAGAACCAGAAACCCTTCAAAAAGTTTCGGCAACACTAGTTCCATATCTTGATCAAAACCGAAAGCGACTCTTCATAAAAGCTCTGATACCATGTTAGGGTACACAGGGTACTCCCAAAGGACCGAACACCAAGAATAGCCGCTTCACACAAACAGATCACAGATCAATATACCAATGTTTGTCACGTGGTTAAAACCCTCGAGAGGGAAACAGTCCACGGCCCCGGCCAAATAGCTACTTCGGAGCAATTTATTATGCAAAAGAAAGAAAGTTACATGAGCTTCTCATAATCGATCAACTAGCCAAGGACCCTCTATGCTCTTTAAATAGAGATCATAGACCAATCGGGTGTTAAGCCACGGATCAATGGTAGGTATGATCTAAGAGAAGTTGAACCGTCGGATCACTCTATGTCTAGAACATATCGTGACCGTCGGATTAGAATATTTACCAATGCATACTAAAGAAACACACTTTTACCTAACAGATATATTACACAAGTTGATCTTAACTAACTCCTAAGTGTCTAAATATCCTAACAATGATTACTAGTTCTTTTATCCTATTAGTTGCATTGGATATGGATTAGCTAACTCGTATGATACTAATATGGTTTCACCCCATCATTACAAAGTATGAAGTTATAGTAATCAATACACACTACTTTGAGATAAGAGATATAACAACGCTCCTCGTTTTCGTAGTAAGTATTCCAATAAATATCAATATAAGTGTGATCTCATATAGAGTTAAGCCCCTTGTTATTATTACCTAAACATGTTTCTTATGGAATATCTTATTATTACCTAAACATGTTTCTTATGGAATATCTTATGTATACTAATATTATGCAAATACAATGGTACTAATTCTATCTAGTCTGATTCTCATGTTAGTTATCCATCTTCCTATATATAACAGTCCTATGTTCATCTTCTACTCTGTCCAGATGATACTAGTTCTTAATATAGGAATCAAATCCATAATGTAAGCTCAAGTAGTCCAAATCCCATACATGTTCGAGCCTAGTAAGCAAAGTTTCAGTTACACTACTGGGTTGGTAGTTATAATGTAACGTATAAGCTTAAATACTTGGCATTTTTTTACATCTAAAACGTTAAACAAAGATTGCAGACAATTTTATTTTGTAGACAAAAAGAAGTGAAAGTGATGTAACTAAGGGAGACGTGAAACAATTCATGGGAAATTCTTTATACCAGCTACTTTAATTATGGTTGGCATAGGAAATGATGGAAAGAGAGAAAAGTAAAAGGATGAAAAATTTATTGCAAAGACATATACAACTTGATGATGTTGTAAAGAAAACACACTTCCTAAATCTAGCTCATGTTTTAACATGAGTGGAGAGAGTGAGTTAGAGCTTGAAGGCTTCAGTAATAAGCCAAAAAATGTAAGGATTGAGACAGAGAAATAAGACAAAAAAAACGGTTGGATTTAGGTGGTCACTGGATGGAGTATGGAGTATTTAATTTATTTCTTTTAAAACTATGTAACCGTTAATTAAATTTATGTTTCACTCTGTTAAGACTGCTTGCAAGGGTGAAACACTAAGCGATTTGCCAATCCCGTTTTCAGCCCATTATTACAAAGGAAAACATATTTTAGTCCCAACTCTTATATAACTTATTTTAAAGATTTGATGAGTATATTTGTTTATCCATGTAATTACAAACAACTTTCAAAGTTGTGTTAGCTGATCAGATGATGCGACGGATATAAACTCGGCTCGTTGGTCATATTTATGTATGTTTTATCTATCTTTTGTTATAACATAACTTGTAAAAGAGGATGATAGGGTCAAACATGTAAAGTGATTTATCCCGGCATATCCATATCCAAACCCCGATTTACTCGTTTCATTTTTTTTTATAGTTTTCACTTTTTTCCATTTCGATTGTATAGCTTTGCATTTGCTTCAAATTCAAAGGGAGCTTTAATTTTGGGTCTATCGTTTGTTTAAAAAGGGTCTATTTGAAATTATAAACTGCACGATTTGAATTGGATTTTCATCATTTCTTTATAACTATAAATCTCTTGTAAATAGGAATTTGTTGTAAGATAGTGACGCCAAATATTTCTTGTCAAGTGACTATATACTCCACTTTCCTTTAAGGTTTGAATCCATTTCTGCACAAAGTGTTGTTGGTTTTCCTATGGTGATTGTTGACTCTTTATAGCAAGCCTTCTTAAAAACCTAGTGTGTTTTTCAAAGATGAAATAATTTGTCTTAGTATCATCTATCCTAGATTCCATAACTCTAAATTTATATCATCTTGGGATCTAAATTTCTATTTCAAGGTATCTCACGCTCAATCATAGTGTCTACATTTGGTATCATGTTCTTGAGTCTTTACCAAGGTTTTTTTTGTTCTGGTTTTTTGAGGGCAAACACGATCGATAAAATTCAGGACGCAACTACCAGCACTTGCCTCCGGGTTTCTATTATTAATGGGACGGATGTTTTCCATAGGGATAACAATGTGCATGGAGCTACCATTTTTTCATTTTACCATATGGACACAATCTAATCAACATAAAGAAGTATAACCAGTCATGGAGGAATAATCCATACTACTTATTATATTAGAGCTTAAGAGAGATTTTAGCTTTCCTGGTTGCACTAAGGCCTATGTTATGAGGCACAAATCTATCTATCTATCTATCTATCTATCTATCTATCTATATATATATATATACAAACTTAGGCAATCGCATAGCAGCATAACTTCTGTTTATATAATTATAAGAATTTATGTTTGTTTTGGGTTATGTATTTTCCATTTCATTTTCCCAAATTGGCATTTTCCTTTGAACTGTTTTATAATTTATTATACTATGTGCATTTGCAGTTTTGTGTGTTCATTTGTAAGATAATGGTTTCTTTTTCTCTTTATTGGTTTTCTATATTTGTATTAGCATAATTAGGCACCTAAGTTTTTTTAACTATGGTCTCATAAAACCAAAATAGAACACTTAAAAAATTTCTATCATCATAATTTATGCATTTATGATTATTTCCTCTAAAGAGATAACACAAGAGGGCTGCACAAAAAAATGCACTATACTTTACCTTGATAGGGCCAACATGCCTATCATGGATACATTCTTAGTACACAATGGCATACCTGCCCTGCATACATTCTTAGTTTGTGGGAATAAGTTTATTTTATTAGATTTGCATCTAGTTCAAGTTGCATGATCCTGACACATAAAATACAGAGCCATGTTTGTCATGTACAGCTAGAATCCCTCTCTTTCTACTATTGAACCCAAGTAGAAGACAAATTACACAACTGTATAAACAATGTGTCTGTGTATGTTTTATGCAAATGCCAACCACCTTGACTATGTTCCTTATGCCACCCTACCATTGTCTGAACACATACCTTGCAATTAGAGATGTTATTTATGCTTCCGGCTAACATAGCTCCATACTAGAGGTCAATTTTTTGTTATGTTTGGATCTCTGTACACAGTTTTCTTTGGTATGTTTGAACCCATGTTTGAACTTCGTCAATCCAGATGGACATTTGAGCCAAAACTTGCCATATTATGATCAAACTATAAAACTTTGTGCCAAGTTATGATCAAGGTTCCTATATTTGTTTTGTTCATCTCTTTTCAATTCTTTTATTTTATTATTATCTATGTAGCCAAGGTACCTGTACCCAGGGGTAGGGTACATGTACCCATACCGGGTACTTGGGTACTTGTAAGGTATGTCTCATGTTGTACCCTGTCGCACCCCATACTGGGTCCACATACCCAATATGTCATTATAAAAAAAAAATGGGTACTTATAGGAGAAATGGTACGTCGTACCCCGTGTTCGGGTACTTCGTACCCCATGTTTGGGTACTCTAGGGGTACGACCGACTTAGTAAAATGTAATCCACTGGGGAAAATGTAATAACCACCAACCAAATCTGAACTAATTTTATGCTAACTATGTATGGAGTCTGGTTCAGGACTTATGTTAAACACTTTGCAACATTGTTCAAATTTCACTGAAGATTGTCAAAAACTGGTAGATTGATTTTGCATTTATTGACAATGAAGATGTTTATGGTTTTGTGTTCAGCACTCATGGAACATAAATTGACTACTGTTGCAGCTGCAACATTTTCCCAAAATTCTAAAAATTTTAGGACCCTCCTCTACTTTGATTTAGTTGGTTTTTCTTCTCGGTTTGGTCTATGGATTTTTGGAATGTTTTACAGCGCTTTGAATTGCTATCAATCGATCTGTTTTCTCCGTTAATGATTAGAATGATCCCATCTATAATCAAGCTCATCGTTGCTTTTTGCTTACCCTTCGAAATCATTCTGAATCGGGAGTTAAGTCATTGGTTTTTCTTTTCGCCATTGCGGAGGTTTGCTGCTTTGTATTTCACCGTTGCAGGTGGCTTTCGATTCTTCACCATTGCGGGTGGACTTTTGTTCTGCGTCGGAAGGGGATGAATATCTCCTCAGCCGACGTTGCAGACAGGTTATTGTTTGGTCTCCGACGTTGCGGACCATGTGGGGTTCTGAGGTTTCGTTTCCTCGCTGATCCATGTGTATCGAAGCTCGTTAAATTTTGTTCCCTCCACCGTTGCGGGCGTGTTCGAGTTTCGGTTTTCCAATGTAGAGCCTCCAGGTGGCCAATGTGAGTTATGAACATTGTTTTGTTATGCATCGCCCACCATTGCGGAGGAGTCCAAGTTGTCTGTCTCCGATCTCGGTCCTCACCGATGCCTGATCATTGTTGATTCACGCATTCTATTAGCCGTTGCGGGTGAGTTGGTGCTGGGGACTGTCCGCCGTTGCGGAAGGTCTGGGGTTCTAGCTGCCCGACTCAGGTTTGGTTTCGCGCCCGATTTAGAGCTCTCGCGTGCGACTCTTTTATATACGAGGGGTGATTGGGAATATGGTATTATTTTATTTTGGCTCGAGTTGTCGTTGTCCTCTCCGCGCGGTCGATCCCTCGAACTCCGTGGACTATCGTGTTGGTGCTTGTGTCCAGGTGTCAATTGGAAGCTCAACCATCCTCGCCTCATCAGCTGCGCGGCACTGCCAGGTAGGCTCATTATCGCCCTACCTAGTGCTATTCAAGGTTTTGATTGGGTGATGTTTGCTGCGGTTGGGGGGTATTACTAGGGTTGTGTACACATTTCCCGTTCTGCCTGCATACGAAATTTTCCCCACGGCTAGGTGCCATAGTCGTTTTTCTTGTGTTTTGCACCCGCATATTGAGATTTTTCCGGTTCGGTTAACTGTTTGCGTCTAGGAGGGGCGTTTTATTTTTAAAAAATCCTGCGTATTATCTTTTGACCCCGGCTGTATTATTTCGCCTCGCACAGTGGATGAAGTCAAGGTGCAGGCGGCCGTTATGCCGCCTGCATCTGGTTTTCCTTACGATGATGAAGCCCAGAGAGGTTTTGCGGTGGTCGAATGTGGTCGAATGTTTCCTCCACTGGCGTTTTTCCCGTCTACCTGGTTTCGAACCCCGAATTTTCGCCCGCGCCGTCTTGTGCAGTCCGTCAATCTCGGCTGTCTGAAACCCTAGGTGTTTATGAGGGCTATGTTGCTAAAGTGTTTGCAATTTGAGGATGTCGTGGATAGTGGCTCTGGTGAGAGCGCCGTGTGCAAAAAAATTTGTTATTGATGCCCGCAGTATCCAGCCGCACCGATGTAACTATCTTTCCGCGAGCTGCATAGGCTATTGCCGTTTTTATCCTTGATAAAGTCGTGTCGTCGAAATGTTTGATTTTGGGAAAGATACATTTTCCCTTTGCTTTTAAGATCCATACATTTGCATCGCGAGTTATTTTAATAAGGGAAATGGCACTGCGAGATGATTTCTCACTGTATTGCGCAGGATTTAGTTTTTTTAAATAGTTAGGGAATTGTTGGATTGTGCGTACATGCATGGGTTTCTATGCCTGCTTTCACTTTAAATGGCACTCTGCATATAATCGGCGTATTTTGTTTGAATGTATTGCTATCTTGGGAAAATGGCATGTCACATAATAGCGTAGATTTAATGTTGTCTCAAGCATAATTGATAAGCTTGATATTATGCAACAGTGGTAGATTGATCAGAACTGTGTATGCTTCACATAAATCAAGTCATGAAATATTGCACCCTAGTCTCAAGGCATTATAGAGCTGTGCAATGCATGCATTTGTTGCACAGGTTATTAGCATACTAGACATAGGATAATAGCACATGGCACAGTATTGCGTACTAGTTTGATTATCCAGCCCAAAAGGCTTATGTCTTAATTCCATTGACTGGTTACTATCATGATACACTTGAGAAGGAATAAACTGTTGCATAATGTCTGCAATTCGAATTGCTTAATGTCACAATGTTATACATGGTAGGAGGAACTTACAATGTCCAAAAGACAAAAGAAGAAGGCCCCAACGGTGGAAGAAGTACCAGCACCAGAAACAGAAACAAAGACTGAATATATATATGAGGACACCCAATGTGTCTCGGGTGTTGAGCCTGAATATAAATGGGATGAGATATACAGATTGATTTCCCGTAGGGAAGTCCCAAACATGGGTCTCGAAGAGGAGCCCATTTATGCCAACATAGAGAAATCCGCCATCATGAAGGTGGCTACCAGACCAGAGCTGTTCCCATGCTCTGATATTATGAGATGGATTTTGCCCCACACAAACAACAACACAATGCTTATAGGAAATGTCGAAGGTCATGGCTATGCTGCATTTAGCTCGGGATATGTGGCGCTGGCTTACCACCTGCCAGAGCCTCAAATATTCCTGTCAAATGATTGGTTGGATAACCTCAGGATGGACTTAGTGGAAACCCTGAAGAGAATTCTCTTGCCAGGAAAGCTCTATCGACATAGAGCAACCGAGGATTATGATACAGCGAGCTTAAGAGCTCCTTACAGATTTGTAGCTTTGATGCTAAACAGGATATTTGGTAGAGGCAATGGCAGACTCTTCAAATTTGAATGGGTCCCAATTATGTTCCATGTGCTGACCCAAGGAACAATCTTCAACTGGGTCAGCCTCGTATCAAGCAGTCTCTCTTCTTGCGTAGCTGCAGCCTTGGGAGGAGGAGAAGCCCGTAAAAAATCTGAATTCTATATGAGTTCAATTTTGATAGACTGCATACTATGTAACCAGCCTTTCCCCGGCCTCAAGTGTTCCTGGGACAGGGAGAGAATGCCTGTATATGCAGCTTACAAACCATTGTGGGCTCATCAGTACCACAGTTATTACAGAGAAGTATGTGAGCATTTCATTATGCCACTATACACGCTTATCTTCCGGAAGGAATGTGACTGCATGTCGGAAGATGCTATGCAGGTAGTAGAGGAGTATGGAGATTATTTCTTGACTGACAATGGTATGTATCTTAGAATGTATGGAGGCTCAAAGACACCTTATCTGCTGCCAAAGTATGCAACGGATTATATAATCCATAAAGAGGTGGTCAGACAAGTGTTCATTGACGAAGTTGGTCATTTCCTGTTCTAGCATAAGAAGGCTGCATATCCCCCTTTACCTTTCAAGTTAGGTAGCTGCAGATTCGCCAATGTGAAACAAGCTGCCGAATTCATAGAGGAACTAGGAAAGTTCCACTTTGGGGAGATGCCTTTCCGGCGCAATGACACTCATGGTAAAGTGGCTGAGCACTGCAAGAAGCATAAAGTGTTCTTTGAATATACCCATCATTATGATAAGGAAGAATCCGTCTTCAGGAATGCCCCAAACATGACGGCTCTCAGCAGAAGATTCAAACCAAAGAACCCCACCAAAGGTGGAAAAGGGGCAGAGCAGGCCAAAGCTGAACAAGCTAGAACTGAAGAAGGAGCCAAAAGGATAAGGGAGGAAGCTCAAAGGCTGGAAAATGAGGCTACAGAGTGGCTGCAGAAGGGAGAAGAAGAGAAAAGGAAAGCTGCCCAGGAAGCAGCTGAACTAGCAAAAGAAGCAGCCAGAGAAACAGAAGAGGCAGCTAGGCAAGCAGCCGAAGAAGCACAGAGAAAACTAAATGAAGAGCTCCAAGGGCAGGAGGATGAAAAGATAAAGTTAACACAACAGTCAGCCTCTGAAACATCAATAGGGCAGAGTCGGGAAGAGGAAAACCCTGAGATGCAAATCCTTCAAGTACCTACTGCCAGCACTCCTGTAACCCCTATGCTCCAAATAGTGCCTTTCGTCCAGAAGAAGGGGGAAGAAGTCCCTGATTTCAGTACCGTATATTATGACAAGGCCACGAAAAGAATAATGAGGAGGACGAAAAAGAAGGTGGAGGCGAAAGATCTATCAGGGAAAATGGTCATAGATACAGCAGTCATGCTAGGGACAGACAAAGATCCTATGCTCACGATAAGAGCCGGGACTGCACTAATTGATGCCTCCGCTGATAACATAAAAAAGGTGATGATTGAATTAGAGTCAGCTAAGAGGACCACTGCTCAGCTAAAGGACACACTGAGACAAGAAAGAGGAGAGGGTAGCAGACTTAAGAGGAAGTATGAACACAAGCTAAGGGAAATGGAATCCACAAAGGGTGAAATCCATGTCCTTCAGGTGGAGATCCAAGCCAAGGGAACAGCACAAGAGGCTCTAGAAAAGGCACAATAGGAAGTTCAAGATCTAAAGAATGAGAAGGAACAATTGAGGGCAAAGGTGGAGGACCTAGAGGCGCAGCAGACTATCATCTATGAGTCCAATACTGAATACACCAAAGAACTGAAAGAGCAGCTGGCTTCTCTGACTGCTGAACTGGAGACAGAAAAGGAACAGCAAGTCGATCTGCAGCCATTTAAAGAGTATATCCTAGCATAAAAGGCTAAAATGATGCAGCTGCAGACTGCTCTAGAAGAAGAAAGATGCAAAGTTCTTGGACAGCAGGTTAGAGGAGATCATAGAAACTTCCTCCTATTTCGTAGACAGGTCCCAAGATGTTCTTGAGGTCTTGAATGCCAGAATGGCAAGACCAGAAGATGATGCCGAGATTCCAGGAGAACTACCAGCCAAAGATCATCAAACCCTCAGGAGAGATCACAGCCTAGTAGAGTTTGCCATCAACACTGCTGAAGACTTTAAGAAGGCTGTCCGAAGGACACAGGCAGCATGCTCAGAATATTTTAAAAGGTTACTTAATGCATACAACCGCTGCCAGACAGAGGCTGAGCTTAGGTTTGAAGAGTTCCTAGATCATGAGACCTTTGTGGACATATTGCAGAAAGGGCATCAAGATGCAGAGGCCAGGACGCAGCAGATTCAATCCATTGATGCCATGGTACTGAAGAACGAAGTGGGCCACGCAGCCATTAGCATACAGATTCTAGAAGACCAGCTTCGGTTGAGCCCAGCAAGGATCGAGGCCATCAGGAACCAAGTTGACAAGTTTGAAATTAACATCCAATTCCTAGAGCCGTGCGCTTTTGAAGGCCTCGCTGCTGAAGCAGCAGCGTGGAAAAAATTCTTTGAAAACCAAGCAGGATCCTCCTCATAGAGGACCGGTCAACTTTTATTAATGTAATATTTTTGTAAAATTTTTGAGAAATGAAGCGTTGGGAAAGCAAAAGGTTGGGAAGCCCAAAGGTCACTTTGGGCAACCCAACCATTTTGACCTTTTATATAAAAGTAGGAAGTGTAGAAGCAAAAGGGGCTTTTTTCCCAGTAAGACTGGAAGGTTGTTGTAAGAAGAACTATTTCCTTTTGCAATAAAAATTACAGTTTGCCTATTGAAAGAATATCGGTGGGATTTCAAATGTTTTGCCATGGATAGTCGAAAGATGAACTACTTTGTTTTTCAGCATTGTATCCGTGAATCGTGAGATCGTTCTAACTTATGACCTATCTCTTGTTTAAATGATTTCTAATTTATTTTATGAAATAACCACCATGAGTAATGCATGCTTATTATGAAACAATTGGTTAGCTAGTTGTGGAAATATCTTTCATTGTTCATGCCTGTAAAAGTAAATGTCAGCTATCTGTAATTGCTTTTATCATGTGTGCGCATCCGCATTGCTCATATTTATTTAATATAATTTGGCTCCCCGGGGATAGGTAGATAGAGATAAATAGATAGACAGATAGCTAGGTCAGTGCATAGATGCATGTGTGATTCTGGTGCTGGTGAGCCTAAGACGATAGGTAAGAACCTGCGCATCACATTGTGACTGCTCCCCGCATCCTTCACCACCCTGCATGTTTAGTTAGATTCTTGCAGATCATTCTTAAGTTAAAAAATACAAATTTCGATGGACCAGGCCGCAACCAGTAAACCCTTGTTGTTACTTTGACCTACGGTAGTCGGACCGTAAAACCAGACGGATTCCCTATACCAAACAGTCAACGGGCTAGTTGGGAACGTTGATTGGGGAGAATCCCTTACTGTTGTCGCCTGCGAATTTCCAGGCCCCAACAATTACCAAATGTGCACACACAAAAATATACATATGTAGTTAATACTGAGAAATATACTCACATCAACGCAGGAATATATTTGGCAATTTGCAATTTTTTATTACCTATAACTGCAGTACAAATAGGTGTTTAAACTAAGATTTCAAGTGTGCCTTCATGTCTGAGTTTGACTGTCTATTACAACTTCCTGGTACAATGATTGATTTATCAAATTTTATGTAACTTCCAGTCTTTCAAATAATATTTATTGAGTCTATGATTTATCAAATTTTCAATATGAATGTTCATTGTTCAAATAATCATCGAATTTATAATTATGAATCATGATTCATAATTTATGAAGTAATATGACATATGCATGTATGATGTCACTGTGATCCTGACGTACCCAAGTACCCTTTTTCAAAATGTGGCGTCCCCATCCCCGTACCCAAGTTTCTTGGCAACTTAGATTATTATTATTAAAATACCTTGATGTGTTTTGACACACTTTTTCCAAGTTGACATGTTCACTTTTGGCGGTTGAGTCCCATCCATGTGACTCTAGTTTATGAGAGCTCAAATTTGGGGAATAAATGATTTTTTTTAATTGTAATACAAAATACAAAAGGAATACAAAATAAATATTAAACTGACTAAGCACATTGCACTTCCGTAACTCCCCCTTTTTTCTTGCCAAATATATTCTTCAAACACAATACCAAACATGGCTATAGAATGACATATTTTGCTGAACAGCATTTATAAAAATAAATAAACTCTGATTCATAGATCTGTCCTGCATGTATGAAATCTGTTTCATACAATGTCTGACAAAAACACTAGTTATTGCTCAATGTTTGTATATTTTTTTGGTTACATTCTTTCTTTTGTTGGCTTCTCTTATTTTCTTTTTATCCTCCCTGTCCCATTGTTGGATATTTACAGACCTGCTTGCATTAAAAATGCCATCCAGTAAAATAGTGTTGAAACATCATAGCTCAACCTTGAAGAGCCTTTAATAAATTTCTTGTTTCGAAACAATACAACTTCATTGCTCCATTCAATGCTTTCAAAAAACCAATGTTGTCTCGCCCATTGTCCAAATAAATTAGAAAACAAGAACCTAGACATATACCGCAACGGCAAAAGAAAAGATCCATCTCGCTCATTTCACAAAGGATTCTATAAAAAAAATATGGTTACACCACTAGTTGAAACACTTTTTCCATTTTTTTTTTTATTTAAAAGAAATTTTGCAATCTATATATGTTACAGTTTTTCTACCCATTTTCGGTTTCTTCTTAAGGACTTGTAAGTTGTTTTATTTTCTCAATGTCTTCTACATTGTCAAAAATATTTATCATCTGCCATTGTAATATCTTTTATCTCCATCCTTTATTTACATCCTTAAAGAAATTTCTGTAAAAGAAAAAATGCATAGTTTGTGACTATAAACAAACTGCCATCCTTACAGAAATTTCTGTAAAAAACAATGTGTAGTTTGTGACTATAAACAAACTCCCATCCACCATGTAAATTCAAATATCTTATTGTTTATTTATTATACATTCAATTTCTACTAGTTTGTTTGCTCCTTCCCATTTTTTCTTTACAGAATGCTCACACGAATAATTTTAAAGAAAAAAATATCCTCTAATCACATTGTTTCCTATCAATGAAAACATAGTTGCAAAAAATTTATTTTCCGCCTCCAACATCATAATATTTAAAGTTTGAAAACATAATTGTAAGCTCCCGCATCCGCATCCCACATTCCACGGCTCCTCAAAACTATTGCCGGTTCATTCGGTTATCAACCACACTCGAACTGATTTCTAGTTTGGAGACTGTTTTCTTACTGGGAGCTTTTGGAGTGGTCCATTACTCCATTTAGGGTTCTCTACCTAGATTTGTGGAACAGTTGACACATAGCCAACAGAAGCTTGATGGAAGCTTGGCTATTAAACTCCTGTTTGGTCCCCAAGCTCACTATCTCAATCCCCTTCAGTCTTACACCATCAAGAAAGAGTAAGCAGAGCTTGGAAGTACCGTACAGGAAGCTAAACTTGTGTGGAACAAGGAAATATTCTACAGCAAGTCAAGTAGCATCAATGGCTGGAGGTATGATCTATTCGGTATTCCCATTTCGATTCTGTTCAGAGTTTTATTCCGCATTTTTCAGAATCGGAAATTTACCTAACAATAATTGCTAAAAAAAATATTATTTTCCGTCTCCAACATCATAATATATAAACTTTAAAGCAACTTGACACATCTAATGAACTGTAGGTCTCTTCAGATTTTTTTTTGTTCATCTGTAGACGTCTTAAGACTTCACAAAAGCCGTTGCATTCACATAGCACAGTTTGTTCATTGTATCACAATTTTAAATATTCACGACCATTTTTTCTTCCACAAATACTCTAAAATGGAATTTCCAAAGACAACACATCTAACAATGTTATTGCTTGCTACAATAAATTTTTTATTTAGTTCTTACTCTCTTACTTATGTTGTCCTTTTATTTTCTCTGTTTTTCACTACTTATTTACATAATTCTATATGTGATGTGCAAGGACAACATCATGGCACAAAATGGCCCTCGGTGGTTGTAGCTGATAAAGTTTAAATATTTTGTCCATTAAACCTGGTTATTTCATTTGCTAAACTAAAAGAATATTGATACATGTACAACATAGCTTCATCACAAACTTCTACTCTGGAAAAACTTTTACTCTCTTTTTTTAAGACATACTGCATATGTCTAAAAAAACATAATCAGAAATTTTGGTGATTGTATTGAATAGCTTTATCACAAATTACAACTATAGAGAAACTTTCCCTCCTCTATTTTGAAAATGCATATATCTATATGCATTCACATTATCTTGATGCTAGTTTTTTGCCAACTCCCTTTTCTATGTGAAAACATCAACATGTTGGTACTACAACTGAAATATTTATTGTTGACACAGGCAAAAAAAACATGTAAGCTGCATAATGTATATGTTTGTTCATAGCCATTGCATCGTCTTAAATGCATTAAGTTTTGTTCGTAGATCATTATTTCTTTATAAGAAATACCTTTAAAAAAATAAAAATATATATAAATTGAAAATTTCTAAAAATATATATAAATTGAAAATTTCTATTCTGGTGTGCATTATTATTGTATATAATAATGCGCAATTATAATTTGAAATGCATTTTTTTATTCTATATAATAATGCACAATTAAAGGCATTCTCTTCTTTTCTACATGCAATTTTTCAACTTGCTATGTCGAGAATATTGTCACTTTGTGGCTTTTGTTATAATGTAAATTTATATATATTGGAAGTTGATTTTATATATTACTACTTTGGATAAATGTGGTTTATTTGTGTTAAATGTTTTCACAAATATTATACAATTAATTTCAATAATGGTGTTTACAATTAATTTGAATGTTTAATTATGTTATTTCATATCTATGAAGTAAATGATATATGAGAACTAATGAATTAATGAATAATTATAATAATTTGATATAATAAATATATTAGCACACAATTTGATATAGTTGTAGGTGTTAAATAACAAGCTTGATGTGGTGTTAATAAGGAAGCAAAATAGGAAGCAAAACTAGGAGCTGAAACAGAAGCTTGCTATATCATAGATCCAGAAGCAACATTGGATGCAAAACCTGGTGCTAAGTTGGAAACCAATCTTGATGTTGTTTTGGACACCAAAGTAGAAGCCAAACTAGTGGCCAACAGAGAAGAAAAAATAGATACTAAATGAGAAGCTAAATGTAACGTTCATAAGGAAGCAAAATAAGAAGAAATCCAAGGAGCTAAATGGGAAGCCAAATGTGGCGCAAGCATGGGATTAAAAATGGACGATAAATTGGGCACTAAAGTGGTAGCGAACCATGGTGCTAATGTGGACATCAATAGATATGCAAAACTAGGCATTAAAAGGGATGCAACATTTGGCTCTAATCATGAAGCTAAGCATGGTGTTGATATGGTAGCAAAACAAGAACGTTAATTTGGATGCAAAACATGGTGCTACATAGGAACCAAATATGATGCAACAATAGAAGAAATATTTGATGCCATTTTGGTAGCAAAACATGAAGCAAAAATTGGTGCGAATTTGGAAGCGAAAATTGACGCATATTTGGAAGTAAAACCTGGTGCAAAATGGGATGCTATAGCGATAGCACAAATGGATGCAATATTGGATGCTAATTCGGATGCAAATATGGCGTGAACATAGATGCTAACATGGTGCTATTAAGGATGCAAATACGACACTAACGAGGATGTCATTTAGGAATCAAAAGCGGATGCTCTCTAGGAAGCAAAATAGGACGTTATTTAAGAAGCAAACCTCAATGGTGTCTAGGAAGCAAAGTTGGACATTATTCTGGAAACAAAAAAGATACGCTATTTTGGACGTAAGAAATGATGCTATCTAGGAAGCAAAAAAGGCGTTTTTTTACTCCGCTTTAAGTTTTGTCCATGACACGTTCCATATAGCATCTAGTTTGACCACTCAATGTAAAAAAAAATTACACTAAAAATGGATGCTAAATGAGACATTAATTCCAAGATTTGTTGTAGTGACACTTGTTATTCCGGAGAATCAAGGTATGGTCAGATTACATAATCTACTTAATCATTACATAGGGCTCAACAAGAGCATCATGTCACCTACAAGAATGGAACCAGGGTGGGGAGGGTAACAATCATTCCTCCCAACCACCCAAACTAGATCTAATAGATAAGAGTCACTCGTGGTGTATAGAATTCCAACACTACAAGTTAAAATTTCTAACTCAATATCCTTAACCTTTAATAAATGTCACTTTATGTCATAAATCACGTTTCTCTTTGACTTTATATCAATTGTTATAACCTTCAGTTAATTATTTAATAAAATTAAAATGATAATTATTTAATTAACCCAAATGACACTTCTAGCAACATTTTTTTTCACTTGAAAAAGTTAATCTTCTCTTACTATTCATTTGAATCAAAAAAATATATATATACATCTGATATATCAAACCATACGTTAAAGATGAGAAAGCCTGTAATATCTCAAATACTTTTCAAAATAACTAATGATTGATCATACAAATGAGTGTCTCCGAGGGATAATTTTAGGGCCGAAATTTAGCCCATGGGCTATTTTTCCATGTTTTTCTCCAAAAAAAGATTCTTCATTTTGCATTTTTTGAAGCCCTGTTTTGCCCAATTTTGATGGGGTAAACTTTTTTCACCCTAAAAATAGCCAAATTATTATACAAACGATGTAAAATCCCTGAAAATATTTCAGCACCATTGAACAAAATAATGTAATTACCCTTGAAATGCATCAAAATAACAATAGCTTGCCAAATACACGTGACAAATTTTCAAAATTTTCATCGATTTTTGTTCTGCAAGACTGATGGTAAACAAAGTTATCAATTATTTGATTATCCATTGTTGACGACAATACCTCTCGATAGCTTTTGGCCTTTGATTCCTTTGTAAGTGGTGGGTCCCACTTATATACAATTTCTGGACCATTGACGTCCAACCCTTGCAGATAATTGGTGATCCGATATTCTCCACGAAATATGACGAGGCAAAGACCCAAATGTGATGCTTTGGTACGTTTAATGATTTTTATGATACCATTAAGACTTTTCATCTCTTATGTTGCTCCCCCTTGGTATTGTCGCAACAATTTTTATGTGAACTATAGCTTGGAGTGAGGAATAGTGGCCACAAGATAACAGTAGATTTATTTTACCTTGCTTTTGTTCCTTATATTTTAAAACTTTGTTTAGAAGAATAAGAAATTTTAAATGGCCAAGACTTGACTCTAGTTAGAGACCCAAATCAAATAGATTCTAGAAAACATGAGGGTAAAATTGCACTAGCACTATTGTAAAACGAAGAACTTTGAGTGTGTATTTTTTTATTATTATTATTTTTTGAAAGTTTTTTTGAAACTTGTACCAAATTGAAATTTCTTTTTTTCTCCGATGTTAATGCTTGTGACATCTAAGTTTGATATTTTTTCGAAAATGCAGTAAAATTTAAACTTTAATGACCAATAATCTAAGATAAATAGTCGACAGTCGTGGTTAAAGACAACTCTAAAATTGGAAGATGGAGACGAATCTCGTACCAATGAAACAAACAATATTTTTTCTAATTCAATAATTAAATATCCAATTTAAATATGACAACATATTATAATCCATAAAGGATGACAATATAATAATAAATGTATAAAATATGAGATGATAAATACAATGACTATGTGATGGTGTAATTATAACATTTATTGGTCACAATAATAAGTCATATCCTTTCAATAAGTCATGTCTTTTAGATAAGATGTGTCATTTCATTAATTATTAATCACTAATTATTAATTATTAATATTAGTATTAGTATTTATTTTTATTGTTATTTTATTATTATTGTGTATGTTACAACATCTTAAATAAAATAAAATAAATAATTTTTTAGTGTTTCATCATAACTTCTAATTATTAACTTAAGTTTGGACACCTCTTATAGTAGTAAAAAGGTCTTGAAAAGATCTATGACTTTGTTGTTATAAGTTTTTTTGGATTCCATATGGATTTTGCGGTGCATGAATTTTTGTACTACCAGGGATCTTTTAACACAAAAATAATCTTTTGACATTTCCTTACAGTTGTTTATCTTAACTTTCATTTTGGCATGCATTATGCTCTTTGAAAGGTTTCATTGAAATCTACAACTTTTCTGATATAAGTTGTATAAGATTCATTTTCGTTGGCTTTAGATTAAAGGAATAGTGCACAAAAATTTAAACTTATCATTATTATTTTAAACTCTCGCCTAATAATTTTGAATCAATCTAACTTACATGATAGTGTGATGTGACATATACAAATTATTATTTTATAATTTTCTCCTAAGACTCATTTTGAATCAAATTTCTTTTAATTAACACTACCTCATGAATAATCATTCCACCATGTCTCTACATGGGGTGATCAATATCCAACCTACTACAGGCTAATTAATATAGTTACAACAAGTATGGTGTCCATTAGATCTTAAGCTGCTTGAGATCCAACAGACACCATACATGTTGCAGCTACATTAATGAATCTACAACAAACTAAATAATTTTCACCTCTCCATAGTACCTCCTCTTCAACTAATCTTGAATCATTTCATTTCCATGCAATCACTTAACTCACTTTCACCATCACTAAGGAAATAAGTACACAAATTGAGACTACCAATTTAACTTTTGAGTTCACTATCACTTAAGATGCCTTTTTCCATGCCTATGTGAAGCTTTTTTTTGTGATGCTTTATCACTTAAGATGCCTTTTGCCATGCCTATGTGAAGCTTTTTTACTCTCCATGGTACCCATAGGATTTGATGTGACATGGAAATGCCTTACACCTTTATCCAATTATGGTAAGAAATCGCTCCATTACACGTTTAATTGCAATGCCATATTGCATTTAACTAAACATATTCTTCTTGCCAACATAACCTTCGTGGACAAGGTTATCGAGATAAATTTCAACTTGTGAATGATATCGAGGTGTACGATCCTATAAAGTGGCATTTCTTTTCCGTGGATGATAGGCGATTACAAGATGTCAATGTCGACACCAATCTCTCTGCTTAGGAACTCTTGAGCCAAATGCGATGCAACTTTTTCTTTTTCTTTTAAATTGAGTTGTAAATGTAACTTTATATTTATTTCTGTCCAAGTAATTATAATTTTTTCTAAATTGAAGTGACATGTAACTTTATTAAGCTTCAAGTTAGGGATGAATGTTATGACTAGGAAGTCTTAAATTTTTTTAAATTAAATATCTTAATGTCATTTCCAATATAAACATGAAAACACCATTGCACTACTAGGATTTTATTAAATTCTTTACTACATTGTACCTCCACACATTATGTAAGGCATTTCAAGTGGTTAAACATCTTCCTATGCATACACAAAGTCTCTACTCTTCTTGTTTGTCCATTCTTTTCAAAATTGAACTTAATATTGTTGGAAATATTAATTACATGCAGATCTGTGTCACATCTTAGTTGACTCAGCAGAGTCTGTAGAAGTACATTTTTTGTTGGTCAGACTGTCACGTTGTGGAGTTCATATCTCATCATATTTAAGAAGTTGAATTGTATTTCTGAAGTTAAGTTTTTAGGTAGAAATGAATTAGTCTTTAATGTTAGTTGATAGCTTCCAAGAGAAACAAAATTTTAGTCTCTGTATATGTAGAAGAAGAAGAATGAAAAATGGTGAGAAGAGTGTGGTGGAGAGAGAGAAGAACAGAGGTGGAACATAGTAAGAAGGAAAGGAGAAGAAGAAAAACTCTGAGAAGAGTTCGAGAGCTCAAGCTTGTGTTTTGGAGTGTGTTGAGAGCCCAAGCTCTGTAAAAGGTGAAACATCCAAGTAAAGTTTCAAGTATGTAAATGTAGTCGTAGTTCTTTTGTTATGTTGAATAATATATAAACTCATAGCTTATGGTTGAATACAAGTCTTACTTATGTAGCACATCTTCTCCAAAATTACTTTTGTGAATGTTGCTTACATTTACCATTTGTGAAAGACATAAGGAATCCACAAATATTTCACTGTGTAAAAGTTTAAGTTTTAATCTCAGAGTGCTCAACATAAGATTTATTTAATATTTTGGTTATATGTTTTTTTGTTAATAAGCAGGAGCACATTATAGTACTTATAGTACAAAAAAGAAATTATATTCAGACCCGACCCGCTGGAAGATCCACGCTTAACCGGGATTTTCTCTGGAGGATTCAATCAGTCATTTCCCCAACTCCCCAAACTCGTACTCTTTCTTTGTAACAGAGCACCATAACCCACCCATAGACTTACATTTTCCAAAACATAGCCATTCCCCTGACACCTGACCTAGTAGGCATCAATCCAGTGTCTGCACAGAGATAGACCCTGAGTGATGGAAACACCCTTCATTGCCCCATCCCAACTAAAAAGATAACAAACATATATATACAAAACATTATCCGACATAGTCATAACTAGACAGAATCTGGATATAACCTTAAACGACCGAGCTAGAGCATCAAAATAGAAAACATCAAATGTTCAAAGAGCCCAAAAAGACCCAAACCTCCCATGACCCTCACTGCATAGGAGGGTCAATTGAAGAGGGAGGTTGTGCCTCCTAGGATTGCTCCCCCGAGTGATCCAACAATTCTCCGGCAATCAAGTCAAGCAATCTGAATCCTGCAGCACTTTCTTGCTGCCCCTGTCAAATCAGAGTAAATATCGTGTGCCATTTGCGCCTTCACCTTCATGTCTCGAGTAAGAAGAATTCAGACCGCCCAAAACGGACTGGCCACTAGGGACCGCCCTTGGTGATTCTCGTATTCCCAGAGCAGATCGATTTCTTTGGCTGCGATCTATGCTTCCACCATATCCGGGGTATTGGCCATATATTGCTCCCCCCAATTGAACATTAGGGGGACTGGATTATCATCCACAGGTGGGGCATTAGCAGATGAGCTAGCCTAAGGTATATTACCTCCCTCAATTCTTCCACACTCCCCCTAACGATGCCGAACTCGCCATTGGTGAGCCATAATCTCACATAGCAGATAAATTCGGATGCCCTGCAAATGAAGAAAATCAAGTTTTAGCTTGAACAAGGTGATCCATTCACCATCCAGGGATAAATATATAGGCATTCCCCTCCACTGGGTGATGTAACCTGCCCTCATCCATTCTGACTGATGTTTCCATTTCGTACCCTTCAGATCATTGACCTTATAGATCCAGAGCCCATTAACCTTTTCCAGATCCATCTTACCATGCGAAATATCAGTAGCCCTATCCCCCATTGATGGTTGCCTCATACAGGTTTTTTTGCTTTTGACAGTCCAAGAGCAGAAGCTCGATATTACCCCACCGGTATGCCCAAAGGGACAATTCCCACACACCGCTTTGTACAAGGATAGCACTACCAAAGGAATTCTTATTAATGATGGCTTATCTCCAGATCGTCCCTTTCGGATCAGGTCTGTGTGCCACCTTCATTTTTTGTATTCTGCATGCACTTCCCACTTCTCTTAACCATATTGTCGGCATGCATGGAGTTAATGCCAAGTGGTATGGACATATCTTCACCTTTAATCTCGCCTGACACAGAGATGGGAAGAGGATCGTCATTGTTTTCGATCACGTGGCTAGCTTGAGACGTCCTAACCATGACGTGGGGGATGCACATGTGGAGGGATGTGTCAGATAACTGATATGATGCAGAGGAGTGATTACACTTGTCCTTCATCGAGAATGATAGATCAGAAAATTGTTGTGGGTGATCAATAAATGTCCTATCCACGTCTTCCTCTGCCAACTCTTCACATCATCTCCATATCATGCCATCCTTTTTGTCATTGATCACTTCTGCATGGAAAGAAATAAGCTTTCCAACCCCTTCGTTGGCCAAAGCATCCACCACCCTGTTACCAATTATTTTAACATGTGAAAATGGAGCATTGGATTTCCCATTAACCACCTTCTAAGCTCTATAATCCTTCCCTTCCACATCCAATTTTTGGAGACCTGGCCAATGGCTGCACCATTCTGTAGTCTTCTAGCAATATTAATTATTACCAAAGAGTCCCCTTCCACAATCAATGGAGTCCGTTGTTGCTGTAAGGCCCATGATAACCCATTGATGAGATATTCTAACTCTGCTAAATTGTTAGTACTGGTTCCCATGTTGCCCCAAAAGATGCTGAGAATTCTACCCTTTGAGTCCTTGATGACTCCTCCAAAACCAGCAAGGCCCGAATTCCCTTTTGCGGCTCCATCAAATTTAATTTTGAAGGCTCCAACCGGTGGACATTGCCAAAAATATGAGCTACGAGGAGGCTTAAGCATTTTGCTGGGACGTGAATTGTTCACTGATAAATTCAAAAATCCTCATTCATAGAGAATTTTTCTTTCGATTGCTTCTACTGCAAAATCCTCATGGGTCCATAGATTTAAAGTTATTGTTTATTTTAAGTGAGTTTCAATCAACACCCAAATTTCCCTATCCCGCATCTGTTTATTTTCAAAGATTCTTAAGTTTTGTGTTTTCCAAATTTCCCAGACCGTGAAGCTAGAAAACAACTCCCAGACCCTGTTCACGATTTTATTTTTAGACGTTCTTCGGCCATTCTGCTATCATTAGGTCGAGCCTTCCTTTATGTCTATGAATCTTTTTGAACAACCAAGTTCCTTTTTCCCAGATAGCGTCTGCAATTGGACATTTATCCAGAAGGTGGTTTATGGTTTCATTGTTGATTTCACAAAGGCATCATCTTGATGGACCCATGATCCCCCGAGCCTGTATATTATCCCATGTGAGAATGTGTCGTTTGAGGAGGAGCCAGCTGAAATGTGCCACTTTGGGCCACCATCTTCTGCCCCATATTTTCCTCCATTTACCCTCCTTCTCCATCTTGTGAGTTTCAGTCAACAACTCCATGGCCTCTTTAATATTGAAGCTTCCCAGGTTGGAGTATCCCCATCTGAGCTTGCTCGTTCCTACATGCATGGGGATCTTCCTGGAGAAAAGTTCAATGTAGAAATATTTGATGTCCTCTGCTGTCCAAGAGCTTGCCACCAAGATTTCATTTTCCAGGTCCAAAATATTGTGTCAGGGGACCCGAAATCCCAAAATTCCTCCACCATTTTAATCTGGCTATTCTGAAGATGATGGATTAGCATCGAAACATCATCCCAGCTTTCTATACACAGCTCTTGATTCTAGGAATCTCTAGCAAACAACGTTGTTCTTCCATCTCTTACCTCCTAGAAACTGTTTCTTTGTATGAGGCTTCGGTTTTCTTGAGCCGATTTCCAGATGCTGGAGCCCAGGATATTTTTTGTCGAATCTGATCAGCGATTGTTTTGGCCACTGGGGTGCATATTTCATGTGCCATACTTTATCCCATGGTTATTCCTTGTGGGTTATCCATTTCCACCATATTTTAGCTCCCATCGCTTTATTCATATCTAATGGGTCTCGTAGTCCAAAACCCCCAATATCTTTCGATTTGCTTATTGTTTTCTAGTCCACCAGTGGCCATTTTCTGTGTCCATTAGTTCCCCCCCACAAAAAGTTCCTTTGGATATTCCTTATCTGTTTTATCACTGATTTTAGTGCAGCCAAAACAAAGAAGAGATAAAGTGGCATAGCTTGTAAGACATAATTTACCAATATAAGTCTATTGGGGAAGTTCAAGGCTCTAAAAGTCTAGTTGTTAAGCTTCTACTTAATTTTGTCCAAAAGATCCTTCCACGAAATTTTCCTATTAGTCGATTCTGCTAACGGTGCTCCTAAGTACTTGGAATCCCTCCTTTTGAGAATTCCAAGATCCTAAGGATATTCCTTTTAGTGATTTTTGGAGTATTGAAGAAGTATACCTGGGATTTGTCCTTATTGATTTCACGTCCGCTGGATTCAAGGAAGGTATCCAACCCTTCTTTTATGTCGTGAGCCTCTTGAATAGTGGAATATTTCATAATCATCATGTCATCCACAAAATGATGATGAGTTTGTGATTCCAGATCAACATTAAGAGAGAGCCCTCTAAGCTTATTTTCATTGCATAAGTTATTAAGCATTATGTCTAATCCCTTAGCTGCAATAATGAATAGAAAGGGGGACAACGGGGCACCCTGTCTAATTCCTCTTGAAACATGAAAGGGCAGGGAGGGAGTCCCATTTACCAAAATGGAAAAGAAGGCTGATGAAACCAATTTCATAACCCATTCGGTCCATTGGTCAGAGAACCCAAAATCCCTAAGAACACCTGCTAATAATTTCTAGTTCAGTTTATCATAAGCTTTCGACAAATCCAATTTCAGAAGCATACTTGGGATTTTCCCGATTTTGATCGAATTAATAGTTTCGTAAACCAAGATGATTCCATCCAGAATTTGTCATCCTTCAACGAATCCCACCTGTTCAGGAAAAATGAGGAATGGAAGAAAGGGTCAGAGCCTATTGGAAATAACCTTAAATATAATTTTATATATGACATTACACAAGGCAATCAGTCTGAGTTTTCTAGGGTTTTCCGTTCCATTTTCTTTGGGAATAGGAACTAGGAAGGTTGCATTAAGAGATTTCAAAATATTACTAGTCTTCCTTAAGTCCTCCACCAGATCCCATACTTCCCCTTTCATCCAGTCCTAGCAGGCATGGAAGAAGTTAGTATTAATCCCATCAGGTCACGGGGCTTTATCATTCACCATTTGTTTGACAGCAGCTTCAAATTCTTCCAAATCAATAGGTTTCAAAAGCATAAAGTTATGCTCTTTCATAGTAATTTTGGAATGTGTCGTAACACCTCCCTCTACGCAGCATCCATGTACCAATCCGGTTCCTCAAGGAGTTTGGTAAAGAAGGTATTCAAAGTGAGTTCCAGGTCCTCCTCAGTCTTGACAATGTTTCCTTCCTATGTTTTCAATCTTGTCATGCGGTTTCCCTAGCGGTGTTGGATGGCATCTTTGTGAAAGAAATTGGTGTGACGTTCACCTTCTTCGAGCCACTTAACTCTGGATTTATGATTCCATAATACTTCCTCCTATTGTTCTCTTAGGCTAAATTCATGAATCAACAATTTTCTTGCACACGGATTTCATCCAAGAAACCACTCTACATACCTTTGATTTTTCTATCCAACTCCTTTTTAGCTTGAAAAATATTACCAAAGGAGTCGTTATTCCATTTCTTGATTTTGGATATTAAGATTTTGATATTTTGTTGAAACGGGTACATCCGCATTCCTCTGATGGTTGGAATTTCCTGCCACCATTCTTTAAGTTTCTCTAGGAAGTTAGCCTGGAGGAGCCAGAATTTCACAAAATGGAAGGGTCTTCGCAAGTTCACCCCAATGGTTTTCCATTCCAAGCTTATAGGCTAGTGATCTGAGCCGGCCGATGGAAGTACTACAGCTTTGTTGGCCACTTTTCCTAACTCGCGTGACCCAGGTTCTGCAATACCCTTCAACCCAACAAATACCCGAGAGACCATCCCGACAGAGCAAGCCCCATCGGCAACACCTGCGAAGCAGGCACAGTCTCACCCGAGATATCTCTTTGATGGGTAACCACTGGAACCATGTTTTCGTGATTGTCGAGGGATTATAATTCCTTGACTCGTATCCAAGGATCTCAACGGAGGCAACATGATGGCTGGACAGAGGAGTCAGTCATGCGAGACCGAGCACAAATATATGTCATCGCACGCAACTTGTCCTTTCTTTCCCCCTCGCAACTAGCGCAACTTGTGTGGCGCATCTAACTCATACCAATAGATCATTTACAACTTAAGTCGTGACTCCAGACAGAAGCGCACAGGCCGATACATACATGTATATTTCAATGACGCCTTCCCAACATTCATCTACTAATTACAGGATAACTTCAGACATTTAAGCAAAATTTTAGCATTATAGAGAAATTAAATAACAACCATTCACATAAACATTCACACCCTCAATCATCCATTCAAACATAATAGATAACGTGGAAACCCATCTAGGAAAAACCACCAAGGTGCTCTTCATCTGGCATGATAAAAGGATATAGCACCTTGCAGTTTGCAGGATACAGACTAATCTTAAGATATTTATCTATGACTCAAACTTATGGTTCGCATGCTCTCTGGTTTTCTCTTCTACCCTACCTCTACTCCTAGTGGTTTGCGCACACAACATCCAGTTCTGCGGCTCAACAACCCCCTATTGCTACTAGACTCTTCCTGAGTCTTCCTTTTCTGTGATCTCTACAACATTACAACAAACTTGGCATCCTTCACCATGAATCACCCATGAACATACGAACAATCACTGGAAAAATAACCTAAACATAGTTATGACCAACCAAAGGTAGTCACAACCAACCAACCTAACCAACCCTTTTTTCCTTGAATCCCTCCTATTTACACTATTTTACATGGCCACGCAAGGCCGACTACATACAGGCAGTCTGTTAATTGTCACCATCAACCGCCCCTCAGGATACAGCTGTGGTGATTACGATTTGACATGAGGCACTATTGGCTTGACTTACAAATATCCCCTCATATGTGCGTAGATGTAGGCTTACGCTGCCTTAAATGACCATGATCTGGATTCTGCACCTGTCACTTTCCAGCCATTATCACTTTGGTGCTCCTGCTCTTGCCTTTCCTTCATCGCGCACCTCTCCATTCTGTCTGTGCTGGTCCTTTGCTTCCTTCACGATCTTCCTTTCTTTTTGTCGTGTGTGTGGCACACTTTCTTTGCTTGCATGCATGAGCTTCTTCCTTGTGCTCCTTTCCCAGGCCAACATGCCCTCATTTCTCCCCCAGCCATCATTATGGGTTTAGAGACCAAAAAGCAGTCTAACCGACAAGTTAGTCCTCTGTCTCATGTTCTTTGTTGTTCGAAGTAAAGGTACCATTGGTCGTCCTGACACAATCGGTTCTAGGTTATCAATAACTTCATTAAAATATTCACTGATGGGATTTAACTGTCATATCCCACCTTTTTTCGTCAAGATTCCTGACCAAGTTGAAGTCCCCTCCAAGAATCCAGGGTTTTCCTCCCAACATCCATTTGAGCATCCCTAATGATTCTAAAATTTTCGTTTTATGTTATACCCAAGCAGGTCCTTAAACATTGGTCATGAACCCCCAGGTACTTATGCCTAAGATCTGGAATGCTGTCGGGATAGAGAAATGCGTTCCAGAGAATTCAGAGAGGGACACCTCTCTTGGGTTCCATAGAATCCCTATACCTCCTGCAACTCCTTTTGCATCCACAACAATAGCTTCACTTCCCTGCCAAACTTCCCCCCCTATAACTTTCAGTTCAGCTTCCGACCATTTAGTTTCTTATAAAAATATGATGCCCGGTTTTTCCATTTCTATCCTTGTTCTTAGAAGATGAATCTTTAAGGTAATGTTACAGCCTCTAATATTCCAGGATGTAATCCGCATTGGAAACTTATTTGTTTGTAGGAGACAGGGCCGCATCTATGGTGGGATATTGCCCTGATGCTACAAGTTTATCCCCAACCATTTGGATTCTTTGCACATTACTATGCCTTCCTCATTTTTCTTTTTTCCCTTTCTTTTTACCATTAGAGTTCTTGAGGGATTCATACGTGAATCCAAGAAACTTCATAGTTTTTTCCTTGATTATCGCCTTTTCCAGCAATGTGACTTGTTGTGGAGGAATCTGTTTGCGTACCTTTTCAGAGCATGTCGCTTCTAGTCCTTCCAAATCAAGATCTCCTATCTCCATTTCCTCCCCATCAGTTTCTGGTGCCTTGTTATCATATTCTTTAATTTCCTAAGGCTCTTCCTAGTTCTGGATCTTCATACTAGGTTCTGTCTCTGGATTTTGTTGTTCGTTATTCTGGTCATCTTGTTGGTTATTAGTCTTCTTTGTTTCTTGGAGGACTTCAAACCTATTTTGAGTTTGAACTTTTTTGTGGATCTCAGGTGCCATTTTTTTGTTGGTTGATCTTTTCTTATTAGGGACTCTGGTAAATCCCTCGGTGTCCTTATTTTCTTGATCTTTCTTTCTACCAGGTTTTTTATTCTGTGGACAGTCTCTGAACAGATGTCCATGTTCATGTCATCTTCTACATCTGAAAGGTATATGCTCATAGTCTATCGCTTGGAACCAATCCTCATCATCCCATGTTAATTCAATTCCATCTGGAAGATCCTATGATATGTCAAGGTAGATGCATATTCGAGCATAGGATGTATAACGCCTTTGTCGAGTTTTATTTGATACTTTTACGAAGTTGCCCAGAATGTTCCCAATGTCTATCAGTATTTCTTCCGTCTAGTATTCCATTGGTAGGGAATACATTCTAATCCATATCGGGGCTATTGTTAAATTTTCTTTATCTGGATTGAAGCGTCATTTCCATGGTCTTAGGAAGATACCAACAGAATTAAAGAAATAGGGACCGGTCTCAAATATTCTAGTTTTGTCCTCTTCATTAAAGAAGATAACTATGAAGAAGCCTTTTGCTCCTAGTTGCAAATCGTAATGTCCTTGGGGTTTCTAGGTAGTGTTTATCCACCATACTAGATTCTTCTCTGTGGGTTAGATCCCTACAATTTTACCAATGAGTGCATGCTATTTCATGTATTGAATGTCTTCCCTTATCCGTTTCGATTTGATCTACAACTTCAGTACTATATTCTATTTTGGGACACATTGTCCTAACTTTCTGTTCTCACCTTTCGCAGTGGTTTCTTTATTGGTCCCGCTTGTTCTTTCTCCATCCTTCCCCGTATAGGTATCAGATGCTTGCAATTTATCTTTGCCTTTCTCAATTTCCATATCCGAGATCAGAATAGGGGGCTTTTCCCCACCATCCATGTGCTCACTCATTCCAGGACCTGCCCCCCAACTGGAGGTACAGGATTCGACCCCTAGAAACACCCTCAAAAACTGTAAAAAACTGCAACTTTCGTTCATAGTGACGCCTCTCACCTCTCTCCCTCCATGAATCATATATTTTGGTTATATGTTATTGTGAGCTTGTCGCAATAAATTTGTGTTGAGATTTATCCCAAGTTACGGAGTGGTGAAAAGTGGTGTTCATATTATAATTTAATAGACAAAAAAATATCCTTTTATATAGTTTCATTACATGTGGTCCTATAGATGTGGGAATTGGTCGCAACCAAAAGTGTGTCACGATAAAAGTGCGTCAAAGTCAAGTGGGTGTTTGTCGAGTTAAAAGTCCATAAAAAGTGTGTCGACAAAAAGTAAAGTTTGTCACAGACTTGTCTTTCACAGTGAAGTCTGCCATATACTTGTCCATCATAGTAAAAGTTTGTTACATTAAAATTTCATCGCAATAAAATCCTGTCACAGTAAAACCTTGTTGCATTAAAATCTCGTCGCAATTATTTCGGTCAATGTTAACCCGTGGAAGAAAAGGTGGGGTTTCCCAAAGGTAGTGTGTCATAGTTCAAAAGGTGAAGAAAATAAAATTTCTTACTATAGAATATCTCAAGTTAACTGTTGCAACTCCTCTCCGCTTTCAAGATATGGTATCAGAGCAGGTTTCAGAAAGAAACCTTGTCTTAAAAGTAAAAAGTAATTTTCTAAGGAAAATAAAAATTTAAAAAAATGGCTTCCACTTTTGGTACACAAATCACGGGGGCTTCACTTATTGACCAATATCCTATCATGTTAGTTCATATTGTTGGTTTTAAAATTATCAAAAATTGAACCAATATATTGCAGGTATTGGGGGGATGAGGGGTTTAAGGTGGGGGTGGGTAGGGTGGTTTATAAGGATTGAGGTATAAAAATGGGTGGGGAGGAGGTTTTAAGTATTGGGAGGGGGTTTCAACAAAAAGAGTTTGGCTCAATATCTATGGAAATTAAGGGTATTCTTTAATATCCCACGATTGCACGTGCTATGTGAGAGGTTCACTAAGTGAAGTCCCCATGACACAAATGTCAAGTTTACAAACTCCAATTTTATCAGGAAAGAATTATGAGTGTTGGTCTCTAACAATGAAGTCTTTGTGCATGAATGTTTCCACAATGTTCAGTCATTGTGTGCAATCTTGTGAATTTGAACTGTGTATAAATTTAGAAGTAATCGACACGTTTCAGGTGGATCCTGCACCCATCATCAAGATCATTTGAAACTTCGAATGATCTTGATGATGGTGTCATTAGGATCATTCGAAGCTTCAAATGATCCTGGTGATGGATGGAGGGTTCACCTGTAACATTTCGATCACTTTTAAATTTCTACACATTGCAAATCCATAAGCTTGCACACAATGAAGGATTTTTTCAGAGGTCAAGAGATATGGAAGATAGTCCAAAATGGCTATACAGAACCAACAAATATGGAAGAATATAATAATCTCACACAAGTTGAGAATGTTGCCTTGAGGGAATAGAGGAAGAAATATGTAAAGGATGTGTTCTACATACATCAAGCCATGCATAAAAGCAAACTGCCAATAGTATCAGCAACAAAGATAGCTAAGGAGGCATGGTATACATTAGAAACCACCTATCAAGGCTTATACAAGGTAAACAATTCTAAATTGTATATTCTTAGAAGAGATTTTGAATCTCTGTCAATGAAAAATACATATTCAGTGGAATTATTGTACACTAGATTCATTGATTTGATAAATCAAGTGAAATCTCATGGAGTAAATATAGAAGACAGAAGGATTGTTGAATTTTTTTTTAGAATTCTTCCCCCAAAATTTCAATCCTTGGTCGTGACCTTGGAAGAAAACAAATACTTGTCACATTTTACCATTGATGAGTTAAATTCCTCACTCATCAATCATGAAGATAGAATCAGTAGATCAAACACATCATTATAAGGTGCATTTTCAACACGGTCATCCATAAGTCGTGGAAGAGGCAAGGGGAGATATAACTCTAGAGGCAGAGGAAGAATTTTACCAAAGGAGGATGCAACAATAGTCCTGCAAATGTCGTTGGTAGAGGAAAAAATCAGAGCCCTATTCATCCAAGTGATCACAGGTTTGATAAATAAAAAATATAATGTCATTATTGCAAGAAATTTGTAAATTTTGCATATGAATGCAGGAAGAAGTAGTATGACAAAGGAAAGAAAGGTCAAAACCAGTTGAGCAACACCAGTACTTTGACCAACACACTATTTTTGGCATGTGCATCCCCAATTGAATACGATGATATCCAAGAAATTCCATGTGACATATGGTACTTAGATTCCTTTTATAGCAATCATATGACTGGTAATTTAAATTTGTTTTCAAGTTTGGATAAATCAATTCAAGCTGATGTCACACTTGGAAATAATATCCAAGTCACTATTTTGGGAAAAGGTACTATTGGAATTCTAACCAAATAGGGGGAGATAAATACTATGCATGATATTTATTATGTCGAAGGTCTCAATCACAATTTTATGAGCATCGGATAGTTGATACAAAAGGTTATAGAGTCTACATGGAAGACAAGCATTATGTGATTAGAGACTTACATCCAAGCAACCAGATGATAGAAAAAAGTACCAATGAAAAGAAATCACTTATTTACTTTGAGGATAATGCGAAACATGAAAGGAAAGGCAAATACAAGAGCTGCATTCAAGGAAAAAAACAAAGAAGCAGACAAGCATTGTGACAAGGAAGAAAAGGACAATGTTGAAATTCAAGCAACATCTCAACTAGAGGTTTGGGATGATTCCTAGCCATGGCATTTCATATTTTGACATTTGAATTTTTGTGGGTTGAAGCTAATGCACATAAAGAATATGGTGAAAGGATTTCCATTGATCAACAAACCAGAGAGAGTTTGTGAAGGATGCATTTTTGGCAAGCAACATAGAGAGACTTTTCTAGTCAGAAAATCATACAAAGCACGCACACCACTTGAGATTGTGCACTCTGATATTTGTGTGCCAATGCAGACACCATCCATGGGAGGCTCTAATTATTTCCTTACTTTTATTGATGGCTACACAAGAAAAACATGGGTATATTTTCTAAAACACAAATATGATGCATTTAGATATTTAAGCAATTCAATGCACTCGTGGAGATCCAAAGTGGATACAACATGAAAATATTAAGGATGAATAGAGGTAGTGAATATGTCTCAAATGAATTCCTAAATATTTGCAAGACCCATGGCATACACAAGAAATTCAGTGTGCGGTATACACCTCGGAAGAATGGTGTCGCAGAGAGAAAAAACAAAACCATTATGGAGACAATGCGCAACATGATGGCAACCAAGCATATGTAAAATGAATATTGGGATGAAGTAGTCACAACTGATGTATATATTATGAATCAATGTCCAACAAAGAGCATGAAGAAAAAAATTCCCTCAAGAAGCATGGATAGGTATGAATTAAAGTGTCTCTCATTTAAAAGTTTTTGGTTGTGTTACATATGCTCATGTTTCATATGAGCTGAAAAAGAAACTAGACAAGAAGGGACAAACATGTATTTTTGTTGGTTACTCTAAAGATGCAAAAGCATACAAGCTATATGACATTGTAGTAAGGAAAGTAATTATTATTCGCGATGTTCAATTTGTTGAAAATGAATCATGGGATGGAATCGTCGAGAATAATGTCAAGATTGTGTCAAATGTTGAGCATGATGACATGATAAAGGAAGTGGTTCAAACACCACATGTAAGACAAAAAATCGTAGCATTGTCAACTCCCAGGACACCATGACATGTTTCAACATAAGTCACATCCCAAGCTACGCTGACAAGCACACCAAGAGGAAAATAAGCTCCATCAAGCAGTTCGACGAGGTCAACATCGACAGATCCAATAAAGACAAGAATTCTGCATGAGATATATGAAGTTGGTACACCAAATTCATTCTATTTTTTTGCATTATTTTCTCAAATAGATGACCCTCTAACATTTGAGGAAGTTGTCAAAGAAGAAGTATGGGCACAATCTTTGGACGAAGAAATATAATGCATTGAGAAGAGACAGACATGGGAGTTAGTAGATGTATGTTGGAGGATACTAAGATGGTTGTCCGACTAGGTCCTCTGGTTGACTACTTGTAAAACATATCAATAGATTATGTCGACCTATACATGTTGTGGTGGTTAGTTGAACCGACAAGTAGTTATTTAACTACTTGCAAATTATATAAATAGGATGGAGAGTCAGATATAGAAGGGTTTGTATTTATGTAATAATATATGTATGTGTTTTTGTTGAGTAATATAAATACTTGTTGTTATCTCATCCATTACTTGTTTATTGTTGTATCATTGAATTGCTTGTGTAATCTATAATATGTATCACTTGTAACTATGTAATATGCTCGACTACAACATTGGTTATGTTTCTGTTGATACATGCATAGGATAATAATGAGCATGACCCAATGATATCAAAGCAAGAGATTAAGGAATGGTGGGAGCAAAAGATAACAAACTATATGCAAAACTATGCGGGAAGAAACAATTTGACTATCACTCAAGCAAGAGAGAATTTGTTTTCTAATATGCATGAAAAGTTTGTTGAATTAGTACCATTCATATTCAAGAAGCTCTTGGATGAAAATACATGCTAGTGAAAAAGAATGACATTTACTGCAAACACTAACTAGAGGAGGCCACACGAATCTATGAGTGGTGTAAAATAATTGTTGACGAGTTCTGTGAAGAACGTGCCATTGAAGAGTGAGTTTCTATTAACAACATCAAGAAAGGGTTATATAACGACCTTACTGGCCAATTCCTTTTTTCTTTACTAACACTTTTGTTCATATTATTGATCGACAAAGGAGTAGCGCATATTGTTGAACCTCGACCTTTGTTGCTATTTCCACCTTTGAACACAAACTGGGAAGAAAAACAAAGAAAGTGGGAAAAATTCATGTAAGAGAGAGAGTGGGAATATAATTTCTGAACAAATGAAGTACTACCTCCAGCCAGTTATCTAAAATATTCTGGGCCAACAATAGGGGGGTATCCATCGACGTCCTGATGAAGTCGATGAATGACAGTCGAATGATAAAAACATGATATGACCAGTAGTGGAAAATCCAAAAAACATGACAAAGATAAAACAATGATGCACAAAAGCACTCTAGATATCCAAAATATTAAATGAGAAAAGAGGAAAAAATCAATGCAAAGAGATAAGAAAGCAGGCTGGTGTGCTCCAGAAAGAAAGAAAGTAGGGTATGGTGATAGAAATAGAAGGAAATCCGTCGGAGTTGAGTCGAGCTCGATAGAAAGAGGGCGTTGATGAGGATATGTCACCAATGGATCAAAATTTGTTGATTGAGCATGGGAGATCTCTCCAAGTGAATATACCTGAGGCTATAACTCTGCATTCCTCATTACATCTAACTCAGAGTGCCCGAGTGCAAGATATTATCAAAGAATATTTAGGACTTCACATTGTCCAGTCGGGTATATGGAGTCGATGAAACGACGAAGGAAATTAAGTCGACAGATTATTAATCCATCGACCATAAGAAAGGAATTGGATCACCTTTCAACCCGAATTCTCCAATCGAAGTTTTCATCTAATTTATTCGGATCGTGAAGAAACGCCCCCCAACCACTTCTAGCATTGAGTAGTTTAGCAAGTAAGTCGAAATATCCAAAAAGAAGTATTACCTAGATCAAACAGAATTTCACCTGGGTATCGACATAATCTAGAGATGAAAATCGACATCCGACAGTCGACAAAGAATCAACTAAAGCTGAATATATTGTTGTTGAAAGTAAAGATAAAGTGTTACTTCTTATCAGTACACAATTAGAAATAATACCTGTCGAGGACAACCATGAAAGAATTCGAATTGTGGGGAGTAATCCGCCATCACCACCCTCTACATTAGAATTTGAAGTTGCAGCAAAGATGGCACACGTAACATCACACATTCCTCTCTATGAAGGATACAAAGATCCAAAAAGACACTGGTTTGTCTGTGAATTAATATGGGAGGCCAACTCCATCACCAACGAAGATTGACAAATGGCACAATTTTCTAGTGCCCTTTGAAAATATCTCTCCCATGGTACATGACCTACATAGAAAGAACCCCTAATGCAACGAAAGGTCAGATAAAACAACAGTTCACATCCTTCTTCAAAACCCCTGATGCAAAGCATATCGCTGCTAAAAATTTGAAAACCACTACTCAAAATACCATAGAAGTTGTCAAGGAATACGATAAAATATTCAAAGACTTGCTCAGCTAGATAGACTATGACATTGACGAGCACTTACTGATCCAATGGTTCATGGTTGAATTATCACAAAAATGATAATGCACATACATTTACACAACTTCAATACATATGAAAATGGATTAATGAAAACATTGCAAATAGAAATGGACGATGATTACCCTATTGCTACTGTCAATCAACGCATCGAAGAATAACTTGAAATCATGCAGAAATCCATCTATGAAATAATCCTCAGAGGAATCAAATTGTGGTGTACAAAATATGCGATAGCATGCCATACAAAAGATTAATGTCGATAGGATGACCAACGAGAAGACGTCCGGTTCGTACAAACAAATTTTTTATGCGACATCTTCCAAGAGAATGACTCACATGCAACAAAAGATTGTTCATACAACATGAAGAATGATCAAACCTGTTGGTGTTCTATATGTGAAGTCAAATTTGATTCCATAGAAGAATGTCATCTAAACTTAAAGAATAAACATTACTATCAAGTAGTATACCAGACTAATGCTATCAACCAAAGGAATGAAAGAAATGATAGCAATGAAAGGAATGCCAAAAATGATAGGAATGATAACAAAAACAACTGAAATGAAAAAAATGATAGATATCAAAGATATGAAAGCCAAATATATGATCGGTGTAATGAGTACTTCAACCGACGAGGGGGATTATAAGGGTGGGGTTGAAACATCAAAAATCAATAATACCAACCGCATTGACCTATACAATGTTATACATGCCTCAATGAAGGACATCATCATGCAGAGTTCCCCTATAAAGATCAAACAGATTTGAAGTTTTATACAAACTGAGGAGTAGGTGATCACTATTTGGAGGATTTTCCTACCATGCTTGAAAAAATTAATAATAAAAAGGAATGTTAACATCTTGTCGAGTGTTCCTAAGTATTATATTATTAAAACTAAGAATGTTCTTATCGTAACTCGACAAAGAACAAAAATTGGTCTTGATAATCCACAAATTAGTAAATTAAAAAGTAAAGAGGATTATCCTAACCCTAGATGTATCAAAAATATTTCAAGAATTAACATCCCAAGAAGACTATAATGAATCTTGACAAGAAGCTATTAATGAAATGATCAAATTAATAACTAAAGAGGAGGTTGTCATAAAGTTAATAGACCTAGTGTATAATATCAAAAGCAAGTGTATCAAAGAAAAGCAATCTAAGAATATATGCCGACTAAATCAGAAAGATAAAAATGATGCAGACCCCCTTGTTGATTTAGAAATAGAAGGATATTATGTCTGACAATTCATCCTTGACTTCATATCACAAGTAAAAGACATGACTCGTGATACTTGGGAACACATTGGTCAACCAAAATTCCATGAGTTGGGAATCTACCTAAAATTAGCTGACCAAGGACTAATTGAACCAATCGATGTATGGAAAAATGTTGACACATCCATCCAAGGAATCATGAATCAAAGCGACCTTGAAATCATCGATCCCAAGGAAGGGTCCAATTCCCTCCCTGGTCTAGTTGGAATACCATGGGGAAGAAAAATTAAATCATCAATATTACTCGACAAAGAAAGAATCAAACTCAAACAAAATGGACAGAAATTTATCATACCAATTCATTCGTCGCAAGGAGATACCCGGACATAACCATTCGATGATGATGTCAACATCCGAAAACTATATCAAGTAAATAAAAAAAGATGATATTGAGCCAACCGTACAAGGATAACTCCATCTTGGAAATCCTTCATCGATTGGATACAATTCAGATGATGAACTTTACGACTAGCAGATAGAAAACTACGAATTGCAAGCATGATAATGTTAGACAATGGAATCCATCCCTAAAAATAAAATACAACAATGTTTTTCTGTCACCAGCATTCCAAATATCTTTGAAAGAAAAATCAGAGAATATCCAACTCTAGCACTGGTGAAAAACGAGTCGTCAACCATGCCACCGCTGAGATACAAAGAATGAGAATCTCCATCTTCTCATGTCGAGTAAGTTTCAAAGAACATAGGTGAACAAGGTCGACTTTACAGTTTGGTTGAGACATTCACATGACAAATTGCAAGATGGTGGGATACACATCAGTCGAGACTACAGACTTGGACCACAACATCGACATACTTTGTTGAAATATTTGAAAAAATGAAACTCATAACACAAACAAATGTTCCAACCATCACACAAGGGAAAGATATGGAGAAACACATTGACAACTACGAAAAGGAATGGTGAACATTAGGCTACAAAGATGAAAGAATTTGGCCGCACCTTTTTCCAAATACACTCAATGATTGACCAAACAAATGGTAAAAAATGGAAGAAGCAAGAGGAGAATTATTCATCTCGAAATAAATCAAATATAATTTTATCAAAGACTTCCAATTTTCTCCACAGGACAAGCTACTAAACGAAGCAAGTAACTAGGTGAAGAGTTTTCTATAATTGAAAAGTAATAAAATATCAGCAAAGGATCCACAACTTGTTCGATAGAGTGCTACATGTAACAACTTCAAGTCGACTAAACTCCAACATTCGACAAGATTACAAAACATAAAAAACAAAAGGGAAAATATTCAAATGGAAATCAGAACATCTAGAAACTTCAAATCTAGTTAGAACAATCTTCAAATTCGAAACTTTAGAGAAAGCGAACCCTGAAAGGTTGACAGTAGAAGACTTTCCATCGACATTTTCATAGTTTAAAGAAGGAGACCAATAGATAAATGAAAGAAGAGCACCAGAATGGATGGATGCAAAAGTCAAGACAAAATAAATATATATATCCAATGACAATAAACCAAAAATGGCAAAAATAGGATATTACTAGAATAAATAATAGACAATAGAAATTGTAAATCTACTAAAAGAATTCCAAGATATTTTTTTTTCTGAGATGATTACAAATATCGGAAAATACTTTTGTAGGAAATGGAGAAATTAAGATCGACATCAGACCATATGCAAAACTAGTTAACAAAATACCATACATGCTTGCACATAAATACAAGTAGATAGTAAAGAAAGAAATCAACAATGTTCTTGCAGCTGGAATTATCTACCCCATTGATTAAGTAGAATGGGATATCCCAATGGTTGTCCAACCTAATAAGCACAATATAACATGAATGTGAATTTGTGTCGACTTCAGAGAACTCAATAAGGTAACACTTACAAACCCATTTTTTATTCCTTTTGCTGACGAAATTATTAATGAAGTTGTCAGACATGAATGTTATTCGTTCACTGGGGGATTTTCTAGATATAACCAAGTACCTATTGCTAAGGAAGATCAGAAGAAGAGTACATTTGTATGCGAGTTCATATCCTTTGCATATGAAGTTATGTCATTTGCATTAAATAATGCACAAGTTGTATTCTCAATAATTGTTGTCAAAGCATTCCAAGAATATATATACAAAACTATGGATGGATACTTAGACTACTGGACGATCTACTCCATGCTGAAAAATCACTGCAAATGCCTAAGACTTATGTTGGAGAGATGTCGACACATACAATTATTGCTAAATATAAAGAAATGCATATGCAACTCCGATAGAAATTATGTTGGGACATGTCATGTGTAAAGAAGGTATCGAAGTTGACTATGCAAAAGTCAAAATAATTCTTGACTTGAAGCTGTCCAGTCAATTCCAAGAAAGTCAGAAACGGTCATTCCCTTGAATTTTTCGCCAACAAGAACCTATGATCATCGAATTAATACATATTGATGTTGAACACATGAGAAAATAAATACCAACACAACTATCCAAGCTTGAAGAAGAGTGAAAAATAGAAATACAATATAAAGAAATCCCAAAGAAACAATAGAAAGCTTGGCATGATATAAACATAAAGAACAAGAATATCTCAGTCAGCGATATCACATTACTTTACAATAGTAGAGTAAAAGGGAAGCCTAAAAAGATGCGCACTGAATGGATGGATCCATATGTTGTCGAAGAAATAAATGCCAAAGGCTCAGTTTGACAGAATACATTACAAGGAAGCATGTTTCAAAAACCTGTCAACAACACTAGACTAAATTGTTACAAACCTTAAAAGCAAAAAAACGGTTATAACTACTTAAAAAAAATAGTTGGAAAATTACTACAAGAAAAGAAATATAAACTGGAAGGAACCAAAGCAAGTCTACTAGAAAGCTCATCATGACAAGAGACTGGAGAGACAATACCGAAAAAGGAAATGCAAGAGGCAACATACCAAAATGTTGGAAGAACGATCGACGATATGAGAAGCATAGACATGAAGAAACTAGTAGACAAGAAGTGGTAGAAAGATATTCCTAAATGCATCGGTGTGACCCTGACAAATGAAGCATGATAAAAGATAAAGAAACACACCGACACCACTTATCAATCTCTATAGAAGTCATTGTCGAAGTATGTGTCCAACAACATCAATCTAGTAGTACCCACCTTCCATAACAATAACAACATGTTTTTCATTACTTAGATAGTGAAAGTTTTAATCTCCTCATTTCTTTTGAATGGAGAAAGATTTTGAGGTGGGGGAGATGTTGGAGGAGCCTAAGTCGACCGTTTGACTAGGTCCTCCGGTCAACTAATTGTAAAACAAATATAAATAGATTATGTCGAACTATACATATCGTGGTGGTTAGTTGAACCGACACGTAGTTATGTAACTACTTGTAAATTATTTAAATAGGATGGAGAGACGGATACAGAAGGCTTCGTCTTTATGTAATCATCTATGTATGTATTCTTACTGAGTAATAAAAATACTTGTTGCTATCTCATCCATTACTTATCTATTGTTGTATCATTGACTTGCTTATGTAATCTATGATATGTATCACTTGTAACTATGCAATCCGCTCGACTACAACAATGTACCAAAATATAAGGATGTAATTAGTGTCAAATGGATTTACAAGACCAAGCAAGATGTTGATGTGAATTATGTGCATAAGCACAAGAAAATAATGGTCACAAGAGGATTCACACAACAACTTGGTATAGACTTCAATGAAATGTTTGCACCCGCCGNCCAAGCAAGATGTTGATGTGAATTATGTGCATAAGCACAAGAAAATAATGGTCACAAGAGGATTCACACAACAACTTGGTATAGACTTCAATGAAATGTTTGCCCCCGCCGCACGCATGGACACAGTTAGAATACTTTTGGCCATTGTTGCACAAAAAAAATTGCATGTTTATCAAATGGATGTTAAATCAACATATTTGAATGGCTATTTGGAGGAGGAAGTTTATGTAGAACATCCATAAGGCTATAAAGTTCCAGGACAAGAGCACAAAGTATACAAGTTGAAAAAAGGAACTCTATGTTTTGACGCAAGCTCCTAGAGCTTGGTACAGTCGCATTGTTTCATATCTCACCCAAAATGGATCCAACAAAAGTGAAAGTGAACCAACGATGTATACCAAAGTTAATGAGCAAGGTAACATGTTAATTGTCTGCCCGTATATAGATGATTTAATATTTACTGGTGATTTTGGCATAAAGGATTTTAGAACAGTCATGGAAAGCGAATATGAAATGACTGATTTGGGGCTTATGAATTTTTTTCTAGGCATTGAAGTCCATCAGTCTTAAAGTGGTATATTTATATCACAGTTGAAGTATGCAAGTGCAATTTTAAAAATATTCAATATGTCTATTTGCAAGGTAGCCCCAACACTAGTAATAATATGTTTAAAATTGAGCAAGGATGATGGTGGATCAACTGTAGATCCTATGATGTTTAAAAGGATAGTTGGTAGCCTTATGTATTTAATTGAAAAAATACCATACATGATGTATGAAGTAAGTATGATCTCAATAGTCATGGAGTCACCAAAATACTCTCATTGGCAAGCAGGTAAGAGAATTATGAGGTATGTAATTGGCACAAAGGACCTTGGCATTATCTATTCAACCTTGGAAAATTTCAAACTCATTGGATACATTGACATTGACAATGGAGGAAGCATAGATGATAGGAAAAACACATCTAGGTACACATTTGATTTTGGTACAGGTGTTGTGTCGTGGGCTTCGAAGAAACAACCCAATGTAACTATGTCTTCAACAGAAGCATGGTATGTTGCAGCTACAAGCACTACATGTCAAGTTGTTTAGATGTAGAGAATGTTAAGAGACTTTCCACAGAACCAGCAAGAACCAACAACCATTTACTGAGACAATAGTTCATCCCTTGCATTGCCGAATAATCATGTGTTCCACAAGAGAACCAAGCAAATTGACACAAGGTATCATTTCATAAGAGAATTGGTGAACAAAAAAGAAATTTGTTTAGAATTTTTCATGCCTGAAGATCAACTCACGGACATCTTTACAAAACCATTGGTAAGGGATGCATTCCAGTATTTGCGAAGTTATTTAGGAATGACAAGTTTTGTTTAGTGAATTTTGTCATGCATAGAGCAAGTTTCAGCGTTGAAACATTTTGTAAAATTTTGTATAACGATCCCTATATGATCATAATTAAGGGGGGTTTTGGAAATATTAGTTACAAGGAGATATGCATCACATATCAGTCGACTCAATCAGATTCCGTAGAAGTACTTTTTTGTCAATCAGTTTGTCAAGTTATGAATTTCACATCTCACCATATTTAAGAAGGAGAATTGTATTTTTGAAGTTAAGCTTTTGGGTAGAAATTAATTATAGTCTTTAATGTTAGTTGGTAGCTTCCAAGAGAAGCAAAATTTTAGTCTCTGTATATGTAGAAGACGAAGAATGAAAAACAATAAGAGAAATGTGGTGGAGAGAGAAGAACAAAGTAAGAATAAAAGGAGAGTTCGAGAGCTCAAGCTCATGTTTTGGAATGTATTGAGAGACCAATCTCTATAAAAGGTGAAACATCCAAGTAAATTTTCAAGTATGTAAATGTGGTCATAGTCCTTCTGTTATGTCGCAATAATGTATACAAACATATCTTATGATGAATGCAAGTCTTATTTGTGCCCCATATCTTCTCTAGAATTACTTGTGTGAGTGTTACTTACATTTACCATTTGTGAAAGACATAAAGAATCCACAAATATTTCATCGTGTAAAAGCTTAAGTTTTAATCTCAGAGTGCTCGACACAAGTTTTATTTAATATTTTTGTTATATGATATTGTGAGCTTGTAGCAATAAAGTTGTGTCAAGATTTATCCCAAGTTACGGAGTGGTGAAAATTCTTGTTCATATTATAAGTTAATAGATAAAGAAATATTCTTTTATAAAGTTTCGTTAAATGTGGTCCTGTCGAAGTGGGAGTTGACAGCAACCAAAAGTGTGTCACAGTAAAATCCCATCGAAGTCAAGTGGGTGTTTTTCGAGGTAAAAGTGTGTCAGGTTAAAAGTCTGTAAAAAGTGTGTCGACAAAAAGTGAAGTCTGTCATAGAATTGTCTGTTGTAGTGAAGTTTGTCATAGACTTGTTCGTCGCAGTAAAAGTATGCCACGGTAAAATTCCAATGCAGTAAAACCCAGTTGCAGTAAAATCCTATTGCAAGTATTTTAGTCAATTTTAACCCGTGGAAGAAAAGGTGGGGTTTCCCAAAGGTAGGGTGTCGCAACTCCAAAAGTGAAGAAAAGAAAATTCCTCACTGCACAGTAACTGAAGTTGACTATTGCAACTCCTCTCCAATCCTAAGAAATATCATGCATATACGTGCATAAATAAACGTTGTGATAATTGTGCCACGAGAAGCCAATATTTTTAATAATGTAGGAATGGTATATGAGTTCATCAAAAAGCATTAGGGAAGCAATTTTGCCACTTCTCAAAATTCCAGGAAATTGTGAAATGCCAGAAGAAATCATTTTTAGGGCACTCATAGGAAATGGATTTCAATGGCATCGTCTATGATTTCTTAAAAACACTATATTTTAATGTACAAAGATCCTCTTTGTTAAGAAAGATTTTAATGTACAAAGATCCTCCTTGTTTTATCCTTTAGTAATATGATATTGACATGAATTATATTGCATTAAGACACTTAAACACTATTAAAGTTACCAAGATTGAGTGGATAATTATGTTTCAAGACTATTAATGTGGGAAGTATTGTTCATGTGTAAGAAATTTTTTAAGTTGTTTCATAATTTCTTATGACCACTTTCCTCAATGCTATTAATATGTCAATTTGTCCTCCATAATAAGAGTAATAATGCCATGTATCCTTTTCTCATGTCTTAAATTTTAACACATCATTTATATTTCTAGTGAGAGATTATATATCATTATGTACCTCTTATAACTAAATGGATTTTTCAAAATCAATGATTTGCCCTTGTAGTTTGTCTAGAAACCTTGGAAAGGGTCCATTCTCTACATGGCCTTCATTAGCTTTTGAAAACCAAACTACATCAAACTACGCTTTAATTTGTAGGATACCAATATAATATGTAGGTTCCATCGCTTAATATTTCGCTCTTTTTTTTTTAAGAAGAAAAAAGCCTGTCTTTGATATTCATTAATGAATCAAAGGGCATCTGATGTGCCATCCCAATAAGTGGGTTAAAATCAAGAGGGCGGATCAAAAAGTAACATACTTCTGATATATCAAGAATGAGTCATAACTCAATGAAGCTAAAAGGGGGGACAAGTACATATCCAACAATATAGATTCCCATCAATAAAAACTGTCACTCTAAGCCATATCTATTGTGAACCAGAGAGTGAAGAACTGTAGTCTAAAGGAGCCTGCTCCAAAACAATAAAAAAGGGTGCAAGAAAAAAGGAGTACATGCTCCAGCACCGGGCTCAAAAGAGCTTGAAACTATCATGAGAGGCCAAAAGACCTTCAATAAATTCAGAGTAACTACCTAATCCTGGAGCCAAAGAAAGAGATTTTTTAGAAAGGCAATCTGCAAGCTGATTGTATTCACGATAGATATGGCAGAAAGACAGCTCTAGAAAGAAAGAGTAGAGCTTTCTAGTTCCCCTACACCAGTGATGGAGTTCAGGTGGTGAAAGGGAGGCTATACCCTTTGCCCAATTAATGATGACTGAAGAGTCACCAAATATCCTGAGCTTGGGTATCCCCATCATTTGGGCTGTATGCAGAAGGGCCCGTCCCCAATGCAAACTCGAAGGAATGTGACTCGTTCAAGAACAAACAAAAGCCAACCCCTCCAACATTTTTTGCAGATGCCCCATCAGAAAATCCACAAGGATGGACAAGTACAGGGCCTGGGCCCAAGATTCTTGATTTTTTTACCTTAATAATAGGAGGACAGCACATCTTTGAGGAGTAAGCAATCTGGTGGATTAAGCTTATGACAGGAACTTTTTTCCCTTAAAAAATAAAGATGTTTCTAGCTTTCCATATAGGCCACATGGCGAGAAAAGGGAGATAGCAGTAAGCTGATTGCATTGAAAAGTTGACAGCCCACTTTTCCAGAAATGAGCCGAGATCATCAGACTGGAATGAAGGAGTGATATGGTACTGTTCCTTTAGGATAGAGAGTACATTATTCCAAAAAGAGCAATGAAAACATAGATGTTGAATACTATCTTCATCCTTACTGCACAGTGCACAGATACTAGGCCCAGTCCATCCTCTCTTCTGGAGATTGTCCCAAGTAAGTAGCTTGTTCACCAAATCCATCCATATAAAACAACTAATTTTCCTGGGAAGAGTGCCAGTCCAAATATATGTAAGTAGTCTGCTACCAACCGGGGGTGAAGATGAGAGGACAATGCTGTCATAAACCAGTTTTGCAGATACAGAGCCATCAAACTTGTTATATGCCCAAATCAAAGAATTAGACTATGTATTGAGGTGTATAACACCAATTTCCAGACTTCTCGTGAAGGTATCCCATGCGAGTTTCCATTCTCCAACAACGCAGAGATCATCGGCCGTTTACCAATACTTATGAGATCCTGGTAGGGTATTTTGAGCCTGTGAGAGAGTGACAATATCTAGATCCTCTAAGTACTCTCAAAACCCGACAGGCATTGTGAGCGAGTTGAAAATACCAATAATAGGATCAGTGCCAATAAGAACATTTTTACCATTGCCCACTTTCTAGGCAAGGAATCTACGAAGCCAAGGAAGGGTTAGCAGGAACCCCTTCCAAATAACAGAAACTCCACGTAAATTGAAATTCTTGCCTCTGATCCAAGTCACTACCGTGAGCTTCTTCAAGTATTTACTGATAATAACTTGATTCCATAATCCATTATTCTGTAGAACCGTCCACAGATTTTTTAATCTGAGTGCAATGTTGAACCAATACAAATTCTTAATGCCCCATCGCCCATTCTCTTTTGGTCAGGAGAGGTACTTCCAATTGGACAGATGATACCTCTATTTGTTTCCAGAGGAGCCCCATAAAAATGCAAATGCTAAATTCTAGGTTTATTCAATACAGATATAGGTATGGGAGCAAGGCCCAACCAATAGACCGGGATACTAGACAGCACTGCTTGTACAAGTATCAAACAAGCACCTAGTGAGAGAAGCTTATGTGCCTAGTGAAAGATTCTATTTTTGAATTTCTGAATCAGCCAATTCCAATCATTGACCTTATACCCTAGAGGCTTGAGATAATAGCCAAGATACTTAAAACCAGTGATGATAGGCTCCATTTTATAGGGCAGTGCTTGAGCAATGTCAGTGCGGATATCAATATCCACATTATTGTAGAGAAAACATGATTTGTCTACACTAATGCTCATCCCAGAAGCCTTACAAAAAGTACTTAAAATAACATCGAAAGCCATCCACTTAGATAAGGTGCCAGAGCCTAGTAGGATCACATCATCTACGAATAGGAGATGTGTAAGTGCAAGAGTAGAAGAAATAATAATACCTTTAATGAGACCATGATCCCTTGAATCAACAATCAAGAGGCTAAGCCCTTCAATAATAGGCCGAGCCCTTCAATAACAAGTATGAAGAGCAAGGGGGAAAGGGGACAGCCTTGTCTGATACCTCTAGAGGCAACAAAGAACTTTGAGGGAGTACCATTGATAAGTACAACAAAATTAGTTCAAGTAAGGTATCCCATTATCCAGTTTACAGCCAGGAGAGGTACCCCAATCTGGATCAGTATGAGTCTAATGAAGGACCAGTTTACATGATCAAATGCCTTTACCAAGTCTAATTTGAGGATGAGAGCACAAGAATTCTTGGTTTTCACAGTGTGGAGAGTCTCCTGTACAATACCAATAGGTTCAACAATTTGGCGGTTTTTTAGAAACCCATATTGTTCTTTGGATATATGGGAGTCCAAGAAAGGCTTAAGCCTCACAGCAATAACCTTCGAAATCAATTTGTATAACAGATTGCATAAGGAGATAGGCCTAAAATCTGCAAAGGTTAAAGTCTTTTTCTTTTTAGGGATTAATGCAAGGAAGGTAGAGTTTAGGGAGGGAAAAATACAGCCCGAAACCCTAGCACAATCCACAGCAGACAACAATTCTTCACCCAACAATTCAAAGAAGTGTAGATAAAATTCAACATGCTAGCCATCAGGTCTTGTGCTCCTATCTTTTTTGAAAGAGTGTAAGGCACATTCAACTTTAGACAAAGTAACCGGTTTTATGAGACAAGGAGCATCTACGTGAGAGATCATATTGGGGTAAAGTAAGACAACCTTGAGCTGTTCCATCAAGCAGGTCTGTTTGTCATCTCTGAATATATTATCAAAATGACTCTGTCCTAGATCCTTTAGTGCAATTTCATCCTCAATGAAGTGTCCCTCATCATCCATAAGGGACCAAATAGAATTTTGATTCCTTCTTCCTGATGCCAGGGCATGAAAATACTTGGTGTTTGAATCTCCATACAGTGCCCATTTAGCACGACTTTTGAGCTGCCAAGTCAGAAGGAAGTGGTCCAACAACTTCTTTTTTTTTCAGATCTGAGCTGAGACAGGGACAATTATTCCTCATGGGAGAGAATACCAAAGGAGGAGAAAGAGAGTATGGTATTGATATCCTTATCCAGCCTATGTAACTCAGACTCCAAGATAGTGCCTTTTTCCTTGATCCGGTCCTTTACATCCTTCTTAAGGGTTCTGAGTTTGAGGGAAAGGAGATCCAAATCATAACCAAAAGAAGAAGGAGACATTCTAGGCCATCTTTTGGAAACCCAGGAAATGAAATACGGATCCTTAAGCCAAGATTTGTTGAATTTAAATGGATAATTATAGGACCCCAGCGATTTATTCCACTCAAAGCAGATAGGGTAGTGGTAGGAAATATCAGTATGGTGAGTCCACACTCGGTGAGCTAAGAGGGAAGGGATCAAAGAAGAGGCTATTAAGAAGTGGTCATGTCTTTTGCTTATCCCTTCATCACCTACCCCTCCATTCCTCCAGGTGAGACTAGCACTGGGTGGGGCAATATCTATAAGTCCCACAGAATAAAAAAGGAGCTTGAAATGTGAAGTAAGGCTTGAAATGTGAAGTAAGAGGGTCTAAGATAGTCTACTTTCCCCAGGTCTCAGAAGCTCTCATGGTTAAGTTAAGGTCCCCACCCAAAATTAGGTTAGGAGAATTAACAAGTCCCCCCTGAGTACCTTCTCCCAAAAAATATCCCTATCCCGGTAAGGGCCATAACAGTTGAGAATATCTAAGGGAGTATTCATACCACGGAAATTGGCCTTAACAAGGATACCTGCAACAGTCTCAAAAGCACGACATATAACCCTATGAGGGTTCCATTCAGTCAATAACCCACCTGAAAGGATAGAAGCGCTTATGGCACAGAATTCCCAGTTGGGAAGGAGCTTAGAGAAAACATGAAGAGCAGGATAAGTGTTGCACATGGTTTCCTGTAGGAGAATCATGTCTGGACGAATCGAAAGGAAAAGTAAACGGATGTTTCATTGTTTGGTCTTACCCCCCAGACCTCTAACATTAAGGGAGAGGATCAACATTAAGTAACAAGTGGGAGGGGAGGTGATGCTCTAAGTCCCCGAGGAGTAAACCCTCTTGCAGCATCTTTAATGCGAACTGAGAGGGGGATATAAGGAGGAGAGGCAGTGGATAGATCCCCAATCTGACCCTTCTTTTCCTTATTTTTTTCCTAACAACCACATTCTCAAATCGGATGGAGTTAAGGTGGAGTGTAGACGGGGAGGATGGTGTAGTTGTTGAGAAGATCGACAACGATTTATGTAGGAAAGGATCTAAGAAAGAGGGAGAGGAAAATAGACTGCGAGGAGAGGGGGGAAGAGGGGGAGAAGAGGTGTTAGATGGGAGTGGTGGAAAATCCACAAGAGATGAAAATGGAGGAACTGTAGGGTTCAGGGTGGCGTTAGAAGGGGAACGATGTGATGGTTCCAAAGATCCAATGAAAGAGAGCTCAACAGAGGAGACCAAAGGAGAGGTCTCTACAAAGGCCAATTCAGGAGTGACCATAGAATGCACCATAGGGTTCAAGGTTGAATTAGAAGGGGAATAGAGTGTAGGATCCAGAGAGCCAACAAAGGAGGGTTCGACAGGGGAAACCGAAGGGGAGTTCTCCATCGAGGCCAAGACAGGGGTTCCAACAGCAGTAGGAGCCATTTCCAATACATCAATAGCTTCAAGCATTGAATCAGAAACATCATCGAAGAGAGATAAAGACTGTGAATAAATACCTTGTTTAGAATGCTCCGGAGGATAGGATTCATTTAGTGCTCTAGTCACAGGGGTACCTTCCAGGCTGGAGCCTGAATGAACATTCATGAGAGAGGGACATGTTCTCCAGAGATGTCCAGTGTCGCGGCACCTACTACAGTGGAATGGTACGTGGAGATAATCAAGTTTCTGCACCAGAAGACGTTCCTTATAGACTATCTCCACCTCAGTAGGTAAACCGAGAGAGACATCTAGCTTGACCAAAACTCGAGCCATTTGTTTATCAAAGGAAAGGTGGAAGTCCTCATCAATAGCCACGAATATTTCTATCGTATTAGTAATGCCTTCAAGAATATTCAAATTCCAAATGGGAAAGGGTAGATGTGGCAGCAAAACCCAAAGGTGACGCTTCGACACCCGTTCCCTAAGAGGGTCGAGGTGAGAATGCCAACGCCCCAGAACCAGTGACCCTAAACCAATATGCCAAATCTTATCCAAAATGAGAGATGCATGTTCAGCTTCCAAGAACACGAAGACAATCCAACCATTAGATAGAAGACTAATAGTAGGGATATAACTCAGGAGCGACTTCCATAAATCCAAAGCCCAATCGATCTAGGCCTTCTTTCCCAATTGACAGTATTCCAATCGCCTGACCAGAGCCCGTGAGCATAGGGAGGACACGCAGTCCATGTAGATGTCGTGGCCAAGGACGTAGCGAAACCTTCCATCATGGGTTTTAATATTTTTAGCATGTCTCTTATGATGGAAGCGTGATGAGGCCCCAATGTCATCCATGAGGAGAGCCTACAAATCAACCCCAATCGTGTCCACAATTACAACCCACCATAAACCACCAATCGATGGAAAAGAAACAGACGAAAAACCCTGAGCTGGTAGCAAACCTAGCTTGATACCGCTGAGAAAACCAGATACAGTACCCAACAAACCTACAAAAGTCAAAACCCCAGATTAGGGCAAACCCCACCATATAGAAAGGAAGGTCCGACCAAGGAGACCATCAGTTCGACAGGAAAGCCGATAGAAAACCGGAGAGAAAGGACCAGAACCCTGGTATTTTGAGAGAAAAGTATCAGGGCAAGAGAGACCGACAGAAAACCGAAGAAAAAGGACCAAACCCTAGTATCCGAGAGAAACTGAGGGTTTAGCAGAAGTCAACCCTACTCATGCTGACGGGCGAAAGGAAATCATGTGAATATGCAATGTAAGAACCCATGCAAGGTTGATAAAACCAAAATGACAAAAACCCAAAACACAGAGGTGACTGAAAGAATCGATGATCTCCCACTTTCAAACTTGGTTGGTACTAGTCCCCCTGGTAAGGGGAGGAACTCCAAGAAGTCACCAATTGTGGGAAAGCAGAAACCAAGAGGAACCCAATAACCACTAGAGCGCTAGAACGACAGAGAAAGGGAATGACTGAAACTAGGGTGAAGACCAGATAACCAAACATATAAACCGGGAGAGAGGGCCTAGGCCATCCAAAAGCAATGGGTATCTTAAGGAGAAGGCCGCCATGGCAGATTCCGCCATTCATGCAGAGTGAGCACCAGAGCTTGCTCCATTCTCTTCCCCTTTCACACCAATCTTTCGCTTTTTGTTACTCTTATAACATTGACATTGGTAGAGTATTAGCTTCATTAAAACTTTCCCTCTTATTGTTTAAATTTGGTAATAATTTTTTGCTGAAATCATAATTTTGTATTGTTTAAATTGTATTTTTTATTTAAAACTTTGAGTCTGCAATTTCAACAAAATATATATACAATTTCAATAATTCTAACTAAAATTTAGCTTCCATACCTCTACAAAATTAAATCGTACACGATTTATTTTTTCAAACCTATTGACACTAAGTTATATAATCTTAGATATCCATAACCATAAAATTAATATCATTGGTTTTTAATCACCAGTAATCTAAAAGTCATACTAAAGCACAAGTACCAGCACATAATTACACCGAAGGCGTAACTATGTTAGAATTTTGGGGTGGATTACCATTTATGGACGAGAGTGAGACACATGTATTGTCCAGATTTATTCTATGGGCATCGTCCAAGATTAAACGAGAATGAGACAAGTGTACTGTCTATATTGATTCTATGGCTATTGTTCAAAATTAATAATTAATAATTTCAAAAAAAAGAAGAAAAAATAGCTTAATTAACACATAATAAGTACACTTAGTGATAGTTGTAAAAATTAAAATTAATCATCAACTATTTGATTATTAGATACAACTATAATCTTAACTCCATCTATTATTAGATATAACTATTAGATTAACTCCAATGATTCTAGAACTATTAGCTTAAAGTCAGCTCTAATCATAGTTATATTAGATAACTATTAACTTAAAAATATTAGATATACTATCAGTTTAACTCCAATGATTCTACAACTATTAGCTTAACTTCAAGTCTAATCCTGGTCTAATCACTTAAGGCTTAGTCCAACTGCATTTGGCATCTAGGAGTCTAGATAATGTGAATCATGTAAGAGTGGAACTCCTAATAAAATAGTTGGAACTCCTAATAAACTCCCGCATGTGGTAGTTGGACATCTAGCTAATATACAGTTCATATTAGATGTTTAGGTTTTCCATATACATATAATTAGGTTTTCGATTCTTTTTAAAGGAGGTTAGTCTAACTCATAATTAACAATTTCAAAAAAATAAAAAATAGCTTAATTAACATATGATAAGTACAATTCGTGATAGTTGGAAAAAACAAACTTCATCTTCAACTATTCGATGATTATTAGATACAACTATTCAATTATTAGCTTAAATATATTGATGATACAACCATTAGCTTAACTTCAAGTCCAATCATCTCCAATCATGACTTTTACTTGAATTGCAATTGACAATATATTAACTTTTAAATAATTAGATACAACTATTAACTTAACTCCAATTATTTTACAATTATTAGTTTAAATTCAACTCCAATCACTGTTATATTGGGTAGATATTAGATTAACCCCAATGATTCTACAACTATTAGCTTAACTTTAACTCTAATCGCAGTTATATTGGATAACTATTGATTGTTCCAATAGTGATACAAGTATTAAAATAAATTTAGATGAACTCCATATGACACCTAGGAGTCGAGTTAATGTGCACAAGGAACTGCTAGCTTAACTCCAATGATGATACCCCTATGAGCCTAGCTTCAACTATGAGCTTAACAACCATAAATTAAGTTGTTATTATATTAGCTTAACTATTAGATACAAGTAATTGACACATTCTTTAGTAAAAAAACATTATCAATATGTCAAATATATACCTCTAAGCCTATTGCAAACATATTAATCTTAGTAATATGGTTGATGCTAGTCCACATAATTAATTATACACCACCCAAATAGCTATTATGGTTTTAATTGAAGTCAAATGTATTAATGCATTCTACTTAATTAAAAAGTGGTAGTTATTATCTTAATCTATTTTTCTCAATTCAATTGTTATATTTAGTATTAATATTGTCTAAATCTTTTATGTTATTGTTTTTTCAAGTTTATCTATTTTTTTGGTTATTTTAAATTATTTATTTTATTTTTATTGTAAAAATATATATCAAACTCTAAATTTCAAACTCGAAGTAAAACCTATTCAAGTGAACCACAATTAACTGTCACGGTAGTGGCACCAAACCTTACTTACCACTTGCACACCGCCCAAATATCTCAAATAATATATGAAACTAATTTCAATAATGTATACTGGATTCCAGCAAATGAAACTGATTTACCAGAAAACTGATATAAACCATATCCGTTTAAACTACTACTTTAGTCTTTGATTCTGATCCTGTTTTATGGAGAACAGGACTAAGTTCCAAGGTAAAAAAGCAGCAGTGTCAACGCAATTTTTTGACGGCATCTGCAAAAGCGGAAATAATGATTTTGTATTGAATTAGGACAATTTGTGAGATCCCATAGATCTTTAAGACATGATTAAGGCATGCAGGTGAAGAAAATTTGCCATGGAAACAATCATACCATATGACCAACTTGTCATGCCACACGAGTGAAAAATCACTCCCAACTTGCAAGTTTTCAGATGTAACGGCAATCAGACCTGTTGGACTTCAATCTTTCTTCCTTCACTCACAAAAAAAAAATGTATATGTAGCTCCCTCTGGCCTTATTGGCCTTCATATTGTTTGAAGTTGAGTTGAGGAAAACTGCTCTGGTTGTAGTTTGAACGAATGGATGGCTCATGGGATAGTAGTTCCTATAACAATCGGTTTAATGGATCAGCAGTCCAGGATAAGATGGATAGCCAAGCGCAGATATCAAATTTGTTTGAACTCCAACTTGGAGATTCATATTTAGAATGCGAAGAATTTCCAGAGCTCCATATTAATGAATCGGATTCAGCGCTAGCTGGGGCTTCCTCAGGATTTATGCAGACAAGAAGTTCTGAATTAGTTGCAGCGAGAGATGTAATTTCTTCCAAAAGAAAACACAGTACAGCAATTGCAGTATCAGAAATAGATCATTCTGTTGATTTGATCCCTTCCATGATAAGTTCTTCTCAGAGATCTGGTTCTTTTCTTGCTATAAAACCCTCGTCAGGGCAAGCCAATACTGTCCGAAGTGCTAAGAAACGAAAGGCTTTTTCCTCTAAAACTTCGATAGTAGATAATAATTTATCCCCTTATAGAGATACTCTTTACCGAACACAGACTCAAAGAAGTAATCACATAATGGCGGAAAGACACAGAAGGGAGGATATGAATGAAAAGTTTTCAATTCTGAGAACTATTCTGCCAAAAATAACAAAGGTATGATATAAGTTCTTTTCAGTACATTGGTTATATTTTCTGCTATATCTAATATTATTCTCTGATTTTAGATGAGTTTGTCGTTCCGATTTAGCAGAAAGACAAAGCCTCAATCGTGACAGACACAATAAGTTATGTTAAAGAACTTGAAAAGAAGGTTATCCAGCTTGAAGATTTCAAATCCCGAGCTTCAAGAAAGGGATCCAGGAAGAACTTCTCGAATGGCAGCCATGAAAAACTGGAGATAAAACTGGTAATGATCACACCCATCATGTTTCAAAACAAATCAGTGAGACCCACTATGTTTCAAAACAAATTTGTTCCACTGAGCTCTTAATTATGTATATTCGTCTTTATTTTTTCTGTATATGTGGCTGCTGCTGCAATCTATCTGATGGATACTCAGAGTTCTTGAATGATGTCTTACTAAGCCCATAGTTCTTGAACGATTGCTTAATAAGCCCACTATGTTGGTGTTGGTTGCAGAATCATAATCCGGAAATTGAAATACAGAGCATGGGAAACCGAGCTATAATTCAAGTAATGTGCCCGCGTCGTAGCCGTGGCCTGCTTTTACGTACAGTCGAAGCTTTGGATGATTGCAAAGCGGATGTGCTGCAATCCAATATGATCACGCTGGGGAACATAACGCTACAATATTTCACGGTTCAAGTATGTCATTTAGTCTCAAATCCCACTACAGTAGATTACGCTGAAATTTGTTGTAATCCAATACGATAATTTAGTTAATCTATTCTAAATTTTATTAGTATAATCATTTTAATTTGTGATTGGCTAAGGTTATTAAAATGCAGGTTAAGTATTAATAGATTTAAATTATACTTTATCAATCAGCTATTACTTATTTATTTATCAACCATCATTTATTTTATATATATATATATTTTTAATCTGTTAATATCTATCATTGCATCTACTCTCTTGCTACATGTAAGATGACTCTATGATATGTCTTTTTATTAATGAATATAATTTTTTTTATAAAAAATGATAAAAATATTTTTTAGGCACTTCAAGTGTAACACTTAGCTTGTCCAAATGATGTATGTACCATTTTTTTGGGAAATTTTGATCAAAATAGTGCAAAAATTGTTGAAATTGTAGTTTTTGTTTGTTGAAATTGCATAATTGAAGTGCTCTAAGAGTTATGAAGATAGCTGAATCTATTTTTGCAACCAAAATCCCAATTTCAGCAGAAATTCTCTTTCCAAATTCAAACAAATTTCATCTAACAAAACTACAAATAACCTAGAATTTAGCTCACTCCCAAAAGAATTACTTAGGATGATCTGATTTGAGTGATAATGACAGCTATAGTGTGCATTGAACAGTTAATTCATGGAGTGACAGCAAGTGATGATGAGATAATCAGTGCTCTTGAAGAAGCCACCCGGTAACCGTCGACAATCTCTTCACTACTCGAAATCAGCCGCCGCCAGCAATTGGGACTCACTACTCCACTGTTGACTGATCAGTTTACATCAATACTCTCCGGTGACCGTTACGTACAATCCAGAGGAAATGTACGTAACTGCTATGTTTCTCATAAAATAACATTTATGGAAACAAATATGTAAGTTGAGAAGGAATTCCAACTTAGATTTCAAGATTCGAATTTTACGAGATTATGCTGTGTGGATCTTTTAGATGAAGAAAGTGCGTAAAATAAATGTTTCTAAGACATTGGAATTGTATTTCAATGTCTAGAATTATGACGAATCCAAAGGTTTGGTATTCAATATTGTCCAATGTTTAAAGTATCATTTGAATTATGGGTTCGGTAGCATTCTAAAATTTGTATCTTTCATAATTGATGTTTTTTAAATCATCTCATGGACTTCAATGTTGGTTTTGACTCAGTTACAGACGTATGTTCGCTATTAAGTGAATGGTTATTAATTATCAAAAAGCTTCTTATTATTGGATTTTTTTTTAAATTGTTATTTGGGTTATTTGGGTAATTTTAAAATGTATAATAAGTTCAAAACTTTTTTAACAATGAAACAAGATTTTAAAATAAACTAAATATTATTCTTCTTAAAATCCAAAAAGACCAAAATTAATCTCACTTAACCAAAATTAATCTCTTTACTTAATCATCACCATTCTAAAAAAAAATACCATTATAATTACTAAAATTACATAATTTCACAAAGGACAATGTCCATATAGTGATTTTCACCCCCATTTTGATCATTATCCTACGCATTGTTTCGCTCTATCCAACCAAAAAGCCCACTTCGAATGGCGGTCCTCGAATGCCGTGAAAGGTGAGCATAAGTAGATTGAAGTTCGTTTATTTTGGGAGCCAACGTTATCTTGATCGATATTGACAAATTCAACAGGTGGTGAAGCTAAAAAGGAAGATGCCCGAATGTTTCCCAATTCAATTTTTTTTAATATGTCACATTCCGGGTAGTATCAAGGTGGTTTTCTCTATTTTGTCCATATATAATTTTTAATTTTTTTTTTTTTAAAGGTAACATGTAAAAATGTAAAAAAACAAAACTAATATCATGATATAGAGTACAAAGTACAGGAAAAGGTGATAGATATATTAATTAATTGTAAATATTTAAAATAAAGAAAATAAAAATGTATTTGAAATAGTAAGATTGGGAAAATGTCAAATTTTACTAACTCATTCAGTTAAGGTGTAGGTTTTATTTGCAATGATTTTGATGCCTTAGATGCCCTTGGGTTGCTGTTTCTTAGCAATGGTTGAAATGCAATGCCCAAAGTGACCAACATTTCTAACCAAAAAATAATAATAAAGAAAACTTTCAAAAAGTTAGAGAATGCAAAATCCCAATAATAATCTTTTATTGAAATAAATTGACTCCACAAAAAATTTCTAAAGTGTGACATTGTTTTACAAACTTAGAGCAAAGAAAACTCAAAATTGTTCTCAACATTTTTGGCACCATACAAAAATACAAACAAATAAACATATAAATCAAGTGAAACACAATATCAACATAGCAATACAAATCAAAATTCTTTTATCTACCTATATGTCACTCATTACCACAAACTATTGATATAGAACTTCTAACAAAATAAACATAAATATAAAATTTCTGAATGCAAATAAAAACTTAAAAAAAATCACCTTTTAAGCTGTTAACATACTCCTTTTTCTTAGAATATGGCCATTTAGTTAGTTTCATTTCCTTTTAATCTTTGGTCTGGACAACTATGAATTACAACTTACCCCTTAGTTTCATCTCTTTTTTATGCTTCCATATGAACAACTATCAATCACAACTTACCTCTTTAACCAATGTTAATACTTGAAAAGGGACTTTTTACTATTGGTTTTTAAAAAATAGTACATTATTTTGTTTAGAAAAAGGTAAACATAACAACAATGGAGTGAGCTAAACTCAGTAAAAAGAAGAAAAGAAAGGAAGTCCAATCACATATCACTAACAATTGGCCATTAAGGAAAATGAAATACCATCTCTCACACACACTTCATCCTCTAATCAAAGAAATAAACCAACAATATGATAAAATAATGATACTTCTTTCTATGTAATGCATCAAGCAACAAAAATAATTTCCCTTTATATCTTCCATAACCAAGCATTCTTATAGAACCATATATAATATTAATAAAAACATGATATATTACTAAATGAGTATCTCAATGTACCAATCAAAATTTAGCCATGTATTAAATAAATATTATCTATTCTTCTCTAAGTCAAAATATGATGCTCAATCAAGTTGGAGAATTCAAACCACAACATAACACAACAATTAAAACACAATAGTTTTAGTAAGAAGAAATTTATGGATGTATATCTAAATGACTAATGCCGCCCTTGGTGACCGTCTTCAATTTTACAGCCTTCTCTTCTAGGGTAGTAGAGGTAGCAAGGGCTTCATGCAATTTTTTAGAACTAGGAGAAATAACAATGTTCTTCTCCTTATCTCCAAGGGGTTGTTCAGTGATAGGGGCAATGGAGTTGTCTTGATTTTCGAAATTCCAGGAAGAATTAATAGATGTAGTAGTAGACTGGGGTGCAGGGGCTAGTTGTTCAGGTTTGGGTATCGCCTAATCAACAACTCCTTGGTAAGGTGGATCGTGGTTCACTTCCTAACGATCATTGCTTGCTCGAGAACATTGACAATGCTAGGGTGATGATGTAGCAATGACATGG
>LPNX011126711.1:26820-98193 GCA_001517045.1 Pseudotsuga menziesii | reverse complement strand
TTAAATACCAAGTAAATAGAATGATTCAACTAGAAAACAACTGCACCTTTTTTGTATTTGTTACCAAAGAATATAGGATACCCACATCTTAACAATTGAATCTATCTTCTTTTTCTTTTCTTTTAAAACTTATGTATGTCGCCAAGTAAAAATATCTATATTCATATCAAGGTGATTGAAACTTTTTATGCATTCAATGCCAAAAATTAGAGGATTCATATTAATGTAACTGAAAATTTTTATGCATTCGATGGCAAAATAGAAGGAACACCCACTAGGATTCCCATGAGAGCTAGGAATGGCACGTCAAATGCATGAAGCACACATGAGAAATTTATCCATGGTTCATTGCTTGCAACAAAATTCATAAAGTGACTTTCGTAGGTTAGGGTTGGTTTGGCCATTGAATGGTGTTACAGAGGTGGAATCCTCTATGACCTCCTTTTATTACTAAAAATTGTGAACATGTCTTGGGAACTAATATTCATCTTTACATAGGTCAAGGATGAACAAGAGGAAGTTCAAGCTAACCAATCAACCAAACTAGTGAATATCAATTCCATGCAATGCAAGCTAGAATCCATACTTGAAATAATGAAGGTAGGGTGCAAAAGTGTTGTTCAATGCCAATCAATCAAATTGGACTCATTCCTAAGTCATTGACAATGCTCAAGATCACGGTATAGTTCGGATAGATGGGGGGAAACAGTTCCAAGATCAAAACCAACGGTGTTGAGGATCACAAAAAAAAGTCAGTGTACCAAGCTACATATTACAAGAATGAAATTTGAATGATTGGGAATATGCTAGCATCCCTTCTCATGCCCACCGAGAGATGTGACATGGACGACAAAGATCAACTAACATCCTATTTCCCAAAATTCTCCTAAAAAATTGCAAAAAGGTCGAGTACAATGGATCCACTTGGCTTGTGTGCAATATTTCCCAAAGGAGTGGTAGTAAATTCCATGCGACAGAAAAGCTCATGATAGGCTCTAGATGCAATGTCAGCACCATTGATGTAGAGGGAGATTTAATATACCAAACTGTTGGGGCTCAGGATAGTAGGGCATAATTCATGTGGAATTCTGCCTAAGTAAGAGGAAGGAGCATAAAAGAGTAAGAAGAAGGAGCTTTGACAGAGGAAGGAGAATCAAGGAAAAGGGAAGGATATTGCGACATGAGAAGGAAAGAGAAGAAGAAGGAAAAGAGAAGGCGCGGGACGAGGAATTTGTGCTAGATGAGTAAGCCACGTCAGAAGGACAGAACGAGATAACAGATGACATGGAAAAATATCCATAGAAGAAGGCGTCTAGATAGTGTAATGGCCGAAAAATGATAGTAAGGCATAACACTGAGAAAGTGACAGTCCTTAGCGATCGTGGGTATGAGCTTAGTTGGAGCCGAGGGAAACCACACGCATGAAGGGATCTTTGTAAGTCATGCTGATAGTGCCTTTTGTTATGTATTACTAGAATATGAAAGACATCATGTTGGCTGAAGATAGTAAGTCGGCTGGGATAGCGACTGAAGAGGAGTCTGTAATGAGTCTGTTAGAGTTTGTATCGAGTCAGTATTGAGTCTGTAACAAGCATGTATAGGATTAGTATTGAGTCTGTAATGGGGATATAAAATAAGGAACCCAAGATGTAGATGGTTTTAGTTGATACAACATTTTGAGTAATCTCTAGACTTTTGGAAAAGACGCTCGAGTTGGACTAGAGATAGGAAGTTTTGGTTAAAGACTCTGGATCATTGAGTGAATTAGAGTAGTGTTTCTGTAGCTGAGTGCGCAGATAAGTAGAGAAGGTAGAGTAAATCTAAGCTTTGTGCGGATCGCTATTAGGAGTAGAGTAGAAAGACAAAGAGAGAAGATCAGAGAGGATGCAAGGGAGGAAAATTCTGTAAATATAGAAGATAATATCTTGAATAGAGTTTGCAGCTTTGTGCATAGACAAAAGGTGTATCTATTTCCTCATGCTAGATGAAGAGCACCTTGTGGTTTTTTCCCGTATGGGTTTCCATGTTATATGTTGTGTATATGTGTGAATGTTGAAGTAGCTCAGTTATATGTGTAAATGTTATGTTGAATGACTAGTTGATTATTGTGTTGCAACTGGATAAATGTATGGCTGTCGCATTATATTAATGAATATGCTTATGTTGTCTATTGACTATTTGTTCACATAAGTCGCATAAAGAAAGGTCGAATCATAGTTGGGTATTGAAATACTCTGCATACAAGTAACCCACCTTCCAGGTCTTTGTTGGAAACCTTGACACAGAACAAAGGCACTGAAACACCCTCCCACACAAATTGCAAAAACGTGGTTCTGGAAGTTACCCATAAAACTGAGATATCTCGGGTGAGACGACATCTTTGTCATAGGTGCTTTCGGCTGAGCTCTGCTCTGTCAGGCTGATATCTTGAGATTTGTTGTGCTAAGCAGGAGGGACTGAAACTGGGTCCAGGGATATAGAGAGAGAAGAAAGCCAACACAAACCCACTACATTTAATGTAGCTCAAAACTCATAATGTGTGATGAATGCACCCAACACAACCATACATATATGTTGAAATGCTGCTACGTTACCAACATCATCCAACATTGTAATGCTGACATGGTTCATATGATGGTGCATTCCTCTATCGACATGGCCATCAAATAATTAATTCAAGCTGTCATATGTTATATACAATGAATGACAATATTTCATAGGGAGGAAACCAACTACACAGTTGAGCACTACACCATATACAATACCTGCCATCAACCACTTTTATTTTCATAAACTAATCCTTGAAACACATGGTGGTAAGTCTGCATTATAAATATTTCATTAATGTCAAATGACAAAATCATTTCAAAAACGAAAAAATATTTTTTACACAAATAGCCAGTATAAATAACACAGATAATCCATGAAAGGAAAAGTAATATAATATATGATTGATAAGATAGGAGATGATTTACAATGAGAGTGTTTGCTTGTATAAATACCCATGCTGGGTGCCCTTTCGTGAAGAGGCATAAACTTTCATCAAGGTGTCTCTTCATTAAGTATTTAGTTTATTTAATTATTAATATTTATTTTATTTTATTATTTATATATTGTGTTCATTACATTGCCTTCCCCTTAAGGGAAGCTTTGTACTCAAATATTTATTGAAGACAAGGCTTACGTCCGATTTCTTGCTTGTAATGTCATTTTTTGATCCTTTATTTTCGTACTTACGACATTCGATGAAATGAGACGATACGAGTAATGAATTCTAAATAAAAATGTTGCATCGTCTGTGATGTGGTCCTTCCAAGATCTAATTTTATCGGAGGTGATTGTTGATTGTCTTGTTGGATAAATCTTCCCGTTTTCTGCTCAGGTTGTAGATTTTGTGTTCTTTCGCTTCTAAATTTATAACCCCTTTGTTTATGTTCATTTTGACCCTATCGTTGGTCAAAATGTTTTTTATAGTTTGGGTGTTGGTAAGGAGTTCTTGATGCTTTTTTTTTGCTAGTTTGACTTCCTTTTGAACTGTGATGAGAACCGAATTTGTATTCGCCTCTTCTTCCTCAGCTACAATTAGTTTTTTGGATAGTCTGGATGCTTCCTTCTGGATTTGAACTAATTTGTTCTCTAACAGATTATTATTATTTTGAATCTCCTCAAACCTTTCATCTTGCAACTGTTTGTATTTTTTTAACTTCTCGATTTGTTCTTCTAGTTCTTGATTAACCTTCTTCATGATAGAATTTTCTTTGTCATTTCCCAGTAATTTTCGTTGGAGAGCTTGAATCTTCTCTTCTAACTTTTGACTGCATTAAATTTTATCTTTTTCCTTCTTGACTTGCAGAAGTAATTTCTAATTATGATCTATTAAATGAAAGATCTCTTCTTCTTTACTTGCAATAACCTTGTCGAAATCCTTGTATATGTCTGTATTGATTTCCTATCTCCTTGCGACATCACCTTTGATATTTCTCTGAAGTCTTCAAACGACGTGACTTCTGATTATGACTTCATGTTAATGTCCTGCAATGTGATTTTCTTTTTTTTGTAGGGAAATGTCATAAAATTCTTTTCAACATTTAAGATAAAAGTCCCCAATGTTTCTATCGAAAGTGATTCCAAAATTTGGTCACCGCCACTACTCCACAAGGATCTAACTAGAAACTGTGAGACACCAGTATAATCTCCAATGTTCCATTGTAAATCACTTATTACATATTCTTTGTTATTCCAAAAATTTAACCTTTCACCTATATTTGACTCCGGAATCCCTAACTCATTAGCAAATTCATCACTAATATAATTATTGAGTTTGCTAGGAGCAATAGAAATAGTAATGTCTTTCCCTCCAATTGTTCCTTTTATTTGAAATAACATTGAAACAAAAGCTTTTAAAGTGCTTAAAAATCTTCCTTGTTTTTAACCGCAAAACTCTATTTTATTATGTATGATGGATTTGAATAATATATCACCCTTCTTTATTTTTTTGTTAATTTTTTTTAATAACAATATTTTTCTTTTAATAAACTCTTGTATATTTAAGATATAAATTAGTGAGGTTACATTCACTTTATATGTCACCTTTCTCTCTTTTATTTTATAAATATCCTTTTTGTTTATATGGTATAATTTCTCACGGTTAAGTTATATTAATAACTTATTAATAAGTTAAGTTATATTATATTAATAAGTTAAGTTGATAACTTATTACTGAATATTTTACTTATGTGTATCGTTAGTCTTGAAATGGATCGAAAGGAACCTACAATTGTTACGACGCATCCCACCAAGTCACGATTCGTATTCTTTCTCTTAGGTTTTCACTTGCCTTTTTGGATTCAATGTTAATATATTGATCTTTATATAATCTTATGATATTTAATCACTTTTTTCATGTTTAGCGGATGGTCAGTGATATAATTTTTTTTTTCTCGTTGTAATAGTAATAAGATGTCTTTTTTCTACTTGGGTGGTTGAAAGGAATGAATGTTACTTTTCCCAGTTTCAATTCTTATAAGTGACATGCTTGTATTTGTTAAGCCCGTATGTAATGAGTGAATAATTCTCAATTCTTTTGGCCACTCCAATGGAACCTTCCCACAATAACTATGCTTCGATATATACCTGAAGTATATGTGAATCCCTAATACCCTAGTATAGCAAAATCCATGCTTGTAACCTGTTAATTTTTTTATTTTATTTTTTATTTTTTTGCAATTTCCTTCTTTTCTATGCCTCGGGAATATTGGCTCATGATCTTTGAACACCTATTTACGTTTTTCTTTTGTCTTCCCTTTGACGACAACGTAGAGTAGACTCGTGGATTTTATTAGTATTATCATTATTATTATTTTGGGCAGGTCACTAAGTGGGATACCACAAAATATTATTATAATAAAAGAAATAAAAGTTAAACATAGAGATGACTCACTCGGAAAGGTAAGGGCCTATCATACCGATGTTACTTAGTCCTTTGCGAACTAACGCATGGTGTACCTATCTTACTGCAGGTGAATTCACCTATAAAACTAGGCTTCTAAACATGTCCGAAAAGAATCCTAGCACCTACAACTTGTTGAAATATTGTAACTTCAAAGGATATTCTAAATGTATTTTACTGATATAACCCAAGGGAGATGTTATTATTCCTCCGATGGGGTGTTACTATTGTATTTGGTCATCATAGAATCATGAGGTAAAGCCTCCTCTTGTGTCGGGTCTTTAGTACCCCAATTAATAATATAATAATTACTATTTTGAGTATTCCTAGGTGAAGTCGGCCCAGATAGTTTATTGGGGTTGACTTGTCTAGTGCAAAAAATCAATTGACAATTAGTATAAATAGAGGAGCTGTGATTCTTATTTGAACACACACTCACTCACTTGTGTAGCACACAGGAGATAGAGAGAGAGAGAGACAGAATAGAAGGAGGAGAACAACTGTTTTGGGGTTGTCTTTTATACATCTTATACAGAGGAAGTTTTTGCTCGGTTTTCTTCCCCTTAAGGGTTTCCCAGGATAAATGTTATGTCTATCTTGTGATTGAGTTTCTATCAGTGATTCTTGATACGCTGCTGTGATTTTTGAATTGAATATTATTGAATCTAGTTTATCATAAGAAAAGCGTATCAGAGCTAACCTAATTAGAGTAGCTTTCAAAAGGTGAAATCCTCCCTCCTCCCTCTTCAGAAGAAATTAGGGTTTCTACAAAAGTTGAAGGATTGAATATCTTCTTACATAGAAAGTTGCGCCCTCCCAGAGCGCATCTATTGAGCTCTAGAACGAAGTTTTTGGGTGTCTAGATCTCTGCGGAAGCCAAACCCTAGTTTGGTAGTGAACTAGAAAAACTGCAGTGAAACAGAACCAAAAAAGCTACAGTGCTGCAACTTTGCAAGTAGGATTTGAGGAGTGAAGATTAGGGATATCCAGAAAGCGGTTCGATTAACCAACCCGCCTCCTCCAAGCGCATCTACTAGTAAGGTCAATCGCCTATTTTGATAAATTTCATTTTTGAGTGACTTACTAGTCAAGATGGCCCCAAGCACTAAGCTTGAGGACAAATTGGAAGGCCTAGAAAACTTCTTGGCTTGGAAGTATAGGATTGGCCTCAGTTTGAGAGAGAATGGTCTTGAGAAGTATATCAAGAATGAGATTGTAGAAACTGAAGAAGCTAAAGCTAAGGAGAAGCATGAACAAGACCTAATCAAGGCAATGAGGATCATTACTGATTCCATCAAGGATCACTTAATCCCTCAAGTGTCATCCAAGAAGACACCTAAGAAAATGTATGATGCACTTTCCAAAATGTATGAAGGAAAGAAAATCAACAAAAAGATGAATCTGAGAACTCAATTGAAGGGCACCGAGATGAGTAAAGGAGAATTTGTTCAAGATTACTTCACAAGGATTTCCTAGATCAAAGAGAATCTAAGTGCTATTGGAGATATCATTGATGAGGATGAATTTATTATGACTGCTCTCAATGGCCTCACTAGAGCTTGGGACTCATTCATCCAAACTCTATGTGCAAGAAAAGAAAGTAAGAAGTTTGACATAGTATCTGAAGATTGCATACAAGAAGAAGCTAGAGTAGCCAATAGAGAAGCTCTTCTCAGAGAACATGATCAGGCTCTAGCCGCCCATACTAGGGAAAGAAAACAATCAAACTTCAAGAAGAGTAATCGTAAGCCTTCAAAGAATAAATTCCAGAAGAAGAAGAAGAAGGATTACTCAAGTTACCAATGCTACAACTGTCATAACTTATGACATATTTCTAAAGAATTTCCATCACCAAAGAACAACAACAACAAAAGACATCATGCTCATTTAGCTGAAGATGAGGATGAAGAAAGATCTCAAAAGAGAACTAGAGGTGAACATGTAGAATAATATGTGTTATTCCTTGCACTCTCTGGGTCGGTAATACCTGGAGAAGATACATGTCACATACCCCAATTTTGTAAAATAATGTTAATTGTTTTATTATATTCCTGAGACATTATGTTAAATTTAATGCTAAGTAGGAAATGATGACTCAGCAGAGCCAACAAAATTGGAATGTAATTCAGAATATTTTATTATTAATAAATAAATTATGGAGACAACAGCATGGGAGAGCTGTTAAAAAGAGGTTACTGGTCAAACTGGTGGATGGAACTAGGTGGAGGGAAAAAGACAAGTGGCAGCATCCTCAAACACTTCCTAAGTTGCAGGTGGCAACTTCCCTATAATTGGGGTCATGATCCCCCAATAAAGTGGGATCAGAGCAGGTGACTCATTAAATGACAGTTAACCCAAAAAGACCTAGGCAATCTTTTAAAAAAGTACTCAATGAAGAGAGCTGAGGCTGCTCAGATATTTTCCAGAGAGAATTCATTCAGGTGAATGTTATTCAGGAATTTCATTGAGGAAAGAGGGAAAAATAGTAAGGAAGTTGTTCTGAGAGGATTGCTGCAGTAACTTGGTTTATTATAGCTTGTTAGCTGGGAGAACTTACTGNTTATTGAAATTCTATTGGTTCTTGAATTCCAACTCACAAAAACGTATTTTGGCACGTTTTCTTATAAGGCCCATTTTAGACCCCAAATTTCCTCTAATGTAAGTTCTGGATTAATACTGAGTTTGAAGACTGGTATCTGACTTTGCTGCACCTAGTTCCAGCCAGGGAGACTAGAGAAAGCTCGGGGGTCCTGAGGAGTCATTTTTTGAGTGCTCTCCAGGAATTGGTAGGGAGGAACGGCCTCCCATTGCTTTTGTTGTCCAAAGATTAAACAAGTTCTGTCACTTAACTGTCTTGTTTTAAATACTATGAATGGTTATATGTTATGTTGTAGTTTATGATTTAAGAGTTAACTGGTTACTGATGTAAATGTTTTAGTTTATTAATAATGAAACCTTTTGATGAATGATAAAGACCCTCTGTGTTTTTCCACATCTGGGTTTTACCAGACCGTACTCTAGCACAGAGGTAAAGTTAAATAGGAATAGCATTATGAAACGTCAGAGTAATAGTTTCTACATCTTTTAATTAGAAAAGGTACTTTATTGACAGTTGAATGAGTTCTTAATTAGAAATTATTTCCTTGTACTATCTTTCGTTTTCAGTAATTCTATTATTGTAAAGAATAGATAGAGTAGTAGATTTTAGACTAGGATATTTACTGTTTTACTGTACAGTTTTCTTCATTTCAGATTAGTATAACTGTACTATTTAAGTTTAATACCAGAACTGAAAATCGAAATTTAATGGAATAAATCCTACTGTTAAAACAAACTAAGTAAATACTCTGAACAAATGTTAGTATGTGTGCTGATAAGATAAACCCTGGATAGGGTTAAATTAAATTTTGAATATATATAAATAAATATCATAACTAAGAAAACAGTTTAATTATAAAAGAAAAATAGACAGTATGGCATAAATTACACAAGATTTAATTAATAAGTACTATTTTCGATAAACTTATGAAAATAAACTAGGGATATTAATATAGAATCTATAGTATTCACAGAGAGCTAATATAGTGATTATAATAGTAATTTATTTATGCAATACAAGAATATTATTACTATTAACATAAGTAGTATTATATTACTGTAAGTAAGTTTTAGAACTACTCATATTGTTTGAGCTATAAGTATAGGTATACTGACAGTATTCAGATTAATTGAAAAAGAAGGATATAAAAAAAATACTATATTATTAACAGGGTATAAACAATACATCAGTTACAATTTTCCTATTAATAAGTAAGTTAAATTATAAACCAGATAATAACACTTCTTATCAGTAAACAAATTAAATGTATTTCTTTTTACAGGAAGTAAATAACAGAAATACAGGTTGCTCTTTATCGAGCTTAACTATATACTATAAACATAACTAGTAACCCTATTATTTGCAAAAGTACTTTTTAAATTTAACAATAACCTTAAAAGAAAAAGGGACGGAGTTATTCCTTCACTGTCAACTAGGGTTAAACCCTATAAAACCTAATTTATACAAATAAATCAACAAATGGTGGAATTAACAGTATTTTTCTCACAGCCGTGGTAAAATAAAACAAAGTAAGCATTCAATTTTCCAATGCTGTAAGTAAAGAGGGAATGCAGCAGAAGGAAACAATTTTAAAAACTTATATAATAACCGAGGGTAAAAACCCTGTCCATTCAAAATAATATAAAGGTAACAACCGTAAAACCCAGTCTTGTTTAATAATCCATGGCCGTAACAAGAATTTACACATGAAGGCTTACAGCCTGTTCATTACTTTAAACATAGAATTTTTAAACAAAAAAACCAAGTTTACAATCACGGCCGAAGCCGGAGAGCTCTGCAGTAGAGCTAGGGTCTTATAACCCAACATGTTAACAGCGAACAAACAACCAAAATAACCGAAAGCATTGAGGGTCTAAACAGGCCACAACGACCATTCCCTCATAACCCCATAAGGGTCTACACAAGGTGGATGAGCCATGGAGAAACCAGGGCTTACCGTAGCCCTTATCGCCGCAACCCATACTCTTATGCAGACCGAGAAGAAAAGCAGGGCCGTGACTGCAAACCAACATAAAACCGGTTGTTAAATTCATATTTAAAAGCAAGGAAATTATAAACAAGAAAATGAGCTTATCAGTTACAAGACTGAATAATACTTTACCTCGGCTTCGGAAGTAGCAACCAGCTTCGCAGCAACCAGTGACAGCACGAGCAGGAAGTTCATCATTCAGCTGCAAAAAGGAAACAGTGTTTACAACACTTCATCAACCTTTGATAGCAGAGAAAACCCAGCTATTCAACGGACCAGGTAAAAAAAACTATAGCTGTGATGTTCTCTCTTTGCAACCATACACAGTATACCATGCATTCAAGCCATGATATTTCTGAAAGGAGAAACCACCTCCACAGTAGTGAACTGAAGGAAAAAAGGCGAAGACTGGTACAGTCAAGGGTTTGGATTTTGAGCTGTTGAGGCAGCGAAAAACAACTAGGAAAATGGGCAAGTATGGCGTGGAGAAACACTAAGGAACGACCTATACTTGGGTGCAAATGCACAATCGTAGCAGAGAGGATTGAGCCGAAGGCATTCACAACATTGCACAGGTGACAGAATGGACAGCTTACTCGGAGAAGCTGGAAGATTGCCCGAAGGCGAAGGAGAACAATGAGCTAGGTTTAAGATTTGAGCCTTTTTAAATACTGTAACGCTTGGCTCACACAAAGCCACGTCGCCATGCAATAATTTGTCATGGTGAGTAATTTTTCTATAGTTTATTGAACAATCACGAAGAACTCATTGTAATCTATTTATTGGGCGGTTTCAAGGGTTACATTAGAACCTCTGTGGAAATCAACCTATGATTTGAAATAATAATAGCAAGATCCTCGTTAATACATAAACCTATCATTGAAACTTCCATCGATGCAAGGGTTAACGAATCTTATATTTTGTTATGATATATTGTCACCGTATTATAATATTATCCCTTGTGATGCAAGTATAACGATAATCCTAAGTTTATCTTGATCCAGCCAAACTTTATTGTAAAGGATCTAGTAACGTGTTGTTATATAAATTTAAACCTTGATTTAAGAACACCATATCTAGAGTGGAGATGTAATAACTTATCTTTTATACAATCTTGATGTGTCTAGTGTAGACTTGAAAGGTTTAAAGTAAAGACTCTAAGAGTTATATTTAGAACAAGTATGTAACATGATCATAGGAAGAAAGTGTAATATTTATGGTTAAGAAAAGATATTAGTCTTACAAGAGTTTTACCAATATTACTATTGTAATTATAGATTATGCTATTGGTACACTTAAAAGAGGTTATAGTTTCAACCATAGTAACCCTTGTATTATAATGATCACTTTTAAGGTTCTACCATAGTCAACTAAGTTGGATAAAAATTTCCAAAAGGAAATTGGCAACCATTTATTTGATGAATGCATCATCTGGATTCAATGTCCTTAACTTATAATTTATCACCTATAAAGATGAAGCCATTAAGAGGAAGATTTTGAATGTAGTGGCTAGACCTTGAAACTTTATGTTGTAATTTCTTTTGATTAAAAATATTAAAATAATTTTGCAGTAGGTTATTCTTCAGACCTAAGTTAAGCTTTAGTATGTGTTAATTCAGTAGCGATGAAATTAAGACCTGATTCATCAGCTTGAGTTTATCCCTATCAGTAGATAGTTAGTTTGGTAGCAGTAAATGTAAATCCCTCATTTATATACTTTACAAAGTAAGAGTGATTGTGCTTTCTTAAATATAAACTTTTGAGTTTTCATTTTTATGTTTGTAAACAATCTTGTGTATAAAGATCCTATAACACTGATAACTTTGATAGTTATCAAACAGTTCAGTAATCACAAGAATGATAAAGCTGCCTCCACGAGAAATTAAGAACAAATATTGGATTTACCTCAGTAAGCATTGATTGGTGCTTAGCTACTGATGTCTTACTAAACTTTGAACTGCAACAAACTTGTACTTAAAGACTTTGGAATCTTTACTTGCAGCAGCCAATCTCCTTACCTGTAATCTGTAAAGACAGAAGGAACTTTATGCATTAGCTTGAAAGCTAAGTAAGCCCAGTTTTTCATGACAGCCCACCTTATGTTCACAAAAAGAAACAAGTCAGTAAACTTAAAAGATGGTTCTATCACTTTAGGCAAATAACAGATTAAATTGAATAATAAGCTGGTAACCTTTAACTAATTAAATGATTAGTTAACTGTATTTATGTTATTATTATGTAAATTAAAAATTTTAAATTTTTCGGAAAATTTGGGGTTTTGACATGTGGTATCAGAGCATGGTTCAAATACTAGGCCTTGATGTGGCTCAACTAGTTTCCACAGAACAGTAAAAATAATGTACTAACCTGTATTTTTTGTTTTATGTAAAAAGCAGAAAATTTCTTTTTCTGAATCTAACAGGCAGGTATGGAGAAGCTAGGAGAATATGCTGAGGAGGAGTCTCCCAACACCGAGACAAGACAGATGTCTAGAGAGCCTGTGTTAGAAGAGATAACTGCTCACTCTTCAGAACTGATACAGACTATCAAGGATTTGAAGACTGAAATGGAATCAGTCAAGAAGGATAACGAGAGGATATTAAAGACTCAGGAGGAGTTAAACCAAATCTTGATAGAAAATTTCCAGACAGAAGGGAGGAGTAAAAGATCCGAATCTGAGGAAGCTAGCCATCAGAAAGGATCTAAAAAGATGAAACTGGCTAAAGCTGAAAGTAGTTCATCATCTGAGGGATTCAGGGAACAACAAAGCTATTACACTACTAGTGACAGTAGTGAGGCTGAGTTGTATAAGAGAAAGAAAAAGTACAGGCCATATGAAGAGATTTCCGGGGAGTTTAAAAAAATAAAGCCCCCAACTTTCAACAGAGAGACTGAAAAAGGGGAAGAGGCAGAGTCCTGGTTATCCGGGATGCGGAAATATTTTCAGATATACAACTATTCAAATTAGCTGAAGGCAAGAATGGCCATCTATAATCTCTCTAGAAAGGCAGATATATGGTGGCAAGATCTGAAAAGAGTCAAGGGGATCAAAGAAAGAGAAGTCAATTGGAGTACCTTTAAAAGGTACTTCAAGAAGAAATTTCTGTCCGAACAATACTATGAAGAAAGGGCTAAAGAATTTTATGAGTTAAAGTTAGGAACCATGACTATGAATGACTTAAACAGTAAATTCTTAAGTTTGTTAAGGTATGCGCCTTATTTAGTTGATGAGAAACCTAAAGTACAGTGGTTTCTCAGCTGTCTGCCATACCATATCAAGGACAAAATCGAGTATGATAACCCTAAAACTCTGGAAGAAGCTACGAGGAAGGCAAATTTCTGTTTTGAACAGAACAAAAAGAAGGAAGGTATAGCCAACTGGAAGGCTAAAAAGAACAGTAATCAGCCCGAGTTCAAGAAAAAGGAGTTTGTACCTTAGAAAAATTTCAGGAATAATAAGAATAGAAATCATTCTAATGGTAAGAACTTCTAGGGAAATAGAAATGGTGCTTCTAATAATTCCAATAACTTCAAGGGCAAGGAATCTTCAAACAATCATGGAAATTTCACTAAGAATTTCGAACGAAAGGAGCCTGTTAAGTGCTGGGAGTGCAATGGCCCGCACTATGCTTCGGTCTGCCCAAATCGGAAAAAGCCAAACAACAATATTCATACTGTGCATGATGAAATGAATGTTGGAGAATTTGCAAGGACTATGCCCAGAATCAATGCAGCGTTGGAGAATCGTCAAGCTGATTATCAGACTTCCATGGTGGAAGTAGAAGGTATGGTTAACCAAACCCCTGTAACTATTTTAATAGATCCAGGAGCTAGTCTTAGTTACATTTCACCTCAGATAGTAGAAAAGTGTAAATTGACTGTTGAAAGGTTTGATAGCTCCTGGTTAGTTCAATTAGCCACTGGGGCAAAAAGGAAAGTAACCTGTTATGTGAAAGAATGTGCTTTAGTTATGAATGATTTTAAAACTATTGTTAAGTTAAATGTTCTGCCACTTGGCTCGTATGACTTACTGATTGGTATGGATTGGTTAGAACAGCACAAGGTAATTTTAAACTATTTTGATAAAACCTTTACGTGCGTAATTAATAATGAACAACCAGTAACAATTAAAGGTATTCCTAGGAAAACTGTAATCAGGCATATTTCTGCCTTACAACTTAAAAGAGCAGTCAGGAAAGGGTGCAAAGCCTATGCTGTAACTATTACAGATGAGGCAAGTAAAGCTGAAAAAGATAAAATAAAAATAGAGGATATTCCTGTTTTAAACGATTTTATTGATGTTTTTCCGGAGGAAATTCCAGGATTACCTCCCAGGAGGGAACTGGATTTCACTATTGAGCTGGTACCAGGTGTTGTACCTAGCTCGAAGGCTCTGTATCCTATGAATATTTTAGAACTTAATGAATTAAAATCGCAGTTAAAGGAATTAATAGATAAGAAGTACATTCGACCCAGTGTGTCCCCTTGGGGAGCACCAGTAATCTTTGTTAAAAAGAAAGACGGAACTATGCGACTATGCATAGATTACCGTCAACTAAATAAAATGACTATTAAAAATAGATATCCGTTTCCCCGCATAGATGATTTATTTGATCAGCTGCGTGGAGCTACAATGTTCTCAAAGATAGACCTGAGATCATGATATCATCAGGTAAGAATTAAAGATGATGACATTTTCAAGACAGCCTTCAGGACAAGGTATGGACATTACGAATTTGTCGTAATGCCATTTGGGCTTACTAATGCCCCAGCTATATTTAAAGGAATTAAAATCGTAGTTAAAGGAATTAATAGATAAGAAGTACATTCGACCAAGTGTGTCCCCTTGGGAAGCACTAGTAATCTTTGTTAAAAAGAAAGACGGAACTATGCGACTATGCATAGATTATCGTCAACTAAATAAAATGACTATTAAAAATAGATATCCGTTGCCCCGCATAGATGATCTATTTGATCAGCTGCGTGGAGCTACGGTGTTCTCAAAGATAGACCTGAGATCAGGATATCATCAAGTAAGAATTAAAGATGAGGACATTTTCAAGACAACGTTCCGAACAAGGTATGGACATTACGAATTTGTTGTAATGCCATTTGGGCTTACTAATGCCCCAGCTTTTTTTATGTGCCTGATGAATAACATAATGCATAAATACTTAGATAAATTTGTTGTCGTATTCATCGATGACATCTTAATCTATTCTAAAAATGAAGAGGAACATAAGGAACACTTACGGATAGTTTTACAAGAACTGCGAGATCAACAGCGTTTTGCAAAGTTCAGCAAGTGTGATTTCTTTAAGGATGAAATCCAGTACTTAGGTCACATAGTGACTAAGGAAGGGATTTCATTTGATCCTGAAAAGATTCGGGAAATCGAAGATTGGCCGGTTCCAAAAGACGTAACAGATGTTAGGTTATTCATGGGAATTACCGGTTATTACCGGAGATTCATTGAAGGCTTTTTGAAAATAGCTAATCCAATCACTTCCTTGCAAAAGAAAGGCAAGAAATTCGATTGGAACTTAAAATGTGAAGAAAGATTTAAGAAATTAAAAACTTTATTAACAACTGCGCCTATTCTAAGAATAGCAGATCCAAACAAGGATTCGTGGTTTGCACCGATGCTTGTAATGATGGTTTAGGTGGTGTGCTGACTCAAGACAAGCATGTCATTGCCTATGAGTCCAGGAAGTTAAAGATCCACGAAAAGAATTATGCCACTTATGATTTAGAACTTGCTGCTGTTATTCATGCCTTAAAAATGTGGCGACACCACTTAATAGGCAGAAAGTTTACTTTAATGATCGATAATAAAGGTCTGAAATACCTTTTAGATCAGCCCAACTTAAATGCAAGGCAAGCAAGGTGGTTGGCCTTCTTGAGTGAATACGATTTTGAAATTCAACACATAAAAGGAAAAGAAAATAAGGTGGCTGACGCTTTGAGCAGAAATGCAAGGCTGAACTTTACAGCAGTAATCAACACTTATGTTTCTGATTTAAATGAACAACTTACTGAAGGGATAGAATTGGATGAAATTTATCAAAATTTACAAGTTACAGCTAAAGAATAACCTACAGAAAGTTTAATAAAAGGTTATAGTCTAAATAAAGATGGATTTTTATTGTTTAAAGACAAACTGTATGTGCCTAATGTGCCTAAGGTTAAATTGCTGATTCTGGACGAAGTTCATAAAACACCTTACTCAGGGCATCCAAGCTACCAAAAGACTGTCACCATGTTAAGAAAAGAATATTTCTGGCCTAATATGAAATCCGAAGTAGCTGAGTATATAGCTAGATGTTTGGACTGTCAACAAGTGAAAAATGAACACCAACATCCAGCCGGTTTACTGCAGCCTTTGCCTATTCCTAGTTGAAAATGGGAGATCATTAGTTTGGATTTCATTACTGGATTACCTAGAAATTAGAATCAGAATGATTCAATCATGGTGGTGGTTGACAAGTTAAGTAAAGCAGCACACTTTATTCTTGTCAAGACTACTTACAAGGCTGCCAATATAGATGATATATTTCTAAAGCAGGTTTTTAGGTTACATGGAGTACCTAAGGTTATCATTTCAGAAAGGGATCCTAAATTCACAGGGAATTTTTGGAGGTCCTTGTTTAAGGGATTAAACACAACACTGAATTTCAGCACCTCTTTCCATCCTCAGACGGACGGACAGACATAAAGAGTGAATCAAGTGCTGGAAGACCTGTTAAGAATGTATATTAAGGATCATCCAGGTAAGTGGGAGGACTATTTGCATTTAGCAGAATTTGCATACAATAATAACTATCAGTCATCAGCTAAGTTCAGCCCATTTGAAATTCTGTATGGGGGTAAATGCAACACTCCTATCTCCTAGAATAATCCAGTAGATAGATTGGTGTTAGGGCCTGAATTATTGAAAGAAATGGAACAGATTGTGAAACAAGTGTAGGAAAATTTGAAGGTAGCACAGGATCGGAAAAAGAGCCAAGCAGATTTGAAAAGAACTCCCAAAGAGTTCCAGATAGGTGAGCACATTTTTATAAAGGTAAGACCAAAGAAGAGCTCCCTAAGACTAGGGAGTTGTGCAAAACTAGCACCACATTACTGTGGTCCGTTTGAAATTTTATCCAGAATTGGTCAAGTTGCATACCAGCTAGCGTTACCTCCTAACTTGAAAGTGCATAATGTTTTCCATATTTCTGTTCTAAAAAAATATGTTCATGATGCTACTCATGTGATTGATTGGAATGTTGTACAGGTGGAACCAGAAGGAGAAGTTCTGGTGGAACCAGACTGTATCCTCGGGAGGAGGGAAATTACTCTGCGGAACCGCACAATTGGACAGCTGAAGGTGCAATGGAAGCACCTTATTCCTGAAGAAGCTACCTGGGAACTGGAAAGTAAGATGCGGGAAGCATACTCGAATCTGTTCCAGGAGGTTGCAGAGGATGAGGAATAAGTAACATCGAGGACGATGTTACATTTTAAGGGGGTGTGTATGTCACATACCCCAATTTTGTAAAATAATGTTAATTGTTTTATTATATTCCTGAGACATTATGTTAAATTTAATGCTAAGTAGGAAATGATGACTCAGCAGAGCAAACCGAATTGGAATGTAATTCAGAATATTTTATTATTAATAAATAAATTATGGAGACAACAGCATGGGAGAGCTGTTAAAAAGAGGTTACTGGTCAAACTGGTGGATGGAACTAGGTGGAGGGAAAAATACAAGTGGCAGCATCCTCAAACACTTCCTAAGTTGCAGGTGGCAACTTCCCTATAATTGGGGTCATGATCCCCCAAGAAAGTGGGATCAGAGCAGGTGGCTCATTAAATGACAGTTAACCCAAAAAGACCTAGGCAATCTTTTAAAAAAGTACTCAATGAAGAGAGCTGAGGCTGCTCAGATATTTTCCAGAGAGAATTCATTCAGGAATTTCATTGAGGAAAGAGGGAAAAACAGTAAGGAATTTGTTCTAAGAGGATTGCTGTAGTAACTTGGTTTATTACAGCTTGTTAGCTGGGAGAACTTACTGATAAGTTCTGGATTAATACTGAGTTTGAATACTGGTATCTGAATTTGCTGCACCTAGTTCCAGCCAGGGAGACCAGAGCAAGCTCGGGGGTCCTGAGGAGTCGCTGTTTGAGCGCTCTCTAGGAATTGGTAGGGAGGAACGACCTCCCATTGCTGTTGTTGTCCAAAGATTAAGCAGGTTCTGTCACTTAACTGTCTTGTTTTAAATACTGTGAATGGTTATATGTTATGTTGTAGTTTATGATTTAAGAGTTAACTGGTTAATGATGTAAATGTTTTAGTTTATTAATAATGAAACCTTTTGATGAATGATAAAGACCCTATGTGTTTTTCCACATCTGGGTTTTACCAGACCGTACTCTAGCACAGAGGTAAAGTTAAATATGAATAGCATGATGAAACATCAGAGTAATAGTTTCTACATCTGTTAATTAGAAAAGGTACTTTATTGATAGTTGAATGAGTTCTTAATTAGAAATTTTTTCCTTGTACTATATTTCGTTTTCAGTAATTCTATTATTGTAAAGAATAGATAGAGTAGTAGATTTTAGACTAGGATATTTACTGTTTTACTGTACATTTTTCTTCATTTCAGATTAGTATAACTGTAATATTTAAGTTTAATACCAGAACTGAAAATCGAAATTTAATGGAATAAATCCTACTATTAAAACAAACTAAGTAAATACTCTGAACAAAGGTTAGTATGTGTGCTGATAAGATAAACCCTCGATAGGGTTAAATTAAATTTTGAATATATATAAATAAATATCATAACTAAGAAAACAATTTAATTATAAAAGAAAAATAGACAGCATGGCATAAATTACACAAGAGTTAATTAATAAGTACTATTTTCGATAAACTTATGAAAATAAACTAGGGATATTAATATAGAATCTATAGTATTCACAGAGAGCTAATATAGTGATTATAATAGTAATTTATTTATGCAATACAAGAATATTATTACTATTAACATAAGTAGTATTATATTACTGTAAGTAAGTTTTAGAACTACTCATATTGTTTGAGCTATAAGTATAGGTATACTGACGGTATTCAGATTAATTGAAAAAGAAGGATATAAAAAAAAGACTATATTATTAACAGGGTATAAACAATACATCAGTTACAATTTTCCTATTAATAAGTAAGTTAAATTATAAACCAGATAATAACACTTCTTATCAGTAAACAAATTAAATGTATTTCTTTTTACAGGAAGTAAACAACAGAAATACAGGTTGCTCTTTATCGAGCTTAACTATATACTATAAACATAACTAGTAACCCTATTATTTACAAAAGTACTTTTTAAATTTAACAATAACCTTAAAAGAAAAAGGGACGGAGTTATTCCTTCACTGTCAACTAGGGTTAAACCCTATAAAACCTAATTTATACAAATAAATCAATAAATGGTGGAATTAACAGTATTTTTCTCACAGCCGTGGTAAAATAAAACAAAGTAAGCATTCAATTTTCCAATGCTGTAAGTAAAGAGGGAATGCAGCAGAAGGAAACAGTTTTAAAAAATTATATAATAACCGAGGGTAAAAACCCTGTCCATTGAAAATAATATAAAGGTAACGACCGTAAAACCCAGTCTTGTTTAATAACCCACGGCCGTAACAAGAATTTACACATGAAGGATTACAGCCTGTTCATTACTTTAAACATAGAATTTTTCAACAAAAAAACCAAGTTTACAATCACGGCCGAAGCCGGAGAGCTCTGCAGTAGAGCTAGGGTCTTATAACCCAACATGTTAACAGCGAACAAACAACCAAAATAACCGAAAGCATTGAGGGTCTAAACAGGCCGCAACAACCATTCCCTCATAACCCCATAAGGGTTTACACAAGGTGGATGATCCATGGAGAAACCAGGGCTTACCGTAGCCCTTATCGCCGCAACCCATACTCTTATGAAGACCGAGAAGAAAAGCAGGGCCGTGACTGCAAACCAACATAAAACCGGTTGTTAAATTCATATTTAAAAGCAAGGAAATTATAAACAAGAAAATGAGCTTATCAGTTACAAGACTGAATAATACTTTACCTCGGCTTTGGAAGTAGCAACCAGCTTCACAGTAACCAGTGACAGCACGAGCAGGAAGTTAATCATTCAGCTGCAAAAAGGAAACAGTGTTTACAACACTTCATCAACCTTTGACAGCAGAGAAAACCTAGCTATTCAATGGACCAGGTAAAAAAAACTATAGCTGTGATGTTCTCTCTTTGCAACCATACACAGTATACCGTGCATTCAAGCCAAGATATTTCTGAAAGGAGAAACCACCTCCACAGTAGTGAACTAAAGGAAAAAAGGCGAAGACTGGTACAGTCAAGGGTTTGGAGTTTGAGCTGTTGAGGCAGCGAAAAACAACTAGGAAAATGGGCAAGTATGGTGTGGAGAAACACTAAGGAACGGCCTATACTTGGGTGCAAATGCACAATCGTAGCAGAGAGGATTGAGCCGAAGGCATTCACAGCATTGCACAGGTGACAGAATGTCCAGCTTACTCAGAGAAGCTGGAAGATTTCCCGAAGGCGAAGGAGAACAATGAGCTAGGTTTAAGATTTGAGCCTTTTTAAATACTGTAACGCTTGGCTCACACAAAGCCACTTCGGCATGCAATAATTTGTCATGGTGAGTAATTTTTCTATAGTTTATTGAACAATCACGAAGAACTCATTGTAATCAGTTTATTGGGCGGTTTCAAGGGTTACATTAGAACCTCTGCGGAAGTCAACCTATGATTTGAAATAATAATAGCAAGATCCTCGTTAATACATAAACCTATCATTTAAACTTCCATCGATGCAAGGGTTAACGAATCTTATATTTTGTTATGATATATTGTCACCGTATTATAATATTATCCCTTGTGATGCAAGTATAACGATAATCCTAAGTTTATCTTGATCCAGCCAAACTTTATTGTAAAGGATCTAGTAACGTGTTGTTATATAAATTTAAACCTTGATTTAAGAACACCATATCTAGAGTGGAGATGTAATAACTTATCTTTTATACAATCTTGATGTGTCTAGTGTAGATTTGAAAGGTTTAAAGTAAAGACTCTAAGAGTTATATTTAGAACAAGTATGTAACATGATCATAGGAAGAAAGTGTAATATTTATGGTTAAGAAAAGATATTAGTCTTACAAGAGTTTTACCAATATTACTATTGTAATTATAGATTATGCTATTGGTACACTTAAAAGAGGTTATAGTTTCAACCATAGTAACCCTTGTATTATAATGATCACTTTTAAGGTTCTACCATAGTCAACTAAGTTGGATAAAAATTTCCAAAAGGAAATTGGCAACCATTTATTTGATGAATGCATCATCTAGATTCAATGTCCTTAACTTATAATTTATCACCTATAAAGATGAAGCCATTAAGAGGAAGATTTTGAATGTAGTGGCTAGACCTTGAAACTTTATGTTGTACTTTCTTTTGATTAAAAATATTAAAATAATTTTGCATTAGGTTATTCTTCAGACCTAAGTTAAGCTTTAGTATGTGTTAATTCAGTAGCGATGAAATTAAGACCCGATTCATCAGCTTGAGTTTATCCCTATCAGTAGATAGTTAGTTTGGTAGCAGTAAATGTAAACCCCTCATTTATATACTTTACAAAGTAAGAGTGATTGTGCTTTCTTAAATATAAACTTTTGAGTTTTCATTTTTCTGTTTGTAAACAATCTTGTGTATAAAGATCCTATAACACTGATAACTTTGATAGTTATCAAACAGTTCAGTAATCACAAGAATGATAAAGCTGCCTCCACGAGAAATTAAGAACAAATATTGGATTTACCTCAGTAAGCATTGATAGGTGCTTAGCTACTGATGTCTTACTGAACTTTGAACTACAACAAAATTGTACTTAAAGACTTTGGAATCTTTACTTGCAGCAGCCAATCTCCTTACCTGTAATCTGTAAAGATAGAAGGAACTTTATGCATTAGCTCGAAAGCTAAGTAAGCCCAGTTTTTCATGACAGCCCACCTTATGTTCACAAAAAGAAACAAGTCAGTAAACTTAAAAGATGGTTCTATCACTTTAGGCAAATAACAGATTAAATTGAATAATAAGCAGGTAACCTTTAACTAATTAAATGATTAGTTAACTGTATTTATGTTATTATTACGTAAATTAAAAATTTTAAATTTTTCGGAAAATTTGGGGTTTTGACAATACATGGATTATTGATAGTGGTGCCTCTAGGCACATGACAGGAAAGAAGATAGCTCTGTAAAATATTGAAGAGAATAATTCTTCTGAGAAGGTGTCATTGGGAGATGACTATCAATATCCCATCAAAGGTATTGGTGAATCAAGCTACAATATTGACTCTAGGACCGACATGAAGATGAAGGAAGTACTGTATGTACCAGGTTTGAAAAAGAACGTACTCTCCATCTTAGTAGATAAGAAAGGATATAGATTTGATTTTATAGATGGACAAGTGCTCATGTGGTGCAAAGTGAAGACACTTGAAGATGATGTAGTCATTGGAGAATAAGAAGGAAGACTTTACAAGCTCAAAAGAAATCTAGAGACAACCCTTGTCCATGAGACTACCAGCTCAAGTGAATTGTAGCATAGGAGACTTTCTCACATAAACTACAAAGCATTGCACTATGTGAGCAAGGTGGTAACAGGGTTACCAGATCTGAAGATCGAACATGAGGGAACCTGCAAGGGATGTGGACAGGGAAAGAACATAAAGAATCCATTTTCGAAAAGTGACACAAAGACTAAAGGTGCGTTGGAACTAATCCATTCTGATGTATGTGGTCCTATCCCCTCCACATCTTTAAGTGGATATGAATACTATGTCACATTTATTGATGATTATTCAAGAAAGACTTGGATACAATTTTTGAATATTAAAAGTGAAGTGTTCAGGATATTCAAGGAATTAAAAGCCTTGATAGAGAACCAGTCAGAAAAGAAAATCAAGGCATTGAGATCAGACAATGGTAAAGGAATTTGAATCATTTTGTGAGAAGGAAGGAATCAAGAGGAAACCAGCCACTCCATGTAATCCCCAACAAAATGGTGTTGCAAAAATAAAGAATAGAACTATCATGGAAGCAGTAAAGATCATGATTCATGATGAAGACCTCCCTATGCACCTATGGGATGAAGCTGCAAGAACAACCGTATATGTGCAAAATAGATTATCTCACGGTGCTCTTTGATTCAAGACTCCTGAAGAGATTTATACCGGGAAGAAACTTGAAATAAGCCATCTCAAGATATTTGATTGTCTAGTGTATGTACATATTTCGAAAGAGAAGAGAACCAAATTGGATCCTTCTGGTAAGAAGGGAATATTTGTAGGATACTGTGAAGTATCCAAAGCCTTCAGGATATACATTTCAGGATGTCACCATATCGATATTAGTAGGGATGTATCCGTCGATGAAGAGGCAACTCTTAAGAAATCCAAAAGGTGTCAACTTGTAGACTTACATGAAGAAGATGTACCTCCCAGAATAACAAAAGATGAACCAACTCCTGAAAGAATAACATCAGAAGAACGTGACATGCTAGAGCCTCAGAAGCCACCTACTATGGATATCTCTTGAAAGAGAAAACCTACTTGGGTAAGAGAAATCATACAAGAAGTAGAAATATATGGAGCACCAGAAGGTTCCACAAGAACCATCAAAAGATCAAAGCCATATTGCAATTATGTAGCTTTGATGCATGATCTTGTAGACGAAGAACCCAAAAGCTATGAGGAAGTTGCACAGAAGAAAGAATGGGTTGAAGCAATGATGGAAGAATACCAGTCGATCATGAAAAATGATGTTTGGGATATTGTTCCCAAACTAGAAAACAAGTGTGGTATCTTCGAAATGGATCTACAAGATAACACATGCTGCAGATGGAAGTATTGAAAAGTACAAGGTAAGATTTGTGGCTCGAGGATTCTCTCAAAAAGAGGGGATCGATTATGAAGATACATTTGCTCCAGTAGCAAGATACACTTCCATCAGATCTATGATGGCACTTGCTTCCATGAGGAAGTGGGACTTACACCAAATGGATGTAAAGACAACCTTCATTAATGGTGTGATTGAGGAATAAATTTACATCGAACAACCACAAGCATTTTAAGTCGAAGACAAAGCGACTCATGTATGCAAGTTGAAAAAGGCTCTGTATGGACTAAAACAAGATCCTAGAGCTTGGTATGGAAGAATAAATAGCTTCTTGACAAGCATGGGATTTACCAATAGTAAAGTTGATCCTAATCTTTACATGAAGATTATGGATGATGAACCAGTCATACAATTGTTGTATGTGGATGATCTATTTCTGACAGGAAATGAGAAACATATCAAGGATTGTAAGAAGAATCTAGCTGAATAATTCGAGATGAAAGATCTTGGATTGATGCATTATTTCCTAGGAATGGAAGGGTGGCAAAGCCCAGAAGGAATCTTTTTGAATCAGGGAAAGTATGCAGTAGAAACCTTGAAAAGATTTGATATGTTGGATTGTAAAGTCATGACCACACCCATGGACACCAACGTAAAGTTGTTGTCTGATGAGACATCTGAGCTAGTGGACATGACTCACTATAGACAGAATATTGGGTCATTAATGTATCTGACGAACACAATACTAGATATATGCTTTGCTGTGAACACCTTGAGTCAGTATCTAGTTAAACCTAGACAAGTTCACTTGATCGCTGCAAAGCATGTCATGAGGTACCTAAAACGTACAATTGATTTGGGACTGTACTATGGGAGAGATCATGACTACAATTTGTATGGGTATACGAATTCAAATTGGCAAGGAAGTGTCGCAGAAAGAAAGAGCACCTCAGGTGGATGTTATTGTCTAGGATCTGCCATGATCTCATGGCTTAGAAAGAAACAGTCCAGCGTTTCTCTCATCACAACTGAAGCAGAGTATATTGCAGCTTGCTCCACTTGTTGTGAAGCGATATGGCTTCGAAAGCTAATGTCAGGAATATTTGACATGGAGGTGGACACCACAGTAATTTTCTGTGAAAACCAGAGTTGTACAAAAATGATAGAAAATCCGATGTTCCATGACAAATCGAAGCATATAGAAATCTGATATTTTTATATAAAGCATATGGTACAAAAGGGAGCCATCAAGCTCGAGTATGTGATTACCAATGAGAAAGTTTCTAATATACTGACCAAGCCTCTCTCTCTAATGAAGTTCGAGTATTTCCATGATAGGATTGGTGTAGTTTGAAAGGACTTTCCTTGGAAGGAGGAAAAGTGACGGAACTATAAATAATGAACCCTCCTCGAACAAAGGAGGAGCAAGTTGAGACTTTCGAGGAAAGGGGGAGCAATGATGAGATTGAAATCGATGATGGATGATAGTGATGATGGAGTGACATTGTGTATGCAGTCGAGATCTATATTGTATATTATACTCTTACTTGGAAGAGTATGCCTATGCATGTGTGTAGATATCATAGTATAACACTCAATTATGACTGGTCCTAACCTTTGTGGTATGAATGGTCTACGATGAGTCCTCATGGACAATAGTACTGGCATTGGGTGCGGTCAAGATCTACATTTAGTTGTAAACAATTTAGCTGATCAATTTCATGGATTATGATGATGGAGGATTGCATCATCCTTGGACTTATGTCCTAAAGTGATAGGGATTGATCATCCCGTAATTGGATCATGTGAGGATTGCATCATCCTTTGACTTATGTCCTAAAGTGATAGGGATTGATCGCCCTGTAATTGGATCATGTGAGGATTGCATCATCCTTGGACTTCTTTACTAAAGTGATAGGGATTGATCATCCTGTAATTGGATCATGTGCAGATTGCATCATCCTTGGACTTATGTCCTAAAGTGATAGGGATTGGTCATCTCGTAATTGGATCATGTGAGGATTGCATCATCCTTGGACTTGTGTCCTAAAGTGATAGGGATTGATCATCCCGTAATTGGATCATGAGAGGATTGCATCATCCTTGGACTTATGTCCTAAAGTGATAGGGATTGATCATCCCATAATTATATCATGTCAAGATTGCATCATCCTTGGACTCATGTCCTAAAGTGATAGGGATTGATCATACTGCAATTGGATCAGGTATGGACTGCATCGTCCTTGGAAATATGTCCTAAAATGATAGGGATTGATCATTCCTGTAAATAGATCATGTGTACTGTAGATAGCGTGGTGGAAAAGGATCAAGTAGATTGAAGTGCAACAGTGAAGGATCAAGTAGATCGAAGTGCAATTGCAAAGGATCAAGAAGGATCGAAGTGTTGTCGCAAAGGATTGAAAGGATCAATGTGCTGCTACAAAAGGATTGAAAGGATCGAAGTGCTACTGCAAAGGATCGAGAAGATCAAAGAGCTACTACAAAGGATCAAGAAAATCAAAGTGTTGTTGCAAAGGACCGAAAGTTCTAAGTGCTGCTGCAAAGGATCAGAAGATCGAAGTACTACTGCAAAGGATCAAAAGATCGAAGTGCTGCTATGAAGGATAAAAAGATCGAAGTGTTGATGCAAAAGGATCAAGTGATCATGTGATGCAGAAGATCAAGAGTAACGGTTTCAAGTTACTAATTGTGAAAAACTTCCTGTGACTTATAGATGCATTACTTCGATGTACTGTTGTAACTGTCTCTCTGTTCTCCTGTAGTTTGTGATGATGCTGTTAGTAGAATAACCTTCTCGTTAAGGGGGAGTGTTGAAATATTGTAAATTCAAAGGATATTCTAAATGTATTTTACTGATGTAACCCAAGGGAGATGTTATTTATCCTTCGACGGGGTGTTACTATTGTATTTGGTCATCATAGAGTAATGAGGTAAAGCATTCTCTTGTGTCGGGTCTTTAGCACCCCAATTAATAATATAATATGCTATTTTGTATGATTCCTAGGTGAAGTTGGCCTATAATGTTAATTGGGACTAACTTGTCTAGTGAAAAGACAATTGACAATTACTGTAAATAGAGGAGATGTGATTCTTATTTGACCACACACTCACTCACTTATGTAGCGTACAGGAGAGAGAGAGAGAGAGAGAGAGAGAGAGAGAGAGAGAAAACAGAAGGAGGAGAACAACTATTTTGGGGTTGTATTTTATACATCTTATACAGAGGAAGTTTTTGTTGGGTTTTATTCCCCTTGAGGGTTTCCCAGGATAATGTTGTGTCTATCTTGTGATTATGTTTCTATCAGTGATTCTTGACATGCTGCTATGATTTCTGAATTGAATACCATTTAATCTAGTTTAGCATAAGAAAAAATTAACACAAATAGCTTATTCCTAAGTGCTAAAGGTTTTGTCAAGAAATAAGAAATCCTATGCTCAAATCTTTGAGCTCAAACTAAAATAGGAATGGGTTCTAAGCCTAATGTAAAGATACATGCTTTTAAACTATGGTAGGTAGGGTTTATGGTTTAATGGGAAACATATGCACTTTGAAACTGTAGAGAGGGTTTTTAATGTTTTCATGGAAAGAAGTATGGATCCAAACTATAGGGAAGGGTGTTTCTATTTGATTCTTAGTGGAGGCTAGGATGGCGCTTTCAATGAGCCACGTGATGGGTAGGCTCAAGCCTTAACCCTGGCGCCAAGGATTTTTTCCTGTAATTTGTTTGGTATTTAGTTTGGTGTTGGGGAAGGTTCATGCTCTAGTGATTGGAGCAGCACATACCCTGGTTGGGATTACAATGCCGGTGTGAAACTCTTAACAGGTATTCTATCATTCTCGTATGGTTCAACTCTTTGAGTTTCGTTTGGTTTTAATGTTTCAATGCATACTTCTCATGGTTGCTTGGTTTCGTGTTGCAGGTTTGGGGGCATCGTGAGTGCTCTACTTGATCGGAAGAGACTTGGTCGACTGCGCAACCATCCGGGTAAGCCCACATAGAAAAAGGGCCTTTACCCAATGTTTAGTCATTTTCAGTGTTGCAGGGTTTCTATGTTGTGAAGTTGTAACCAATCACCTCTTTGGGTCTTGGCCTGGGTTTTGGAGGAAATGATGATAGTAATGTTTTGGATTTAATACCCTGTAGGTTTGGGTTTGGGGATTCTTAGCTAATTCCGGCATTTGGTTTTGAGATACGACTGTGTAAAAAATTGTATGGATTTGTAATGGATTTTGGGTTAATTAAATTTGACTCTGTGTTTCTTTGCTTACTACAAGCTCTGCGAATTTTAATGGATGTGTTTATAAATTCTATCAGTTCCATTGCAGATGGCACTACGATACCACTACTTGAATATTTAATGTGGATAGTGGAAATGTGGTTTAATTAATTGGTTCGTCGCTTTTACATGGATGTTTCTTTGTCGATTAATTGATATGGTTTTAATTTAGATAAATTACCTTCGTTTAAAATGATGGAAAAGGCAGAGCCCTTGATTTGTATTGGTTTTGGTTTTCGTGGGAGAATTCTTGGTCTGCATTTTCAATGAATGAGTTATGTAGGTTTCCGAGGGAAATCCTAGCTCTATCTGTATGTTGGTTATGATGCTTTCGTTGTTTCACGAGCGACCGCAATGGCTTGGATAACACAGACTGTGTGTTGGGTTTATATTTTAGTTCTTATGTGTACATGCTTATGGTATTTTCTTTAAAGGATTTGATACTGGGTTGTATAGTTTTATGGTTTATTTTAATTTTTTTAACATGTTTATCGCTCCCAACTAGGTTCCATGCGATTCGATCCTGGGTTGATCGTTGGCTGGGGTTTAATGTTTATTGAATGTTGTTGATATTTTGTTAAGCGTTGTAAATAGATTTATCTGTCGATAATAATAAGCCGGAGCTTATGGGTTACGACCTTGGGTCGCGTGGGTTAATTGATTGTGATATTTTTTTATCATCTGGTTAACGATATGTATGAGTTTTTGATTGATGAGATATGGTGTTATGTCGTTTAATTATTTACGAATTATTTAATTCTCTTTAGCTGGAGCATATGAGATTTGATTTGGTAACATGACATTCAATAATCACTTTATAGTTCCATTTGCAGTATAATATAATGCTCTATTTGTTAATTTAATTGTTTACTATTTTTACGTAGATAGGTGTTGAGGCCCGAAAAATCGCAAGCAACAATAGTAAGGGATTCTCCCTAGTCAACGTTCCCAACTAGCCTGTGACTGTTTGGTATGGGGACTTCGTCCGGTTTTGTGGTCTGGCTACCGTAGGTCAAGTAAAAAAAATGAAGGGTTTTATCGGTTGTGGCCCGGTCCACTGTGTATATTTTTGTATTTTTTTTAACTTTAAGTATGATATGCAAGTGCCTATCTAACATGTAGATTGATAAAGAATATGAGGAGCAGTCACAATGTGATGCACAGGTTCTTACCTCTCGTCTTAACTCTCTCGCATCTAAATCACACACACAAAACAAAATACTAACTAAGTTGTCCCTAGGGAGCAAGATTATCAATTAATGAGTAATGTATTACTGCTCATATGTTAAGATAAATCATAGATAGCTTTTCTTAGAATCAAAACACATAAACATGAATAGAGATATGCACAACAAGATAGCTCGTTGTTTGTTAAAACATTCATTACTCATAGTGGAAATTATCATAAAATAAACCAGAGAACATTGATACAAGAACATAAGTTCGGAAAGTTAGAACGATCTCACAGTTAATGAAGCACAACTGAAAACGAAATAGTTCCCTTTCAACATTGTTCATTTCACCACATTTGAACATTCCACACAGCACTTTCTCCAACAGGCAAAATTGTAATTATATTATTGCAAAATGAAATAGTTCCTCTTACAACAAGTTTTTCACAAGTCTCACTGGGAAAAAGCCCCCCCCCTTTTTTTCCTCTCTCTTTCCTCAATTTATACAAAAACCAACAAAACCTTTGGGTTTCCCCCCCAACTCGTAACTTTTGGGTTCCTCAAACCATTTTGTCTTTTGTGAGTAGTCATGATTCATACGAACATTACATTTCAAACCAAGATTAATATTTACAACACTGTGTAAGAAAGACCGGCCTGGTAACCAACGAACCCCCAAATCCCGAGACTGTGTTCTTAATGATTATGCTTCGTAATCTAATGGCCCTTTTGATATCCTGTCAGTATTATATTTTCTCTTTCTTCTTTATGCTTCAGCTTTTCCTTTCTTCAGCCAATTTCCTTTTTGCAGCAGTATTCATCAACTGAATCCAGAAAATCTCCTAGGTTTGTCTGTAATCAGACGAACAACTCATCATTCACCCGGACTACCTTCGATAAAAATAAACCAAACTACCAATAAAACCAGCGTTAAAAGTGAAACCTGGTACTGCGTTTTCAACATGAAAATCTTAACTTGATAAAAACAAAGAACATCTCGCCATTCATGAAACATGTTACAAGCTCATAACAATGGCGGGAAAATGACCAAGAAACAGGCATATAAAAATCCCCATCGGCAAATTGGAACACTTGACATCAGTCAGTTAGTTCACTGGAACACAACAACGGTGGGTGATCCATGGTCTAGGGGTTTCGGAGCACAACAAATCGTCGACGAAAAAATAAAGTAGTAAAATGGGTGTCATACATCGGTGGTCGAAAAATTATTTAATCGGATGGCTAGTCTGCTGAGGGACCGCAACGGCAGGAATCAAAAAGACACGGCCTCCGCCCAAAGTCATAAACTGCTCCGATAGTGAAGAAAACACAAAGAAAAACCATAAGTCTGTGGGCTCGGTAAAGATAGGAGATATGCATCGGAAAATTCATCATTTAGCTTCCGCAACGACGGATCTACAAGGAACTACGGCTCCGACTCATTATACTAAAAATCTCCGACAGCGAAGAAAAAGGAAATAATCGGGAAATCAAAACTCAAATTCAAAAGGCAGCATCAGCAAACAACGACATCCACTCAACAAGCATCCTCAAAGATCAAACTTGCAATAACATTAAGCAATCCTAATCAAACTAAGCAAGAAAAAATTTGAAAGGAGGGTCCCAATTGTTTAGAAATTTGGGAGAAAGTTGCCGCTGCAACAATTGGCAACTACCTGGTGAGCCCAGATCTCTGAATCAACTCTTCCTTAAGTAACAAACTGTTCAACAATTAAACTAATATGTTGAATTCTTCTATATGTCTATATTCCTACAATGGCAAATGTACGTACTATAATCATTGATGACAGTCCAATCTGTTAGGAAATGGAAACCCAAAATCTCCAAGTCAGGATAACTCTTTTGAGGCCAAGTAGATGAGTTTCATTTTACCTCTGTCTTTGGGCAGCTTCCAGCTTGGACACCATAGGAATGTAACATATGGTAAACAGATATATTCATTTGTTCCTCATTCCCATGCCATTTTGCACTTTTGTGTGCTTGTGGAATTTTTGGTCCTTCTAAGCCCTCCTCGTGCCTTTCTTTCTAAATTTTTTATTCAGGCTCCTCTATCCATAGTGTCCTTTTGTGTGAGAGATGTATTTAATTTTTAGCTCACGAATGGAGAAGAACTTTAGGCAATTTGGTGTTTTTATATGATTTGGTACCTTGCTTTGATAGATATTGCTTTTTTTTTTAGGTGTTTTGACTCTTATCTACCTTTAGGCTTTCAATTATTGGCATGGGGTCATTTATATATAATATACTGTTTACCTTGCTTCCTTTTCATGGATCTTTTGTTGTTACACCCTAGGACATTTTAGATGTGAAATGGATGGAGCCTCGAAATAGTATTCTAGACCTTTTGATCCTGAGTCATTTTTCAGGGATTACGCCAGACTTCAATGTGTTCATAGCCATTTAGGAAAACTACTTACTATAAGAAACTCCATCAAATTCAAACAATAATATACAGTCTAATACCCAAAGATATCAATTAATCCAGAACTCTGACGCTTTCCATGAAACCAAAAGTTTGCCTCTTTTATTGAAATCAAAAGAAATCTAAACTAAAAACAAAACCGAAATGAAATAAATCAAAGTGGACAAACAAATCAATTTATTTATGTATAACAAAAATAAAAGCAAAAAATCAAGAAAAATAAGGTTTAAGAACTAAACCATTTACTGGTAAGTTCTCCTCCCACCCCTATAAATCTTGCAATTTATAGGTTGAGGGGCCAATTTTTGCTGCAATCTGGAAAGGGCCTACCCATAACTGTTGAAAATTTGTGTGCTTTCCCTTCTCATCATGTGGGTGATCCCATTTAAGAACCAAGTCCCCCACTTCAAATTCTTTTGTTCCAGCTTTGTGCTTATCAAACCACCTTTTCACTACCTCCTATTGTTGCTTAAAACATTCTCTGGCTTTGGATCTAGACTCCTCCGCCTTTAATAGATTATGGATTCTAAGTTGCAGGATTTCGTTATCTGTACCTCTAGATTCTTGGGCTATTATGGAAGAGGGTAGCATAATGTTAGGATGAAGTATAGCTTCTTTTCCATAAATAAGGGTATATGGTGACACACCTAAGGAATTCTTGGGTGTGACCCTATCAACCCAAAGAACGTTTGGTTATGCTAAATGCCAACTTCTCTGGTTTTCTATGAAAATCTTTTTCAAAATCCTAATCAAATTCTTGTTCGTAGATTTTTCCAAACCATTTCCTTGTGGGTAGTAGTTGGTAGAATAATGCAACTTAATTCCTTTTTCATGAGCAAATGCAGTTAATTTAATGGAAGAAAAGTAAGTAGCATTATCAAAAACTAAGGAAATTGGAACCCCAAACCTAGTCATGATATGATCCTGCACGAAATCCATGACAACATCTTCATTGACTTTTCGTAGTGGAATGGCCTCGACCCATCTAGTGAAATAATCCATTGTCATTAAAATATATTTGTGCTGCAAGGAAGAATTTAGTTTTATTTCTCCAATGACGTCAATTCCCCATTGCTCAAATGGTTCTGTTATCATAACCGTTTTCAGTGGTCCTGCTACTTTGGCTTGTCTTCCCCCACACGTCTGACAAATATCACACTTTCTCACATGGGCATGAGCATCCTAGAACAACGTGGGCAGATAGTACCTAGCCCTAAGAATTTTGTGGGCTGTTGTATCTCCAGAGAAATGGCCTCTAGCAGGCCCATCATGTAACTCAGTTATAACCTTTTTTGCGTCTTCCTTTTCTAAACATCTGAGAAGGACTCCATCATAATTCTTCCTAAATAAAATTCCATCAACAATATGATAAGCAGCTGATTTAAGGCGCAACGCTCTTTACTGCTTGGAATTCCAATGTTCTGGCAACACACCTTCCTGAAGGTAATGAACAAGGTCTCGGTACTAGGAATCTAGAGCCGTGAAAAGAGGACATACATCCATCATATGTAACTCTGCTTCATTTTCCCAATTTTTTTCTTCACGGCTATTACCTTCAACCATTAGTATGCACAGTCCTTTCCCTCTAACTATGGAGGCTGTCTTGAATTCAAGATCATACTCTTATAAAGCTATTACCCAATTGCCTCTTCTTTCTCCCAATTCTTTTTGCATGAAAAGAGACCTCACAGCTGGGTGTGGAACTATTACCTTTGTCCAGTTCTTAAGTATGTAAGGCCTGAATTGTTTTACTGCTTTGAAGACTGCATAATCTTGTTTATCCACATCTGGGTAATTTAATTCACCCCCCTGCAGACTAGTGCTCATAAATGATATGGGGAACTCATCTCCCCCATCTTCCTTCTGAGTAAGCACCACTGCTAATGAATTGTCTGATGCGAAAGTGTACAGAATAAAATCCTTCTCATAATTTGGAATTTTGAGAGAGGGTGCATGAGCAATATATGTCTTTATTTTACTAAATGCATTCTTCTCTATGTCAGTCCACTTGAATTGTACACTTTGCTTCACCATTTGTTGCAAAGGATTAACAATTTGGGTGAAGTCCGTCACAAACCTTCACACGAAATTTATTGTCCCCATAAATGATTGCATACCCTTTTTGTTATGGGTAAGGGGATCTGTTCAATAGCTTTGATCCTTTATCGGTCTATGGAGATCCCCTTCTTAGAAACAATGTGACCCAGTAGCTTTCCTTCTGTAACATCAAACACACACTTCTTGGGGTTTAATGAGATACCATATTTTCAGCAATGTTCGAAAATATGTTTTAGATGGAACACGTGTTCTTCCCTTTTCTTTGAGAATATTGTGATGTCATCGAGGTATACCACCACACTGCGGCCGATCAACCCGTGGAAAGCTATATCCATATACCTCTGGAAAGTAGCTCCAGCGTTTATGAGTCCAAAGGGAATCCTTCTGTAAGAAAAAGTCCCCCATCTTGTTTTGAATGTAGTTTTGAGTCTGTCTTCTTCAGCTACTAACACTTGATTGTAACCAGAGAATCTGTTTAATAAAGAAAATAACTCAGAACTAGAGACCATCTGCAATATCTGTTCCATGGGTGGGACTGGATAATTGTCTTTATCTGAAGCGCGATTTAAATTTCTGAAATCCACACATAGTCTGATTTCTCCAAATCTCTTCCTTACTGGTACCAGATTTGAAACTCATTCCAAATGTCTGAATTTGAAGATAATTTTAGCATCCAACAATTTCCTTACTTCATTCTGAATTAGAGGCTCTAGTTTCGGATGCATTTTCCTCATAGGATGCTAATAAGGCTTGACCCCGGTCCTAATAGGGATGACATTCTGAATAATCTTGGTGTCATATGTTTTCAAATCTTTATACGTCCAGGAAAACACATATTTGTATTGTTTAAACAAATCGATGAACTTATTTCTTTTACCTGGGGAGTGTTAGGGTACACAGGCTACTCCCAAAGGACCGAACACCAAGAACAACCGCTTCACACAAACAGATCACAGATCAATACACCAATGTTTGTCACGTGGTTAAAACCCTCAAGAGGGAAACAGTCCACAGCCCCAGCCAAATAGCTACTTGGAGAAATTTATTATGCAAAGGAAATAAAGTTACATGAGCTTCTCATAATCGATCAACTAGCCAAGGACCCTCTATGATCTTTAAATAGAGATCATAGACCAATAGGGTGTTAAGCCACGGATCAATGGTAGGTATGATATAAGAGAAGTTGAACTGTCGGATCATTCTATGTCTAGAACATATCGTGACCGTCGGATTAGAATATTTACAAATGCATACTAATGCATACTAAAGAAACACACTTTTACCTAATGGATATATTACACAAGTTGATCTTAACTAACTCCTAAGTATCTAAATATCCTAACATCCCCCCTTAATAACAACTTGGGATAGGATTGAAGGATTTACAAAAGTGACACTATTAGGAGAAGGAAGGAGGCATTAGAGCCTATCCCCCCTTAAGGACACATTCCCGAACTCCTAACATAGACCGAAGTTTAGAAAACTTCGCTTCTGTAAGAGACTTGGTAAAGATGTCTGTAACTTGATCATCTGTAGGACAATAGAGCACTTCAATAACACGATCATGAACAAGATTTCTGATGAAGTGCATGTATAGCTTAATGTGTTTGTTGCGCTGATGTAGAACTGGATCTTTGGCAATCTTGATGGCACTTTGATTGTCGCACCAAAGTGGAGTAGGCTGCTGCTGCTCGAATCCAAACTTTGAAAGGATCTGTTGAAGCCATAAAGCTTCCTGACTGGCATTAAATGCGGCTCAATATTCTGCTTCTGCTGAAGAAAGAGCAAGAGCTTGTTGTTTCTTACAAGCCCAAGTGACAGGTCCAGATCCCAGACTGAAAACATAACCTGCAGTAGACTTTCGATCATCAAGATCACCAACCCAATATGAATCAGTGAAACCAACCAACAAAGGTTTCCCCCCTGTACTGTAATGAATCCCAAACTGAATTGTACCTCAAATATATCGAAGTATTCTTTTTGTTGCTTTCCAGTGACTTTCATGAGGAGTTTGCATGTAACGGGAAACACGACCAACAGAAAAGGAAAGGTCAGGACGGGAATGAGTCAAGTATAAAAGACTACCAACAAGCTGACAATACAAGGTGGCCTCTACTTCAGGGGAAGTACAAGTGGTAGAAAGTTTGATTCCAGACTGGAAGGGAGAAGGGGATGGTTTACAATCTTCCATGTGGAAGCGACGAAGAAGGTCACAAGCATACTTAGACTAGGAAAGAAAGATTCCTTCTTTGGTTTGCAAGACTTGAAGACCAAGACAATAATGCAAATGTCCTAAGTCTAACATTTCAAAATTTTGCTTAAGACTGGATTTCACATGGGTTATAAGGTTAGGGTCACTACCAGTAAGGATAAGATCATCAACATAAATAACAAGTATGATGAGATGGTTTCCTACTTTCTTGGCATAGACATTGGGGTCAGAATGACATCTAGAAAAACCAGTGTCAAGGAGAAAGCTATCCATTTTGGCATACCAAGCTCTAGCAACTTGCTTAAGGCCATATAAGGATTTCTTAAGGAGACAGACAAGGCTAGAGTTATTCTGAACATATCTAGGAGGTTGTTCCATGTAAATTTCCTCATGTAAATCACCATGTAAGAAGGCATACTTGACATCCATTTGATGGACTTCCCAGTTATGTAAGGCTGCAAGGGAAAGAACAAGGCGGATGGAGTTCATTTTCACTATAGGGGCAAAGGTTTCATTGTAGTCAATCCCTTCAACTTGGGAAAAACCTTTGGCAACTAACCTTGCCTTAAGTCTTTCAACACTTCCATCTGATGCATACTTAGTTCTGTAGACTCATTTACATTTGAAAAGTTTTCTTCCTTTTGGAAGAGGAACAAGATCCCAAGTATCATTCGCCATTAAGGAACGATATTCTTAATCCATAGCTGCATCGCAATCTGTATTTCCTGAAGCTCCTGCAAAATTTTCTGGATCATGATGCTCGGAAACTTGAGCCAAAAGAGAAGAGGCTCACTGAAACTAAGAACGTGTTCGACATTGATCTCTAGGATCACCGGCAAGATCACCAGCTGCTTCACATGTTGAACGGACCCATCGAGGAAGTATTGGTGCTAGTGTAATTGGAGGAACATGAGCAGGCGGAGGTGGATTTTCATCCTCACTGTCATCATCAGAAACTGGAGTTGGAAACCTGTCAGGGAAGCTAGAAGAAGAAGAAGAAGAAGGCACAATCGTCGAATCAGGCTTGCAGGCCAAGATATTTTCATCAAATTTAACATCTCTTCTAATGATTATATCATGAGAATGTGGCTGAAGAAGTCTATAACCTTTTACATCTTCAGAATATCCAACAAATATGCACTTTTTACTTTTAGGCTGCAATGCTTTTCATTTTTCATCCGGAATGTGAGCCCATGCTTCACAACCAAACACACGAAAGTGACTTACATCGGGTTTAATTTTACTCCATGCTTCTTTCGGTGTTATATCCTGTAACTATGTAATTTGCACAATTTATGGCCTCAGCCCAATATTGAAGACTTAGTCCCTTAGATTGGATCATACAATTAGCCATTTCTTTTAAAGTGCGTTTCTTCCTTTCAGCTACACCATTTTGTTGTGGTGTATATGGAACAATGTGCTGTTGTTGGATTCCTTGTTCAGTGCAAAAAGTAGTGAACTTGTTGTTAACATATTCTCCTCCATTGTCAGATCTTAACTTAATAATTTGATGACCAGATTGTTTTTCAACAAGGGCCTTATAGGCCAAGAACATATTAAATACTTCGCTCTTAAGTTTTAGGAAGTAAACCCAAGTGCGTCTAGAGTAGTCATCAATGAAAGTTAAGAAATATTTGAAACTAGAAAATGAAGCAGATGGAAGAGGACCACACAAGTCACTATGCACAAGCTCTAAGGGAACCGAGGTGTGCCAAGAGGCACGTTTGTCAAAACTGTCCCGATAATGTTTTTCGAGTACACAACTGGAACAAACACCATCCTTGCAAGATACCAGCGAAAGACCAGTCACCATATTGTCTTTACATAGTTGTTGCAATGAGCGATAATTTAATTGACCAAATCGCTCATGCCAAAGTTTGCTCAAGTTATCACTATGAGCAACAAAAATAGAAGGAAAAGGTGATGACCCAAAGTTGTTAAATTTGTACAACCTGGTAATATCATCAACAGTTCCAGTAGCAAGGATATTTTGAGGATTTTTAAAATCCTTGATTACAACTTGGTGAGGTGTAAATGTCACATTTTTACCTTCACCTGAATGAGTAATTTGATAGACTAATAACAAATTGCAGGAAATTTTTGGAACACATCGTACATTACTGAAATGACCATTTTTTACTGGAACTGTTCCAGATCCTACAACACTTAGATATCTATCATCACCAACAAATATTTGTTTGGTGTTACATTCATGCATAGTAGAAAAGATGGCTTGATCCTTAGCCATATGATCAGATGCTCCAGAATCAATGAGCCATTCATTTGAAGTAGAAGAAGAAGATGCATTATAAGAGTAACCAGAAGCACAAAGTTCATGTCCATGAGAGTTAGATTCTGAAGACGAATATAGGTTGATGTGGTGTTTCTTCATTGCTGCTTCCAAGGCTGCCATCTTCTTAAAACATTTAGATTCATCATGGTTATCTTTCCCACAAAAATTGCAATGGCGCTCAATATTCTTTCCTTTTTGCTTGGATCCTTTGTCTTTTTTTAAAGGAGGAGCTGACTGAGAGGGTTTGGGACCCTTGTTTTTTGGCTTATTATTGCGAGAATTATGTTTCTTGGGAGGCTTGTACTTTTCTTTCTGTTGGGACAATAAGGCTTTCCCAGATGTATCTGCATTGTTAATTATTCCAAGATGAATGAGCTTATCTTGCTCTCTAATTAAGGAATCACAAAAGGATTCAAGGCTAGGCTCTTGATAGCTAGCCGCTGACAAGGATTCTTTCATGGAGTAGAATGTAGATGCAAAAACAGAATATGCAGGTCCAAGTTTGGAAAGAATATGATAAATACATTGTTTGTCTTCTTTCTTAATCTTGCATTCTGCACATAAAAGTCTAAGAGTTTTATACTTAGATAAATAGTCTTGAATGCATGAAAACTCATTGGGATTCAAGGAAATCAACTCATTCTCAAGTTGATGACCCTGAATTTCATTGTGTTTACCAAACACAGATTCCAACTTTTCCCAAGCTTTATCAGGTTCATCAATGTCAGATATGTGGAATCGCAAATCAATAAAGATTGCCATCCCAATCAATCCACAAGCTTCATCATATCTATTTTCCCATTTAATTTTCTTATCATCATCAGTGGGTTCTGTTTCTTTCCCTGATGTTATCCTGAAAAGTCCCCTACTTTGCAGAACATCCTCCATACGAGATTTCCATTAGAAATAGTTAGAACTTGTAAGTATAATATCACAAGGGGTGGTCATACTATAAAACAATGGCTGAAAGAATATAAACTAACTATTTGGATGCAAAGAGCTTGAAAAAATATGCAGTTTAAAAAAAAACGGCACTTAAAACTGATTCCGGATGATGAAGTTATGCTTGATCAAAGGAAATGTTGAAGATGTCCCCAATAGTGACGTGGTAGATATTAACTTGACCAACTAAAAAAAGAACCCCCCTCTTCCAAAGATCAACCTTTGACAATCACTTTACAATAAAGTTGCTTTGAAGTGAATCACTTTTGTAGAATAAGTGAGGTTCACTTTTACAATAATGTACTTTTAAATAGTGCGGCAATAAATTAAAAGACTTAAGTGACTCAATTTTATTTTATTTTATTAATGTGAGATGCACTTTTACAATAAAGTAACTTGAAAATAAAAATTGCATGCACTGAAAGTAGCTTGATGAGACTTATCAAGGTGTAAAACAACTTTGGACCAAGTGAGCAAAGTTTAAAAGGTACGTAAAAGTATGGAAAGAGGAAGGGTTTTTTTTAAACTCTTCTCTCTCGTTTTCCGTGCTTGCTTTCTTTTCATGCAAATCACAAAAAAAAACAAAAAACAAAAAACAAAAAAACTTTTTCCACACAATGGGGTTAGATCTTGGTTAGCTTACCCGGAAAGTCTATTTTTTCAAGTTTTCTCGTTGTTTCTGATTTTCCATGATCGCACAAGGTGCACGGCAAAGAGCATAGGTAACCGAGAAGACAAGAAAAAAAACTTTTCCTCGCTGTTTCTGATTCGCCGTGATCGCGCAAGGTGCACAGCAAAGAGGATACGTAGCCAGGGAAGGAAACAGTCCGAGACTAAAACAAAACGATCTATTTATAAGACTGATAAAATATGAGAGATTTAAAAAAAATAAAACAAATCTGTCACTGTAACATAATACTTTCAGATTTGCTGAAATGGGTGTTTCTGGAGCAAACATAAACAGTTTTCGGTGAAACGAAAACTATTTCTCAATGGAAACGACACTTTGGACGCAATGGAATAGCTTCCACAAGCCACAAATGCACATAAAATCTAGAACCAGAAACCTTTTCAAAGTTTCGGCAATACCGGTTCCAGATCTTGATCAAAACTGAAAACGGCTCTTCATAAAAGCTCTGATACCATGTTAGGGTACACAGGGTACTCCTAAAGGACTGAACACCAAGAACAACTGCTTCACACAAATAGATCACAGATCAATACACCAATGTTTGTCACGTGGTTAAAACCCTCGAGAGGGAAACAGTCCATAGCCCCAGCCAAATAGCTACTTGGAGCAATTTATTACGCAAAGGAAAGAAAGTTACATGAGCTTCTCATAATCGATGAACTAGCCAAGCACCCTCTATGCTCTTTAAATAGAGATCATAGACTAATTGGGTGTTAAGCCACAGATCAATGATAGGTATGATCTAAGAGAAGTTGAACCGTCAGATCATTCTATGTCTAGAACATATCGTGACCGTCGGAATATAATATTTACAAATGCATACTAATGCATACTAAAGAAACACACTTTTACCTGACACATATATTACACAAGTTGATCTTAACTAACTCCTAAGTGTCTAAATATCCTAACAGGGAGCAACACTTTTCCAAATTCACATGTTTAGGCTCAATTTCAGTCCCTAAATTAATCAACTCGAACTGTAGAGACGAGCTATGAGTGTTAACATTTATCGGCTTTCTGAATTTATCATTTAGATCAAACATCCACTCTAACGTCCTGACTCCTTTGGGAATAAAATTATCGAATTTTAGATCGGCTTGATGTTCTTCATCATCAATGATCGCCCCTTTGAAGGTTTCGTCATTTGTCAAACATTCCAGAATCTGTTGATCATCATCAAAAACTTGTAAATTGGTAATCATATCTAGAACCGAAGGTCTGAAAATCAATTCAATAGAACACCTGTTATTAGAGGGTACAAGCCTCGCAGTTAAGGTGGCTAACAAGTCAGTTGTTGCATTCTTAAGTCTAGGAATCAATACAATATTAAATGCATAAAAACCTTTAAGCAAATCCCACACTTCATTTTGATAAGCTTTTAAATGAGGGGAAATGCAATGTATTTCATTTCGAATCTATTTTACAATTATTTCAAAATCCCTATACACTTTCATATTTTCTACTTTTAATTCAATTGCTTTTCTTAGTCCTTGAACTAATGCTTCATACTCGACTGTGTTATTGGTGCATTCAAACTCTAACCTAAATGAAATAAAATGTTTATTTTTCTTAGGATCAATCAGGACACAGCCAACTCCTGATCCTTCCAAAGTTTTAGATCCATAAAAAAAGAGTGTCCAAAAACTATCTATTTTATTATTATCTGAATCAGATTCTACATCTAAAGCTAAGCCTACTATTTTACAATCAATTTCATCAGCCTGAGAAAAATGAAGGAGATCAGGCTGGGTTTCTGATGTATTGTTGGCTTCTTCCACTTGATAGTTTCCTAGTTCTAGCTCAATGAAGTAATTCCCTAACACAAAATTCACTGGTTCATTCTTGCCTTCTAACTGCGTGACATTGTGTTTCATGTGGGGCTCTCTTATAACTTTAATTTGATTTGGGCTTCCTTTATAAGGTAGCCACAGATGTGACTAGTCTGAAGCAAAATATCCATTAAGCTTTGATGACAAATCTCTACTCAAAACAAGTCCATAAGCCTCAGGTATGTTTGCTACTACAATATCAATGAATTGACATACCTTATCATTTGAAGATAAGCGAATGAGAACATCCTCCATTTCCCCAACTACTTTCACATTGGTCCTGTCTAGCTGAGTAACCTTCTAGGTAGATGGTTTGGGTTGTCCATTCATCCTCCTGCATACTAAAAGTGGCATAACATTTACTGATGCCCCTGAATCTATTAGACAGTTGTGCATGTTATGATTGAAAATTTCAAAAGTGAGGAGAAATGGTGGAATTTTATACTTGGACTTACCTCCCACACTTGCTTCCCCAATTTATTCTTCTTCAGGTTGGGTATTAACAGGAAGTTTCTCTTCAGGCATTTCTAGTGCTTTTAACAATTTTTCTTTTTGTTGTGGCACATTACACATTTTGAATAGTGAAATGTTTGCTTTCACCTTTTTGATATCTTCTACAATGTCATACTCCATCCCATGTTTTGTGAAATTCGTCTTTTCATTATTTATCTTCTCTTCAATGGGCTTAGTTGGCATGCTGATATGATTTGGATTTTTATTGGTAATGATGAACTCAGGAATTTTATCTGTTGTGTTATTTTTTTAGATTTTCTTTACATTCTTTTGAAGTCTCTTAATCTTCAGGAGTATAAGACTGTTTTCTTTAATCAACCCTTGGCTTCTCGTTGCCACATTCGTTTCTGAGATATCTTCATGTCTCGGATCCCTTTCTTATTTGGTATCAAACAACGATACACAGTCCCATAAAACCATGGCATCATCCTCTTTTTTTTCTGTTAATTTATTGTTATCTTTTCCCTCTTCATCATTATCCTCAGTTAATTTGGAATCCAACAACTGATTCATTACTAATGTCATTGAATTTATCCATTGAGGACAATTTTTTTCAGAATGGGGTTGTTGGTGGAAAGTGCAAAAGTTATCCATCCCTACCTCTGTTAAGTTCATCGATGCAGGACTGTGTGGAGGGGGTTGGGATTGCTTGTTATCCTCTTTTTTCTTGTAATAAGGCCTATAGAACTTCTGGGATTCCTTTTCCTTTTCCAAGTCTACTATTCTGTTAGAGAGCTTCTGCATTATCTTTGCCATTCCTTCGAAATCATGTGATTGTTCCTCTTTAGGGTTAGTAAATAACAAAGATTTCTTCCCAACATTTTTCTCCCCTGACTAATCAAGATAATCTTCGATGCTTTCCTTTTTAGCCTCTACTCTCTCCACTTCTTCATAAGTCTCTGCTAGCGTAGGTTTGGATTTCATTTTGGCAAAAATGGCCAAATCGGGCCCTAGAGCTGAAGTATAATACTCAATCAAAACTTTATCTGAGGGCTTATCAATTTCAAAAAAATTCTTAAGATAAGCTGCGAATATTTGGGTAAAACTATGCACCTTTTCTTTTATTTCTTTCTTTAAAGCGCACAGTACTTTCATGAGAGCTGCAGGAGTTTTTTGGGTTGCATATTTTCTTCTAAATATCCTTTCAAAGGTATCCCAATCTGAGACTGAGTTTGTAGGAAAACCAAATTACCATGAGGCTGCTGCTCCTTTAAGGGTATGTGGAAAAAGTCTACATACTACATCCTCATGTTCTCCAGCTTTTAGTCCTTATATGGCCAAGTAGAAACTTTGCAAATGGTCATGTACTAAAATCTTCTCATTCGGGTCAAACTTGGGCAGCATCTTCTCAAAATATTGAGGTAAGTCATGCAACGAAGGTGCTAAGTTTAGAGGTGATCTGGCTTTCCAAGCGAGTGGTGGATTTGGTGGGTTAGGTGGCTAATTTGCATTTACACCTGCCATGAGTCTCGGTGGAGAGTGAGGAGGTGAGTGAGCAGGAGTATGGACAGGTGAACCGTTAGGTGTATTAGGGCCTACTTGATTCAAAGGCTGAACAACTTCCTATAATGCTACTTCTACTAATTCTTCCAAATCTCCAACCAACACTAAATCTTCCAAGATGGGATGGTCTTTCTTCTTGTATTCTCTTAGGGGTAAATCAAGGATAGTGGGTAATCCTCCAATACTCTTCACATATGCTCTAGTGTGTCTTCTCAGATCATTAACTACTTCATTGTTCACAGAAAACAAATGTTCTCTATTCTCTTCAGGATTCAGATTAGGAAATAAACCGCTTTCAAAACTATCATTGGTGGAGTAATTTCAAGGAAAAGGGTTTCCTCGGCCAACCATGCATTGGTGGCCCTCCTTCTAGCGCAAAAAACTTGTTGAGGCCTGAAAAATCGTAGGCAGCAATAGTAAGGGATTCTCCCCAGTCAATGTTCCCAACTAGCCCATGACTGTTTGGTATGGGGAATCCGTCCGATTTTCTGGTCCATCTATCGTAGGTTAAGTAACAAAACTAAAGGGTTTTACCGGTTGCGGCTCGGTCCACCGTGTATATTTTTGTATTTTTTTTTTAAACTTTAAGTATGATATGCAAATGCCTATCTAACATGCATATTGATAAAGAATACGAGGAGCGGTCACAATGTGATGCGCAGGTTCTTACCTCTCAGCTTAACTCTCTCACATCTAAATCACACACAACAACAAAAAAAGACTAACTAAGTTGTCCCTAGGGAGCAATATTATCAATTAATGAGTAATGTATTACTGCTCATATGTTAAGATAAATCACAGATAGCTGTTCTTAGAATAAAAACACATAAACATGAATAGATATATGCACAACAAGATAGCTCGTCATTTGTTAAAGCATTCATTACTCATAGTGGAAATTATCATAAAATAAACCAGAGAACATTCATACAAGAACATAGGTTCAGAAATTTAGAACGATCTCACAGTTAATGAAGCATAGCTGAAAAACGAAATAGTTCCCCTTCAACATTGTTCATTTCATCACATTTGAACATTCCACACAACACTTTCTCCAACAGGAAAAATTGTAATTATATTATTGCAAAATGAAATAGTTCCTCTTACAACAATTTTTTCACAAGTCTCACTGGGAGAAATCGCCCCCCCCTCTTTTTTTCCTCTCACTTTCCTCAATTTATACAAAAACCAACAAAACCTTTGGGTTTCCCCCCCGACTCATAACTTTTGGGTTCCCCAAACCATTTTGTCTTTTGTGAGTGGTCATGATTCATACAAATGTTACATTTCAAACCAAGATTAAGATTTACAACACTTTGTAAGAAAGACCAGCTTGGTATCCGACGAACCCCCAAAGCCTGAGACCGTGTTCTTAATGATTATGCTTCGTAATCTGATGGTCCTTTTGATATCCTGTCAGTCTCAGATTTTCTCTTTCTTCTTTATGCTTCAGCTTTTCCTTTCTTCAGCCAATTTCCTTTTTGCAGCAGTAGTCATCAACTGAATCCAGAAAATCTCCTAGGTTTGTCTGCAATCAGACGAACAACTCATCATTCACCTGGACTACCTTCAATAAACATAAACCAAACTACCAATAAAACCAACGTTAAAAGTGAAACCTGGTACTGTTTTTTCCACGTGAAAATATTAACTTGATAAAAACAAAGAACATCTTTCCATTCATGAAACAGGTTACAAGCTCATAACAATGGCGGGAAAACGACCAGGAAACGGGCATATAAAAATCCCCATTGGTGAATCAGTACACTTGACATCAGTTGGTTAGTTCACTGGAACGCCGCAACGGTGGGTGACCCATGGTCTAGGGGTTCCAGAGCACAACAACTCGTCGGTGAAAAAAGAAAGTACTAAAACAGGCGTCATACATCGGTAGTCAGAAAGTTATTTAATCGGATGGTTAGTCTACTGAGGGACCGCAACGGTGGGAATCAAAAAGACATGGCCTCCACCCAAAGTCATAAACTGCTCCAATAGTGAAGAAAACACAAAGAAAAACCATAAGTCCATGGGCTCGGTAAAGACAGGAGCTATGCATCGGAACATTCGTCATTTAGCTTCTGCAACGATGGCTCTGCAAGGAACTATGGCTCCGACTCATTATACTGAAAACCTCCGACAGCGAAGAAAAAGGAAATAACCGGGAAATCAAAACTCAAATTCAAAAGGCAGCATCATCAAACAACGATATCCACTCAACAAGCATCCTCAAAGATCAAACTTGTAGTAACATTAAGCAATCCTAATCAAACTAAGCAAGACAAAATTTGAAAGGAGGGTCCCAATTTTTTAGAAATTTGAGAGAAAGTTGCCGCTGCAACAATAGGATATATGTATTCTATGTTTGTGTTTACTGGAAAATGTAATATGTCAGTACTGTGTTAACTTATGGGTTTGAGTTTTGTTTTAAGGGATTCGATCCTTGGTTTAAATGTTTATGAATATGTATTTAATTTGTTTTAATGTTTGAGCAGAGTTCAATTAATGTTAAATTTAAAGAATAAACTGAGTTTATTGATCATTAGGTTTACTTAGTTAATTTTGTTAATCTATGGTTTATTTTAAATGAGACATCGGCTGTAACATAGGATTTAGTTTAAGTTTTTCTAGAAGCTAGGGTTTGAATCTATATTAAAAACTCTAACATAAACTTTTGAACTAGTTAAATAAAATTCTGATAGAAGTTTAACCCTATAATCTATCTAAGAATTTAAAGGTCGAGTTTCAATTTAACAAATGAAACAATCTTGAAGCATATATTCAAACTGGAAAGTAAAATTTGCAGATCTTTAATCCAGAGCATAATAATTATAAGTAGAACTTGTAAAGATAATTAAAATAATTGGAAAATGTAGAAGCCTCATACCTGCACTATTCAACTTGTTAATGGATAAGAACCCTGCATGCTTAAACACACAAAATTAATAAAACCCTAGATATTTCTAACCTTAGATATTATAACTAGATAACCTTGGAACTACCACATTCCTCCTAACCATGACCCGGAACTGCTCCTGGTTCTAATACAGATACCCTAAAGCTAGCTCCAACATGCAAGTGATCTAGAACTCCTTGTTACAAACAGAAAGTTCCTATGGATTGGGGGTACCACAACAGATAGTATGACACCGAAAATCAATCCTTTCCAATATGGAAGAGAAATAAGCAAATCTAACACTAAGATATATAGAATCATACTTTATTCTAGATGGTTGAAGTAGATCCATGTTGAGGTTTTCCAATGCAATTGCACTTACAATTTGCTCTCAACAACAACAAACAAAGCAAGCATGATATATATAAACGTGTTAGAACTTCTCTAGCATATATAATCAATCATGTATAAGCAAGTAAATAAATCCATGGATTCAATATTCATATTCAAGTGCACATGAATTGGACAGGAAAATATATTTCTATTAATAAATCAGAGATACAATAGTGACAAACTATGTGAGCACTTCTACGAACCGAAGAAACAGAGTCCTCCACCTGGGCCTCCACCACTTCAATTCTCCATCTCTCAATAGAAATATCACAAAGAAAAGGCAAGGTTGGGAAGAAAACTATGTGCTCCAAAGGGACAAAGGGATGCAGACTCAAGCACAAGAAAAAATGAGGCAACAATGGACTATAGTTTCCTTACTCTTCAATTTATCCTCCTTCAATGTATCCAAGAGGCTCAATATATAGCACTCAAAATAGGTATTGGAGGGTCGAATCTGAGCATTCTCAAGGAATATGGAAGGCCAAGAGACAATATATTCAGACTCATATGAGGAAAACTCCAAAAATATTTGTCTTTATGCACACATCCCGATGTACGTGGGTTTGAGGTGAAAAGTTGCATATACACATGAGTATGGCTTTAAAAGTCACGCATAGGTATAAACATGTGATTTTTGTGGATAATCTTGGAACGCCAAAGTATAATATAAGTCCATGGGGTGTAAAGAGTCTGCATAGGGACATGGAAGGCCATAAACATGTGATCTACTTGGTGTGATAAAATCATCTATAACAAATGCCCTCTAATGTGTGAAGTTATAGGGGCACCATGATGGCCAAAATACATTGTATAATCCATCCCAGAAGTGGAGCAATGAAGACCTAGGTGGAAGAACCAGCCACTCATCAGTACAATAAAATGATCAAACTCTACATGTGACAACAAATACATACATTAGTCATAGATACATAAGATTACAATGGCTATGAATAGGCATGATATACAAAGTGTCATGTGTGGTCATTGCCACGTACAATATACAATGGATCAATATCTCCATAGTGGATGAAGATATCTGATATACACTAGAATGTGGAATAAATATCACAAGAGCTGAAATCTCATGAATACTGGCATGATCAAGGAGGTAGCATATATGGAATGCCACCAAGCTAGAGAGTATTCTACACAAATTGCTACAAGTACATGTCCTACTATATGAATAGATGTGTCGAGGTTGAACATAGTAGTCCATCATCCGATTACCGGTCATTGATGTATACTGTAAACAGACGCGAGATAACCCACCGATAATGACAATGGGAATTAAGGTACCAAGTGCAATTTAACAAGTGTGAATAGATGTGTTGAGTTCGAACACTTGAAACAATCCATCGATCAAGAAACATTGATGTATTCCCAAAACTGTCGATGGTAAGAGAACCTACCACTCATGAATGTAAGTCTCAAGGAACTCAAATGGCTCTATACTCCTATTCCAGAATAAATGATCTGAAGTTGATGTAATGTAATCTGCTGGAAGGAGGGAATTAAGGCATACCCTCTCAACCAATATGAGGTACTCAGCAACATTGTATAATGTGGAAGAACTCAACGAACAAGATGTGCACGAACTAGTAACAGTATTGGGAATGACCGACATGCAAAGTCAATATAACTAAGGAATGGCCGACTCAGGCTTCAACTTCCTTCGAATAAGAGCATAAGGAAAATGGTAACTGAAGGTAGTCAGCATGGAATCGATATGCAAACTGGGACATCTCTGTGACAGAGAAGGCATAAATAGAGGCTCCATGGGGAATGGAAGCATAACCAGTCAGGGGAGATAAACTCAGAGTAACGAGTACAACTCCTAAAGTCAAACTAATAATCCAACCAATGGATGTGATATACAGTGCTGTGTTCAAAGGCGTCATGAATCGACTGCTGCGAAATATAACATCTTTTCCTGGTCGGATTTTTATGTTTTTTGATTTTTTTGGACTTTTTCAGATATTTTGAAAATCGTGAAAAAGAATAAAAGTGATTTATAGTACATATCTAGGAGGAGATGAGTGTCACGGGAAAGAAAACTAGCTCCAAGCAATGGAACATACCTATTCTCAATGCAAGGAAGTATGTGCAAGATAATGACACTCACGGGAAGGTATCCTCCTGGTAAAAGGGTGATCAAGCTGCAAAGGATATGTAAAAGGATATTCTTGGCTAGACATGAGACACGCTCGGGCTACATGGCTTATAAATATGAAGTAGGGAGTCGACATAAAGCTCAATAAGGAAAGAAAAACTCATGAAATGCTATTACAACTTGATATATACAAGGGAGTCCCTATGGGGAAAATCCATCATAAAGTTCAAGAGGAGTGTGAAGCTCTTGCTCAAGGACATGGTAGAACTAAAAAGGGACTCCCACAACCTAAAGGAGGAATCTCAACATGGGTACCAAATGAAAAATATGGTCTAACTAGGGAACCCATGTATAGGAAATCTCTACCATTAACATAATATCACTTGTAATAGTATTATGAAGGTTCTGTGACATCATGGAATGGGTTCGTACCTAAGGTTAAGATGAAACGGTCATAATTCCATGAAAAACACAAGCGGATGTGAAATCCTAACCTATATGCCAGTTCAAACATTATACCTGTGATAAGCATGAATAGATCAAAGAATCGGTCAAAACGCGCTCAAATTGGGCCCCATTTTAAAATTTACCCAATATAGTGCTTTTAAACCAAAAACTTGAGAAGCTAATTTCGAGAGCATCCTTCATGAAATCACACATCGTCTGGTTCAGGTAGATCATCATGCTACTCTCTTTCATTTTCATGTTTTAATTTTTAATTTTCATGGTCAATGTTTTACTTTGGTCCATCCCAAAATAGGCGGTTTCATCCCACATGGAAAACAACTATTTTTCCACATATAGGGATCAACATATGCGGAAAAACCCATGATAGCCATGTATGTATGTAGCTGTTTTGAAAACATTCGCATATAGGGACACAAATAGAAAATTCAAGGTCAAAGAATAATGAAACTTGGAAATTCTTGTGTAGGATGGTTCTTGAGTGGAGAGAACTTGAACATGAGGACATTGACAGGGACATGCAAGATGATCTATTGGCTCAACAAGCTCTAAGGGCTTGTGGTCTATACAAGTTTGTGCACCTTGGTAGCTTGAGGGAAAAACCAAGGCTACTCCAAATGCTAGTAGACTATTGGGATCCTAACTCAGAGACATTCTAGCTGGACGGGATGCCCCTTAGCCTTAAGGTTGAGGATATATATTTCATTACAGGACTGTCTCACAGAGGGGAAGTGGTGAACCTACGAGCTCATGGGATATGAGGCGGTCTTGTGATAGAGGAATACATTGTTGTTTATTTCCTCTGAGATACAGAAAATGTTGGGAGACAAATCCCAACAAACTCGATCTAGAACCTAGGGCTAAAGGCCATACTGTTGGCACTTGGTAAAATAGTGGGGTTGGCATTCCTCCACCAGGATTCTAGGTCGTTTATGTTCTATGCGGTGGAGTGTATGCGGCCTACCATTTATGATTGGAGTACCTCATTGCTGAGTAACATGAAGAAACAACTTACAGATTGCAAGATGGGAAGGGTGCGGAACTTCAGTTTCAGTAGCATGTTGAGTTCTTTCTTTTTTGAGTGTGTACCGGGGCTAAGCTCAATAGTTGAGGTTGCCCCACATGGTGCTTGGGATTTGGCTCAGGTACGCTAGGCGAATGCCATGCGGAGGCTAGGAGGGGGGAGAGTGGCCAAACCCTACCTAGAATAATTCTTCCTCTTTGGCGTAGGAATATCATCACCATAGATGACTACCCCTACGAGGGGATAGACTTCCATGGAGACCTAGACATGCCCATTCCACCAGGTTCCGCATATGGGGAGATAGGTAATGAATCCTAACTCAAACTTGTTTTTTGAATTATTAAATTTTTCTGTGTTTTTTGATATATGGAATAAAAAAGACATGTTTTTGGTGTGATGACATATAGTGATACTCAGTCATATACATGTAGATGTGGGTCCTAGATGACTAGATGGTTTCTCTCATCATCGACGGAAAAGAGGGGGTGATGACATCATGGGTGTAGATGTGTTGGTAAAATATTGCCTTGAATAATTTACCTAATATTTAATTATCGACCGAGGTTGGTAGGCTTAGAGTTGCTAAAAAATATATGCGAAGGTAGAGATTATCGTGGTAATACTTTGGTAAACAAAGGATTAAAAGGTCTTGAATTGAACTCCTAAGGATACAAATTAGTTAAGATAACAAAAACAGAGGACTAGGCAGAGTGGTATCAAACTATACTACTCTACTTATAAATAATTACTCAAAGACAAAGATATAAACAATGAAATGACAATGAACTATTCTTTATAAGAAGGTTTATTTTACTGATAAACAACTTGCAAGGAATAATTTACAACAACTAATTATGTTTCCTAAAATCTATACATGCAACTAATATATGGCCACTAATTCCATTCTCCTTGATTATTTTGAGGATAAGGGTTTACTGTAATCGGGACAGGAGTAGGAGAAGTATTAAAATGGATTTCAAATGAGGTGAAGAAACTAAAGGGATTTATATCTAGCTTAATTTCTACAAAAATATGTAGATTAAGAACCGTCCAACTACAAGATATAGTAAACATAATGATCTATAAACAAATAAACCTTTGAGCTTTACTTGCAAAAGATAAAATAATATTATAAGGAGGTAATCATAATCTATGAGAAAACAAAAAACTTATAAAGATTATCTAAGTTCTATTCTATGGATTCTTTTAACAATCATATGATTTAGAAGATAAATTGTATTACTATGAACAAGGATACATAATCTATTAATACATTTAAAAATTTATATGTGAAGGAACATTTCAAATTTAGTTACAAGTCAATACAAAAGATTAAAATACATAACATAATTCTTTAGGCATAAGGTGAGAAGAAATAGAAAGGAAGAATGAAATCTAACAAGTAGTCTAACAATCTTATCTAAGAATCTTAAAAGAAAATACAATCACTGTCTACCCATTACCATTAAAATAGAATTGGGAAAGTAAGGAAATAAGCTAAAAAAAATTAAAGACATACAGGGTTTAATGAAAAACTGAACAATAGATTGAAATGAAGGTCTGTATAAGGGGCGGAACAGGCTATCTATATGACAGTATGTTTGAAGAAAATGCTAAAAATTCAAGAAAACAGTGAATCTAAATGATTTATTGAAGGTAGTTGTCTCATGCATATGCTAATGAAATGTAAAAGCAAGAAGTAAATCTACTTAATGATTAAATTCCGTAATAATATAACCTAATATAATTTCATAATTCGAAAAGGAAATTACATCATTGAACAAACTGAAATACTCTTAAGCAAATTCATGACATAAACTGAAATAAATAAAACTAAATTTACTTTGATTTAACCAAAGGAATTTTAGTCTAGAAATCAAACAATGAACTGTAAAGACTTTGCAAAATAATTTGGAAGCTATTCTAGGTGCAACTGGTTGCTAACTTGTAAATGAAAGCTACATAATCAGCATGATATTAAACTAAAATCTATGCTACAAAATTTATCATAAACGATTACAGGAATGAAATTGCATAAAATAGAACTATTCTAGTTACAGAGAAGAGAAATACATGAGGATATAAAACTCTGATTGTTGGGAGGCCCTCCCAACAAACATAGTGATGCCTTGTCAATAGAACGCGATCATACACATCGCAATAGAAATTTCATTAAATTAAAATGTGTAGCGTTACAGAGTTTTCAGACTTAACTGATCATATCAAATAAAATACTCTCGTTCTAAATCGCATAACAGTGCCTATATATACATTGCTTGATAGAGGGAGAGAAAGTCGACCCTTTAGTAGTTGACTGCTCTTCACGATAAGGAAGTCATTATAGCAAATAAGTGCATTAACAACTAAAACATGACAGTTCCTCCTCCTTAGCAGATCGGGTTTCTTCTGGCGCGCGATGTGGCTTATGAATTCAGTCTTAATCAGAGCCGATGTTAAGGTGTCACGTAGAGACATCAAATGGGCACTTCTTCCATAAGAAGGTTGATGTTGAGATGCTGATGCATGGTCACAATAGTTAAAGGCCATTTACATGCCTTTAACACACTGAAATCTACTACCAACGATTTGTGGTCTGTTTGGTGATCTAGACAACAAGCTAGATATGCTCTCCATATATCTAGCTGAACGCGTGTTTGTTTATCAGCTTATCTAAAAGACCATATAACCTGCAAACAGTTATACACATGAATTAATATATCGAATGCGCTTCATATCATGTCAATTTTAACCAGTAAAACTGTAAAATGATAATAATAAACAGAATTGATATAAACCTTAAATTTATTCATGCATGAGGCTTGAATGGTGAGCTGCATGGTGCAAAAAATGCCACAATCTAACAAAACATGCATTAATCTGTAAATTATTTAACCAAAAAATAGTGACAAAATGGGGACCAACAAGATGCACAGCGTACGCTCCAAAGCATTCACATGAACTTTGTTCAATTGAAACGCATATTTCCCATGGCACAAGTCGAGGAATTTCCTTAATCCATACAATGCTAGGTGGTGGGTATGACATGCGCATGGTTGCGCTTGTTCCATCGACTAGCTAGAGTTGTAATGTGCTATCATGATCAACACCCTCTTCCCTAGGCTTAGAGGTCGGGATGTATTTTTTTATTGTATGACTGTGTAGTATATTTGGTGGATCGAAAGCCCCATTTTTGTATATGAAATTATGTATTATGACACCAAATTTTTGGACTTATATTGTAATGAAAAATACTTATGATGATTGGATATTTTATTTACATGTGTAAATGTGTTTGTGAATGCTTTGTCATCTATGAAACACATTCCAATCTAGTACATAATTTGCATATGAACCAACAACTTGATTAAAATTTCTTGTAATATGAATGTATGTTATGTTCTCAAATTGTCATTCTAGTAACATTAAATGCAAGAACCTTCATAAAAAATTCAAATCCCTAACATGATACAAGAAATTAAGATGTGAGACCACTAACTACAAATCAAGATGTACCTCAAGAGAGAAAATACCATGTGAAATGGCATCACACAATTACTTAATCACAACACTATACTCAACAATATCGTTCGATGAAGGCCGTAGAAAAACACTTTGTGAAGAAAACACTTGACCTGTAGGAGTATAAATCACCCAAGTAGTCGAAGCTGAGTTTTGAGTGTGGTAGCTAGCACCATCAACGAATCCTACATAAACCAAAGACTTCGTTGACATCTGCCACAACAAACAAAAGCAAGTCAACCAACTCAATCACCACAAGAAGACCAAAACTAAGCTATGCTAATGTACAATAATATACAACAAATCAGCCTCGACTAAGAATAATCCATAGTACTTTTTAAGATAGAGCCTATTTCTAGGATCTACCAAGGTTGTCCCTTCGTAATCGACTAACTCGTAGGAACCTTTCCCTAATACCCGCTTGACCATGTAAGGACCATGCCACATAGGGTTAAACTTTCTTTCCCCCAAGTTTTCCTTAGCTTGGTCCCACAAAAGAACCAAGTCACCTTCACTAAACCTCCTCGGACAGAAAAAATTATCATACAGGACCTTAACGCAACGTTATTAATCTCAAGAGCCACTAAAGCATCTCGACGCTGCTCATCAAGCTGCTCAAAGTGGATCGAACGCTCTTCCAATGCAAAATTATCTGGTAAAATCTCTGCAATTAGTTTCAAAGAAGGGATTTTGCACTCAACCAATAAGATCAACTTCACCCCATGTACACAATGATATGGAGAAAAATTGATGGCAATCTTGACCACGGTTCGATAAGCGCACAAAGCAGGATATAACATGATATGCCAATTGGTATTGCTTTGTGTGATGCTTCGTTAGAGAATGGACTTAAGTGACTTGTTCACCACTTCAACCTGTCCATTTTCTTGAGGATAGTAAGAAGATGAATGGTATTACTTATACCCTAACTTCAAATACAACTCATCCATTATCTTATTCTAAAAGTGCCTACCATGGTAAGTGACAAGGTTCTTTCAGGATATCAAACCAGGTGATAATCTGATTGAACACAAAAACCGCGTTTGTCTCATTGTCAACTTTAATAGTGGAAATAGCCTCTGCTCATTTCATGAAATAGTCAACAACCACTATAATATGATGGTGCCCCCCAGCAGAAACTGGGTTGCAATCCATAAAATTGACCCCCCACTTGGTGAAGTGACCGATGGTGATAATCAGATGCAAAGGGGCAGGATTTGAGTGCATGTTCCATGCAAACACTTGGAAAGGGTGGCACTGCTTGACCGCATTAACACAAAGTTTAAATACGGACGACCAAAAATATCCTGCTCTCAAAATATTTTCGGCTGTAGAAAGTCCGGATAAATGACCACCACATGCCCCTCTGTGGAAATCACTCAACACAACCTCATCCTCTTCATGAGTTAAGCACCGATGCAAAATGGAACCAACCCCACAATGATACAAAGTGTTATCCAAAATGAGGTAATTCTTCACTACATGACATAGTCATCGACGCTCGTCTCGTGAGAGGTGAGAAAGAACCTTCAAGGTTTGCAAGTAAACAATAATGTCCCCATACCATGGGTCCATAGTCGAAATGAGAAAAAATGTGCTTATCAACAAAAGAGTCCTTATGAACCTCTCCCTCATCCAAACTCAGAAAATCAGATATGATCTCCACAAAAATTAACGACTTCTTCGATTTCACCGAAACAAACTCGAGGTCAAAATTATTGCAATATCACAATCTATTTATTGTACTTTCCCTCGATCATCCTTTTGGTGAGGATGAACTAAAATAGATTAATGTGAGATACTAAAAAATTTGGCAAAGAAGGATATAATGCATCAAACGTTGGACCGCATGGACGATAGCTAAGTCTAGCTTCTTGACATGGGTATAACGAAGATCCACATCAATAAGGTTTTAGCTAAGATTATAGATTACATGCTCATGAATCTCCTCATCTTCTCGAACCAATACAATACCAATCGTCTCTTGAAATGAGACCACATATATCAAAAAGTCACGGCTATAGTCGGGTGGACTAAGCATGGGGGTCGATGCCAAGGATCTCTTCAAAGCATCGAGAGACTCCTGGGCTCGCTCATCCCATATAAATAGTGTGTCTTTATTTAACAAGCACATGAAGCCTTTAGTCAAATTGGAAAAATTGACCATGAATCTTTGCAAGAATTTGGCCATACCTTGCAAACATTGAAGATGTCGAATATTACATGGAGGAGACAATTGAAGTATTGCCTGAACCTTCAAAGGGTCGACTCTTATACTCTCCTTGGAAACAATGAACCCTAGTAAGTGACCAAACTTCATGCAAAAGATGCACTTATGAGGATTTAACCGAATTTGATAACGGCAACATCTTTAGAAAACCAAATGTAAGTGATAAGGATGACACACCTTCATTACGAGAGTGAGCAGCTAAGTCATCTAAATAAACTTCAATAATATTTTTAAGATCGTGAAAGGTGAAGGTCATATCCCATTGAAACGTAGATCCAGATTTTTTAAGGTCGAAGGGCATCTTCCGATATGAAAAAGTACCCCAAGGACAAATGAAAGAAGTACTATGTTGGTCCTTGGGTTTAATCTAGATCTGATTATATCCTGAAAATCCATCCATAAAGGTGAAAACTTCGCTCCCCGCACACTCATACAAAATCTAATCAATAAATGGTGTGGGAGAAGTGATCCTTAGGACATTCTCGATTCAAGTCTCTAAAATCAGTGCATACACAGATCGTTCCCTGCTTCTTATCCACCAGAATGGGATTTGACACCCACTCTGTCAAAGGAACGAGATAGATGAAGCTAGATTTAGCAACTTCTCTATCTCTTCCTTAATAGCGGGTGCTTTTCTAGGATTTATTGCATGAAAACATTGTCGAATATGGAGAAAACTTCGATCCCTGGACACTCATCCAAAATATGATTAATAAATAGTGTGGGGAAGTTATCCTTAGGACATGATCGATTCATGTCTCTAAAATCAATGCATACATGGATTGTTCCCTACTTCTTATCCATCGAAATGGGTTTTGACACCCACTCCATCAAAGGAATGGAATATATGAAGCCAAATTTGAGAAACTTCTCTATCTTTTCCTTAATAGTGGTTGATTTCTTAGGATTCATTGCGTGCAAACATTTTAGAAAAGGTATAGGATACAGATAGGTTTTAATTTCATGTTCGACAATGTGAGGGTCAATTCCCGACATTTCCTCATATGACCAAGCGAACACATCTCAAAATTCTTTAAAACGCTCGATTTATTCTCTAACCTCATCGAGGGGAAAATTCGACCCAATGTACATGTTTTCAACCTTGCCAGCAATGAGAGAAATATTGATAGGTATAGTTGCTGACAAGATGGCCATGTTCCCTTTGACATACTTGCTAGGAGAGCCTAATGGGACCACGGGCCTACCAAATTTCTCACTAAAGATCGCCCTATGGTCATCGTACTCTATGTCATCAATCTTAGGAAGAAAGTAAGATCTCTGATGCAACTCTCCCCGAGGAAGTTTAGTACCTGGCATAGCTTCAAGAATAGCCTCATCCGATGGAAAAATGTCATCGAAGTAGTCATGAGAGTGAGATGACGCAACCACCCAAGATGGCAGTGCATAAGGGTCCTCCTCCTCCGTTTACAAAGAGGAAGGACTAGAATCTACAACAGAACCAAGATTAGCTTGATAAGCCACCAATGTTGTAGACAACGACATATCCGTCTTGGCAGGGATAGAATCTTCACCCGAAGTACTCAAAGAAGGAAGAGTCCAAGGATCCTCCATGTGCAAAGTGAGAACCGATCATAAAAATGGGCAGAATAGAATTAAATGTTCCCATCAATGAAGGATACATGCCCACCCCAACACTCTCATTTGTCAGATAAGAGTGATCGATAACCTGGATATAAGCTCCCGATGATGGTTTCAAACTAGAATTATTAAAATATCTTTGGTTGATCGTAACAATCTTCCCATTAAAAGTAAAACAAACAACCTGAACTAAGGATGATGCGATCGCTTGCATGCTGTAAATATAGTTCCTACCTAGTAAAATATTATGATCGAGGGGTGCATCAACCACCTCAACTTTGATTGCAACAGTCTTCCCTCCCAATTGGACATTCAAGGGAAGGAAGTATGTCATGTAGCTGAAAATATATTCCGTCAAACATAGTCAAGATGGTGCCTAGATTTGACAACGTAGGAGAACCCAACCCTTTCCAACAGGATAAAGACATCACAAAAGCTGCAATGCCTTCATCAATCATTGCACGCTTGATGGTGTTGTTTAGACACTCTACATGAACCAAAAGGGACACATAGTAAGAAAAGCGATGCCAGACTCCATGAGTTTCAAATTTGATCATTGAAGGAGAGCTTCCATCAGCCACCCCAAGAGTAGACAACAAGGCTTTTCTTTGCGGAGGGCAAGTCTGAAGAACTTCTAAAGTAGACATTGCATAAGGAGTCTGGTACAAACCCTTGACAATAGAATAGTTTTGGGTGGCTCAGGCATTAGGATTGTGCCCTGCACATTTTAAGAATCCCTTAGGAATGTGGGGTGGAGCTTTAGGCTTGTCTATAGGCTTTTCAATATGCAAAGGGCTCTTAGGTGGAGCAGGTTCTTTCCCTAGGCTAGGTTGTGATGTACCATAATCCTTAGAACGCGTCACAACATTTTTGACAAACATCATTTTAATGCAACCATAGCCACTAACGGTGTCTAGCAGGTTCGGTGTCCCACCAGAAGCACTTCCAGGGTCCATGGTCCTCGAGTTCATATTCTGGTTTTGTGGTAAAGGATTTGTCAACATAGTTGGGCTCTATGTGATGAACTTTGAGGCATATTCTATCCGAGGGAAAAAGTGAGTGAGGTGATCATCCTTGCAAATATTGCAAGGAAATTTAACCTTATGTTTAGTTTTATTCCCCCCCCCCCAACATTATTATTATTCTTTTCATTATTAACATTTTCATTCCTATTCCCACCCTTTTGATTGTTTTTACCTTTCTTTTTATTCCATCCAGGTTGCTGGTTACCTTTTTGGTTCAATGATTGCACTTAAAGTACATTCGTCATTTGGGTAGGATGAGATGAAGCCATAGCTTTTCCCGACGTAGGCTAGTTAATAGAAAACTTATTCTTTTCTTGGTTGGTTTTGGAAGTCACTTGTTCGATCTGAAAAAAGTTGTGTTTCCACCACTACCTTTTTATGTGGGGAGTTATAAGTTTTCTAAAGTCAAGAGCACCCTTGAGTTCATTAAGGAACTAGAAATATTTCATTTTGGTGAAAAGAGCTTTCACCCGAATGATTCCCAAGGCAAGGTCGCATCCCATCAAGCACTCCTTAAGGTAAATTTTGAATATGCCAATTATGTGGACAAGGATGAAGAAATGTACATGAATGTTTGCAATGTGACCGATTTGAGCAAGCGGCTTAAAAGGAACACCACAATAACTGGATTGAAAGTAAGTAACAATAGCAATCCAGAACTAAAGGGACAGAAGGAAGAATCTGCAAGAAAAGCAAAAGAAGAGATTGCACGAATACTGGCAGAAGGTGCCAGGAAACATTTAGCTGAAGAATCCCAGTGAGAAAAGGAGGAAGAATAAGCTACCAAAAAAGAGAACGAAGAATAACAGAGAAAGAATGAGGAAGCTATAAAATAGAATATTACAGAGTTGGAAATATCAATAGCTCAAGAAGCTCCAAATCCAGAACAAGAAACTTAAAATCCTGAACAAGAAGCACAAAACCAGGGAGAGGTGACAGAAGAACAAAGGAAGAAAGATAAGGAAGAGCTAGATAATTAAAATCAGGGACACGATCCTGCTCAGGACAACACTGAGAATATTCCTTCCACTTCAGGCAGTATACTTACGGGAGGACATCTCCCTATGTTTGAATTGGGGTTGGTGCCATTTACCCCGTCCAAACACCATGAAGTTGCATGCCTAGAGAATGTATACTTTGATCCCAAAAGGAAGTCCATTATGTGGAGAACATAGAAGACTTTGAAAATGGGAATCCAACCTGAGATCACCACAGTGTCCATCTTGTTCTTTAAATTATCCAAAATTTCATGGAAAGGTTCAGTCCACTGAAACTTTACATCTTTCTTCAAAAGATGCTACATAGGTGCAGTGATCTTTGCATACCCTCTGATGAAATTATTGTAGTATCTTGTGTGTCCTAACACTGATCTGAGTTGTGTGGTTGATGTTGGTAGTGGTAAGTCTAGGATAATTGCAAATTTTGTTGGTTTGACCAAAATTCCATCGAGATAGACAACATGACCCAACAACACACCAAAAAGTGCGCAAAAAATACATTTCTTGGAATTAAGCGCGATCTAATACTGGCGACAGCGGCCCAACATCATGCACAAACTTTCGATATGGTCTCTTACTATACCAAACATAGTCCAATAATCGAAGTAGAACTCAAGAAATTTATGAATGAAATATTTAAAAGCAGAAACTATTATTCTAGAAAAATAAGCAGTTGCATTCTTAAGTCCAAAGGGAATTACCATATACTAGTAGCATCCCCATTCAATGACGAAGGTTGTTTTATGGTGATCCTCCTTTGCGATCCTGACTTGATGATAGCCACAGAATTCGTCGATGAATGAATAGATCACTTGTCCTTTGATGCTTTCCAATACTTCATCCATAAATAGTGTTGGGAACGGATTGTGCAGGAATGCATCGTTAAGATTTCTTAGGTCAACACAGATCATGACTTCGCCCGTGGTTTTCTTCTCCTGGATCATTATGGGGACGATCCACTTTGATTCCTCAATAGGTTCAATGATTCCTGCATTGATCATGTGATCCTAGTCAGATTTTACCTTTTCTTTATATCTTGGGTTCAACCTATAGGGTCATTGCTTAATGGGTTTAGCATATGGTCTTAGGGGTATTTTCATTTCTCCCAAATTGCCAACTATTCCCTTCATCTCTAAGAAATTTGTAGGGAACAGATCTTGATACTCATGTAGTATGTCTTTAATTTTCGTGACTATCTCTTCATCCCAATAATCTCCTATATTGGTGAACTTTGGGTTCTTTGGCGACCCAATGTTTACTTTCTTGATTTTCAACAGCTTGAGGAACTGGTCGCTCGAAATATCACTTCCCTCAACTGCGCGTGTACCCTCTGACTTCGGTATGTTTGTGTTAGTCCTATCATCATCTGGGTCTCCAACTAGATTGTAACAGGCCATCCATTGTTTGTTGGTCGCACTACACTGGTGGGAATTTTCCTCTTCGACAAGGATTTCAGCAGATATCTTTTCCTTTATCGTTTGAAGCATAACATCACTTGTAGGTTTCTCATCAGTAAATGCAAATGCGTGAAAAAACTGTTTAGCTACCTCATCCCAATCTTGAGTTCCTTATCACAAATCCATAGATGTATACCATCTTCAGGGTGTAATTTCCAATGTATGAGTGAAATCATGGACACATTCCTGATGTGTATATTCTACAAATGCGGTGGGATACTGATTTATGTGCTCGACAGGGTTTGAAAATCCTATATACTTTTGACTAATACTGGTGAATTCTTCATCGAATCTGGTTTCCATCAATATTCTACACTGTTCCCATTCTGATATGGACTGCTTATGTGTGCCCCACCATCTGCTTGTCATAGATTTTAGCACATGGTGTAACACAGATAAGTGTCGTGACTCTATGATGAGTCCTTCAAACTCATGTAGGAAGGTCACCAGGTTAGGTAAACCTTCATAGGTGGGTAGCTCGCTTATATTTTTATCCACGTGTCGTATAGACCTTGTAACTCTGGTGCACCATCTTATAGAGACCTCATGCAACTGGTTTTTCCAGTTCTCCAAGGTCTCCCCTGAGTCTAATGTGCAGAAACTAGCACTCTTCCAGTTCAGGTTTCCATCCACTGTCAGATTGATGTAGTCTTCTTGTAAAGTAGTGACATTGTAAATGTGATCAAGATAGTCACCCTGTCCCTCATTGTAGATAGGATTAATTTATCTATGTTCCTCTAACGCATCAATGGGTGAAACTACCCTCATCTCATCATCGTCGAATGAGAGTATCCTTTTCTTGAAATTGATAATAGTATAATTATCTATGGCCCAATCTATCCCAAGCAGCATGGGATATGGGTTCTTGTCGTCAACTATGTTAATGAATTAAAAGATTACAAATGTGTGCAACCCTTCAATGTTGACAGGAACCTGACTCAACCTACCAATTGGTAGAACCTTTGCCTGATTTGCAAGTCGCAACTGGACAAGAGACCAGTCCAAGCGTGGCTTGGCCATACTTTCCCAAGTTTGTCACGTAAAAATATTGACGTCCAACCCCAGGTCTAAAATGATTTAATCCATGTCATAGTCACCTATCTACGCAATCATTCGTAACTCACACCTAGTTTTAAACTTCTTCTTAACCTGGTTAACTCTCTTTCCAGATTGTGACTATTCTGGGAGTTCTTCTATTAGTGCTTTTAATTCTTTGATAACATCTTTATCTTATATTAGTGCTAAGCAGCTTGACAGAAATGACTTGAGCTTACTAACCTTTTTTGGGATTTTCTTCTAGAATAGTTTTTGAAAGCATTTAGGAATCTCCATGACTTCAGCCGAGGAAGATGGTTGTTTTGGGTCTGCAAACTCTGGTCGCACATCCAAGAATACTTGCTTCTATTTTTGGATGTCGAATGGTGCTTTCTTCTACGTTGTGGGTCGTACCTGCAGTTGTAGTTGTTCTTGCAGGGTTTCCTGATCAGCTCCGGTCGCAGAACCTCCTCGTGTTACGACGTGAACACTTGGTTCTCTTGGCTCAGCAGCAATCATCTAAACATTCAAGTTAGGATTCATATTTAGGTTCAAATTCTAAACAGGGTTAGGACCTATAATGGTCCTATCTTGCCACTTTGCAATCAACTGCAAACAATGCTCTACATTATGGTCCCATCCTTTACAATATGAACATGTCTTTGCAGGCTCCTAGAAATCTCTAGTGGAGTCACCGATTTGTCCACTATTATAGCATGTAACCTAACCTCGTCCTATGCCAAATCCTCCTCCACCTTGGCCTCTGAAGTTTCCACCACCCTTTCCATATGGGTTTTGTTGCTGGGGTGGGTACTAGTTCCGCTGGTATTGTGGTTGATAATGATTCTGTTGGGCATACTGATGCTAAAGCACATATTAATTATGAGGTGCACATGATGTCTGATACTAGTTTTGATAATGATTAGGTGGTAATTGCGTAGGCTGATAGGATGCTTGCACTGGTTCATCTTGAGGTTTCCCATCATTCTTCATCAAGTAGGTGTATATTTTCTTCTCCTTTAGGAGCTGGTATTCTCTACAATCCTTCTCTTATGCCCTAATGACTTACAAAATTTACAAAAGAGGCTTGCTGGGGTACTTACAACCTTTTGTAAGGATAGACACTCCTCGTTGCAATGTCCTCTAAACTGGCATATGCGGCACCAGGGTATTCCATGAGCACTCAAAGGGTTTGGCACACCTGACGCAATATAGTTCATGTAGGTTGGACAATTATCCTTGGTGTGTCCATCCATTCTACATTTTGTGCACCGTAATTTTTCTTGGGATTCATTTCCCTTCTTGATATCATGAAGCTATATCGTCATATTAGCCAGTCGTGATTGAATATGCACCATTCCTGCAGCACCATCGTCGATTGGTGAAGCTTCGAGCTTCATTACCAACTCTAACACTTATTTCTGTGACTCAATTTTTTGTTGCATCAATGGGCCTCAGATATGTGGTAATGGTGCAACAATAAACCACTCTTTATGCTATACATCTGACATTTGGAAACTTACTTTTTCTATCAAGGTTTCAAACAACTGGTATGCACCATTCCTGCAGCACCATCATCGATTGGTGAAGCTTCGAGCTTCATTACCAACTCTAACACTTATTTATGTGACTCAATCTTTTGTTGCATCAATGGGCCTCAGATATGTGGTAATGGTGCAGCAATAAACCACTCTTTATTCTATACATCTGACATTTGGAAAATTACTTTTTCTATCAAGGTTTCAAACCGCTGGTCAAAGTACCATACTGATGCTGCCAATGATTATTTTATCTCCTTGATTTTGGTGATACACTAGGACTCAGATTTAGGTTTTTTGAAGTCAAAAATCATCGTAAGTCCTATCTCTTCTAGGGTTTTCTGTGGTGTTCCTGGTCGTACTACATATAACTTCATAAAACAATCCAGCGCACGACCCCTCACAGTCATGATCATTTATGCTTTCCTCATGTCTATGTTGTGAACTAGGTGAACCATCCAAATAGCCTCACAGAGGAACCAATGCTGCTCTGGATCGTCTACTGCATTCCCATTGAATGCAGGTAGTACAATATCTGCCCCAGCCATTGAGTTTGCGTTGGGGTTATCTGATGAATCTATTGGAGTTGCACCCTCCTACGCACTAGTCGCAATAATAGCATTATCAGTATTGACAACTCTTTCTGGAGATGAGGCTCTAGGCCTTACCTCTGGTGATACTACTGGTGTGATGTAGACGTACCCTGATCTTGGTGTCTCCACATGTTCTTCAGACTCCTCTTTCCCTTCTGAAATCAAGCTATCTTTCTCCTCTTCTTCATAAGACCCTTCGTCCAACTACAACTGAATTTCATGCTCGGTTTCTTTGAACAAACTAGGAGTTCGTCAATCTCCCTCTGTCTTTCTTCTTTTCTCTTATCTGAATCTCCTTCCACTCCTTAGGCCTCCAGCTTCTATTTCAGGTTTTGTACTCCCAAGGAACATCTTAGCTCATCATTTCCCATTTTTTCTAGAGATCGCTCATGACATATCCCCTTTCCTTGGATATGCGGCTTAACTACGTAACTGTAGAATGCCCTTCTCATAAACAAGCATCTTGATCCATGTACTGATAGATATCAATAATATTCTTTGGGATCCTTGGAAAATTTCTTTCAGCCTTACTATATGAGGTTATAGTGTCTACTGCAAAATCAGTAATATACCCTTGCAGAATACTATCAACCCAAAAGTCAACAACTCTAGAGATGGTGTTACTTACGCTGGTTATCTCATGAGCCAGCTGATCATTCCATTCAACCGCTTCTCTTCTTTGGAATTTTTTCTGCCTGGTCGCCAATATTGACAACCAGTGGTGCAGCACAATGGGAAACTCTGCAAAGAATATATCATGAATTTAAGAATATATGTACTTGTCCACCCAGTTTTATACGCTCAACCATGATCCTACGCTCTCTTCTTGCCCAAAGGCTAGCATCTTAGACTCCAACCATTCCTCTATTTCTTTCTTTATTGGGTGCCACAATATTTCCCTCGACTCAAATGATTATGTGTGCCAACAACGAAACCATTTGTTGGATTCTATCTCCTTACTTACGTGACCCAAGGTTCAACAACAACATAATACCAACAAGACACCAAAATACATTGGCCCGACATAGCAAGCTTAGTTGGCAACACCCACAAGGGAGGCGTAGTCTCACCTGAGATATCTTAATGTGTAACTACCAAAACGATGTTTCCGTAGTTGGTGAGGGATTATAGTCCCTTAGCGCACAACCAAAGCGCTCGAAAGAGAAAGGAAGATGGAGTATATTCCTATGCAACAGATGCACAACTACATGCCACAATCTATGTGTGACACAACCTTGTACTTAACCACTGGCACAACTGTGCAATGCAGTTGATTCCTTGAAAATAAAAAACAGTAATCAATTCTTATCATTCATTCATTCCTTAGCTGATCAGTAATATTGTGACATACATTCAACAATAACTGTAACAATATAAAGTAAGAAAACATTCACATAACATCCAATATCCACAGCATTCATTCATTCAACACAGGAAATAATGTGGAAAACCATCTAGGAAAAAACACCAAGGTGCTCTTCATATGGCATGAGAATTGTTTATAGAACCTTGTAGTTTGCGGCTTGTAGAATTTTCTTAAGATATGTCTATTTGATTCAATATTCCCGCTCTCACGTTCTCTTGTTTATTCTTCTATCTACTCCTACTAATCTACACATAGCCTAGATCAACTCTTCTACTTTACTATCTGTGCACTCAACTACAGATTCATTCTACTACTAGCACTCTGTGCACTTGGCTGCAAGATCCATGGCTTAGAATCCTTTTACTAGACTCCTCTTTTGATTCAACAATAAAATACTAAAATGAATCTAACTTAGTGAACAAAACTGAAGCTAATCCACCAAACGAATCAAACCCTTATATAGAGAGGGTTCTTCCTACTCAAAGTATTTACAAGACCACGCAGGGTCAAATGAGTACTACTCAGTTATTACAGAACCAAGTGGCTTACAAAATATCTATGTTACATTAAATGTTGGCCCATACCTAGCCACAAAATTCCTACATGACATTAACCACAGCCATAACTGCGGAAACATCTTTCAGCCTTTTGTATTGGTCATAACTAGCAGCAAAATTGTCTTGTAGCCTTCTATTTGTTCATCCTTCTATAGTATTTTGTCATTTTGTACCTATTCTATTTTAACTCTTCTACCTACCTCTTCCACTGGCTTAGATATTCCTTCCTTGTTGCAGATATCCTTGTTGCAGCTTCCTCTACCTTCTTTTTGTTTGTCGTGCACCCACTTTTCCTCTTGCGCTTGTGCGATGGATTCTTCCTTATGCACTTTTACTATCCCAACAATGGAGAAGTGTTGTTTCATAATATAACATATGCCCCATAATGTGTGAATTCACAGGTTAGCAATGGATGAAATAAATTACAAATCCTTTATCTTGGAGGGATTCAGAATCAATGTCGGAGAGAAGTACCTGAAACAGACAAACCAAGGTCATTTACAAAATCATCACTGAGAATGCGATGTTCAATAACGTGGAACAAGCACTCCTTTACAATATTCATTTACATCATATAATATGGGAAACATGGCCACGTATGTTTTGAAAAGGTGGATCAAAGCCACAATAGTACAATTATGGATCTTCAATACCCGAAAATAATTTCACAAATCATAGAATAATCTTATGCATCTTAGGTTATATAGGTTATAACCCAATGTCTTCTTTCAAATCCATGGAAACCAATGCAAATCCTACCATATGAATACATGAGTTGAATCAAACATGGAAGGATTCCATCGGAGTGTCAGTTAGAGAGTTGTACTGAAAACCAAGGCAGAGGAATCTACCAATATGAGTAGTAAATCTTGAGGTACTATATTTGAAACTTAATGTCTTCTTCTGCAAGAGGTACTATTCGAAAGCCATTTTGTGAAGAGGAAGGCACTGAATCCTTCAACATGTCACATGAGTAACTGGTAGACTAGATAAGGGAAGATATACATAAGATGATCTTAGAGATGAAAATGATAGGGATCTGGATGAATAGATAGGGGGTAAATATCCTTGAACAGTACGCACGATACAAAGATGACCCAAGGCAGCTTTAGACTTTAAATTGGTACAACTATACTTATCTAGAATGTAGGAGACATCAAAACATTCCCCATGTATTCAAGACAAGTGGAGGAGTAATAACTCAAAGTGATAGTTGAACTTAGAAGTGAAAATTTGAGACATGAGTACCAAGAGACTCAAACTAGTGCTTTGTTCAAGGATGACTTGCTTCCTACTAGGATTATATAATCCTCACTTATCCATATATAGTATATTAGATCCTATTTTTTAGCTTAGGGATACATTATTACTGTTCAGAGTATGGGGAACACATATAGATGTTAACTGCATCTTACTACATGTTCATTCATGAATTATGTGCCTCTAAGACTAATCCCTACATTATAGGAGCCACTCCGAGTGCCACCAGTAACCTCCATCAATTGCGTGTGGTAGGTAGGAAGCTATACTGATTCAATATTCAGTTACATTCAGTTAGATCACTCTTAGTTAGTCTAGTACCAGTTTTGCATGGCTGCATGGGGATGTGCCACCTTTTTCCACCTACCTCATCAATTTAACATGTTTAACTAGTTTAAATGATTGTCAGATTGATCTAAACATCAAGAGTTATACTAGTGGATCCCATGCAATGATTTAGACACTCTTAATTATCCATTCAGTCAAGTTTAGTTGGCATATTCGAATCTTATCCCCATGATTCGACTTCTCCTTACTGTAACATTGTTGTATATTGTTGGGTATAATGAAGATTAATGTTGTAATTAATTGATCAATTCTTATTAGATTTGTCTCAAATTTGTCTTTTTCAGTGTACATTGTTCTTGATATTCTACTACACAATTCACCTCTCGATTGCTCTCATTTTCCTTTATATCAATGGTTGAATAATTTCACATGGCATCAGAGCCTTGTTCAGGATAGCAAAAAGTCTTGTCTGATCTCCACTATACACCAAAAGCATATGAGTTTCCACATAAATCTTGGAACGATATCCTTTCTCCCTTTGAATTATGTTTAGAAAAGTATATCCAGGTGTGACAGACTCTGATAAATTGTACATGTCGAGGTGGAAATGCTTGAAACTGACATGATTGCAAATTGATTTTTGTTTTTTAGTGTTATTTGTAGGTACATACATATCTTATTAAGGAATTGACTATTTCAGCATACATAAAGATGGATTATTCAGCTCTAGTACCATGAATCCTTACAACCTTCAACTAGACTGATTAGAGGGAAGATATGCAGGTAGCCTTGCACAAACTTGGTCTGTTTAGGTGACAATGGGTGGAGAAATTGAGCCCCAACAGTATGTTGAGAAGAAGAAATTTTTTAAACGATTTTATGTGGCCTTCGACTTCATGTGCACTCATATCTCTCGAGATCTTTTGTTCCATATTGAGGGACTTAGGACTCTGAATGAATCTTGGGGAAATATTGAATCTTTGTTTGGAAAACAAGATGATATTCGATTTAATATATTGGAGAATGATCTCATTGCTTTACATCCCATCAGTTTCGAATCTATTCAACAATTCTTTACAAAATATAAGTAACTAGTACTGTAATGCAAACAATGTGGATTAGAGAGGAAATATGAGAATCTTATGCTGTCTGTACTAAGAAAGCTTGGATATGAGTATTCCGTCTTTTTATCTACATTCCATTTTGGAAGATATTCCATCCCCAATTGGAATATTCCTTCTCTAGATGATTTTGTTGATTCCTTAATATAAGAGAAAGATAAATTGGTTCAAATGGGAGTGATTCAAACCTCCAAGAATCAAGTACTCTTGATGTCAGACTCAAACAATTCGCAATCCATATGGAAGTACAAATGGAAGGAGCCTAAAGCCACTGATTCAAATCTAAAGGATAATCATAGATATTCCGATGGAGCCTAGAGTTTCAAGTAAAAAGAATAAATTCGATAAGACTAGATGTCCATACTATATGAGAGGCTTTCATCCAGAGAGGCAATGCATGAAGAAGACAATCGACCAGTTGTCAACGCTCCTTGAATAGAAAAATATTGCTCTTACACAAAGAGTAAATATGTTTGACGATGGAAAAATGATAGAATATCATTAGAGGTTCCATGCCTTGAAGGAAATCCTCACTCGAAGGCTTTCTTGATATATTATAGAGCATCCAACCACATGGTTTTCTCCAGGGGATCCTTCACCACTATCAACCTCACAGGAGGACCTATTATTCATATGGGTAATGAATCTCGTATTCCAGTAGTAGGAATATATTCTATTAAAATCCAACATGGAGAGTTCATAAATGTACTTTATGTTCCCTCCCTTGCAACAAATTTGTTATATGTATATTAGATGACTCACACTAGCTCACCAAATCAACTGTTATTTTCCCTAACTCAGAAGAGATCATAGATATCTCAATTGGGAATATTATGGAGAAAGGTGTTGTAGAGCATGCCTCTAAGGCATATGCATTCTCACACTTCATGCCATACTCTGATCCATTACAAACATAACGTCCATTCGAAGAAGATAAAGGTATTAAAACTCCTTTAGTTCCATTTGCATATACAAATTCAGAAGAAGAGGAAGACCAACATGATTTTTATATTGAGTATCTAGATATAGATCCAACATATTTTCATTCTAGCAGACTAAATGGGCTCAGTAGCTCAATAAAGCAGCTAGGGATGTTGTTGGGGATCTAGGCGATAAAAGAAGAAAGAGGTCCCAGTATTAGAAAGAGTATGTTTAAATGTTCCACATAGATCCACTTCTCCTTGAGAGGTTCTTCATGATGTTGGGACATATCCTCAAACATTCAAATAATATTGCCATGATCCAAGGTGGAAAGTGGCTATGGATGAGGAATGTGAGTCGCTACAAGACAACAAAACTTGGGAACTTGTCCCCTTACCTCTAGGGAGGAAACTAGTTCAGTGCAAATGGGTCTACAAGACCAAGATAACATCTGATGGAAACAAAACCAATTACAAGGCTCGGTTGGTGGCCAAAGGATACTCACAGGTTCAAGGATTGGAGTATAATGAGACATTCACTCCAATAGTAAGAATGGACTCCATCAGACTTATCTTGGTAGTTCCATCTTCAAAAATATGGTAGGTACATTACATGGATGTGAAAAGTTCCTTTCTCCATGGTGACTTGAAGGAGGAGATTTACATGAAACAACTTGAGGGGTACATTGAGGTTCTCCCTTAGTTTGAAAACTGAGAAAATCACTCTATGGGATTAAACAAGACCCGAGGGCATGGTATTCCAAATTGGATTCCTTCCTCATATCAAAGAGATTTGAAAGATGCAAATCATATTGCAATGTTTACATTCAGAAGACAGAGGGATCCTTGTTATTGATTTTGTTGTATGTGGATGACTTTCTCATGACTAGCAGCTCTGCTGATACATTAAGAAGCATCAATTCAGCTTTGAACAAAGAATTATCTATGACTGATCTAGGATTGTTAAGACAGTTCATTGGTCTTTAAGTAAGTCAAAATACTTCAGGAAT